>CAUDMG010000128.1:0-146484 GCA_958450375.1 Homarus gammarus
TCGATCTTCTATTGATATAAAACAAAGAAGTATGTCTGTTTTTTTTGTGTGTGTGTGTGTGTGTGTGTTTGCTTGTGTGTCCGCACGAGAATCTCGGAAACTACTCTACCGATGTGTAGTGATGATGGATGGTGTTATATGTAGTGATGATGGGTGGTGTTATATGTAGTGATGATCGATCTTCTATTGATATAAAACAAAGAAGTATGTCTGTTTTTTTGTGTGTGTGTGTGTGTGTTTGCTTGTGTGTCCGCACGAGAATCTCGGAAACTACTCTTCCGATGTGTAGTGATGATGGATGGTGTTATATGTAGTGATGATGGATGGTGTTATATGTAGTGATGATGGATGATGTTATATGTGTTATAAGTGTTTACATAACATGGTAGATATTACTGAGCCTTCATCAGGGGTTGGTGCCTCCCTCCAGGTTCCCAGAGGTACAACTATTGGTGACATTTTCTTATTCGATGGCAGCAGTTGAGTTAGATTCATTGGCTGGGAGGTACAGACAGAGTGAAGGTAGCTGTGGAAGTTTCGCGCTCCCTGATGTCGCCCAAATTGTCATAATTGAAGGTAACTGACTTGGCAACGGTAGTGCGTACGTTGGTCTTCTTAAGGATAGAGGCGGGTTGTTGGTCGGCAACATTGGATAGAACTATGAACTCAGCAGCTTGGCGTTCAAGGTTGTTCAAGGTACCATGGGCACTGTAGTAGTTAACTTCCAGCTTGTTAGATGATTTTCGGCTGCGGCCAATGCTTTCACCATCCAATCGTCCAACAGCCTTATCACAGGAGGCTTCGTCAAAGTATCGGATGTATGCGAAGCCATAGTGTTCATTTTTGTTGTCTTTTGCGGGCATCACAAATAGATCGATCTGTCCACATTCCTCAAACGATGGTCGAATCTGCTTAGGGGCCACACCAGGGTAGATGTTTGTTGCAACCACCACGAAGCTGGTGTCGAAGTCTACAACGAAATCCTTGTAGGAGGTCATTGTGTCATATATACATACCATATTCTCCTCAAAAGTCTGAGGACCTCAAGTTAAAATTTGGGCACAAAAGTAGATTAATATTGTAATGAGGTTGGAATATTTGTATTATGTAGTAATTATAACAAAGTATAGTGAAGAGGAGAGATAGTGTGAAGATGTGCGAGGTGGGTTAAGGAGGATGGAAGGTAGTGAGGGGTGGGAGGTAGTGAGGGTGGGGATAGTAAAGATAAGGGGTAGTGAGGGGTAGGGGGTAGTGATGATGTAAGGTAGTGATGATGGGCGGTAATGATGATGGGAGGTAGAAGTAATGGGAGGTAGTGATGATGTGAGGTAGTGATAATGGCAGGTAGTGATGATGGGAGGTAGTAGTAATGGGAGGTAGTGATGATGTGAGGTAGTGATGATGTGAGGTAGTGATGATGGGAGGTAGTGATGATGGGAGGTAGTGATGATGGGAGGTAGTAGTAATGGGCGGTAGTGAAGATGTGAGGTAGTGATGATGTGAGGTAGTGATGATGGGAGGTAGTGATGATGGGAGGTAGTAGTAATGGGAGAGTAGTGATAATGGCAGGTAGTGATGATGGGAGGTAGTAGTAATGGGAGGTAGTGATGATGTGAGGTAGTGATGATGGAGGTAGTGATGATGGGAGGTAGTGATGATGGGAGGTAGTAGTAATGGGAGGTAGTGATAATGGCAGGTAGTGATGATGGGAGGTAGTGATGATGTGAGGTAGTGATGATGTGAGGTAGTGATGATGAGAGGTAGTGATGATGGGAGGTAGTAGTAATGGGAGGTAGTGATAATGGCAGGTAGTGATGATGGGAGGTAGTAGTAATGGGAGGTAGTGATGATGTGAGGTAGTGATGATGTGAGGTAGTGATGATGGGAGGTAATGATGATGGGAGGTAGCAGTAATGGCAGGTAGTGATGATGTGAGGTAGTGATGATGGGAGGTAGTGATGTTGGGAGGTAGTGATGATGGCAGGTAGTGATGATGTGAGGTAGTGATGATGTGAGGTAGTGATGATGGGAGGTAGTGATGATGGGAGGTAGCAGTAATGGCAGGTAGTGATGATATGAGGTAGGAGTAATGGGAGGTAGTGATGATGGGAGGTAGTGATGATGGGAGGTAGTGATGTTGGGAGGTAGTGATGATGGGAGGTAGTAGCAATGGGAAGTAGTGATAATGGCAGGTAGTGATGATGGGAGGTAGTGATAATGGCAGGTAGTGATGATGGGAGGTAGGAGTAATGGGAGGTAGTGATAATGGCAGGTAGTGATGATGTGAGGTAGTGATGATGGGAGGTAGTGATGATGGGAGGTAGTGATGATGGGAGGTAGTGATGATGGGAGGTAGTGATGATGTGAGGTAGTGATGATGGGAGGTAGTGATGATGGGAGGTAGTGATGATGTGAGGTAGTGATGATGGGAGGTAGTGATGATGGCAGGTAGTGATGATGGCAGGTAGTGATGATGGCAGGTAGTGATGATGGGAGGTAGTAGTAATGGGAGGTAGTGATCATGTGAGGTAGTAATGATGGGAGGTAGTGATGATGGGAGGTAGTGATGATGGGAGGTAGTTGTTTATGGGAGGTAGAAGTAATGGGAGGCAGTCTGTGTGTGTGTGTTTGTTTGCGTGTATGTTTGTCCACACGAGAATCTCGGAAACTAATTTACCGATCTGTAGTGATGATGGATGGTGTTATATGTAGTGATGATGACGGATGGCGTTATATGTAGTGATGATGGGTGGTGTTATATGTAGTGATGATGGATGATGTTATATGTAGTGATGATGGGTGGTGTTATATGTAGTGATGATGGATGGTGTTTTATGTAGTGTTGATGGATGGTGTTATATGTAGTCATGATGGATGATGTTATATGTAGTGATGATGGGTGGTGTTATATGTAGTGTTGATGGATGGTGTTATATGTAGTCATGATGGATGATGTTATATGTAGTGATGATGGATGATGTTATTTGTAGTGATGATGGATGTTGTTATATGTAGTGATGATGGGTGGTGTTATATGTAGTGATGATGGATGATGTTATATGTAGTGATGATGGGTGGTGTTATATGTAGTGATGATGGATGGTGTTTTATGTAGTGTTGATGGATGGTGTTATATGTAGTCATGATGGATGATGTTATATGTAGTGATGATGGGTGGTGTTATATGTAGTGATGATGGATGATGTTATATGTAGTGATGATGGGTGGTGTTATATGTAGTGATGATGGATGTTGTTATATGTAGTGATGATGGATGATGTTATATGTAGTGATGATGGGTGGTGTTATATGTAGTGATGATGGATGATGTTATATGTAGTGATGATGGATGGTGTTATATGTAGTGATGATGGATGGTGTTACATGTAGTGATGATGGATGGTGTTATATGTAGTGATGATGGATGATGTTATATGTAGTGATGATTAGACAATAAAATAATAACAGTTTAATGCTAACAAAATATACTTTGCTGTACCGTTGTAGTGAAAAACATGGTGGAACTTACATACACCGTTAATGAACTATTGATGGAAGAAGAAGTTTTGGGGACTGAACAGTGAGACAATGTGGAGCCTCCCGGAGAGTGGCGTTCTACCATGGCCTAGCGGATGAGCCGCCCGGAGCGAACAGTGGACAGTCGGTTACAGGAAACAAATCAGGAAAATGAATCCCATCTTAATGCTAACAGAAAGCGAACAGCGGACAGTCGGTCACAGGAAACAGACCAGGAAAGGGAATCCCGTCTTGAAGCTCACAGATAACAAACACCAGAGAGGCCTTCTCTAGAAAATGATCAAGTGCATGAAATTCGTTTGAATGCTAATAGACAGAGAGCTGCGGGATCCAGAATTCTAAGAAAGCATACACAGTGGCATCTACTTGCAAGAGCAGTATTTGACTATGACAATGAGATAGAATATGAAAAGTATCCCTCTGTTGCCATTGGCAACATGGATAAGAAATGTGAACACTGCGGTGCAAAGAAGTATAAAGGAGAATCTGCTGGACTGTGCTGCTCTCATGGGAAAGTACGACTGCCAAATTTGGAAAAACCACCACAACCATTGAAGACTCTCATGCTGGGAACAACACCAGAGTCAAAACACTTATTGGAAAATATACTGAAGTGCAATTCATGCTTCCAGATGACATCCTTTGAAGCTACCAGAGAAGTTCGTGAGCACGGATACATACCAACATTGAAAGTCCAGGGTCAAGTCTACCACAAAGCAGGATCCCTCTTACCACTGGAAGCTGAGCAGGCAAAGTTCCTCCAAATCTACTTCATGGGAGATCATGAAAAGCTGACTACTATCAGGTGTGGCAATATTCAAGGTGTCAGACATGACATTGTCCTAGCTATCCAAGAAATGCTGCATGAGCGCAACACGTATGTACAGTCATTTAAAAATGCCCTGGAAAACATGCCTTCTGACGAGTACAAAGTCAGGATCAAAGCAGACACGACCCCAAAGGGAGAACATGAAAGAACATTCAATGCTCCTGTAGTTGATGAAGTAGCCATCCTCATTGTCGGTCAAGAGTTTGAGAAACGAGACATCATACTCCAAATGAAAGGCGAGTCGCTCACAAGAAGAACATGATGCCACATGTACTGGAAGCTACAATACTGACAGGAAAAGCTAAAGAAGAGGACTTTTTATACCAAAGATACCTCTCATCACCACTGACCTTTTATTTGCATTCAAGCGACTTCAGTTCCCGGTTAAAGTGAGCTTTGCCATGACCATCTACAAAAGCCAGGGACAGTCACTAAAGATGGTTGGCCTAAACCTGGTGTTTCCTTGCTTCTCTCCTGGACAGTTCTGTGTTGGATGCTCCAGAGTGGGAACTGGCAAAAATCTGTACATACTTGCTGCTAATGGCAAAACCAAAAATGTGGTGTACCTTAATGCACTACAGTGAGACACTGTGGAGCCTCCCCGAAGGTGGCGTCCTACCGTGGCCTAGCGAAAGAGTGACCGACATATAAACACTTCCGAGACAACGATAACTTATGACTTTTTTTGTTTGTCCTTTCAGAACAAAGTTCACTCCTGGGATTATCTCTCATAAACGAAGCATCACCAAGCACAAGCACCACACACCTGTATAGGTCTTCAGTATCGTCAACCAGAAACTGTCTACATGATAATAGTCCAGACAAAACCTTCCTTTTACTTTAACCCGGAAATAAACATCATCGACAGGTTTATTATAAATAATTATGACGACAGTAAGTTTTCAAGGTTCAAGTGTCCCTATTTCCTGCCAATGGTTCCAGGAAAACCTTAAAACTTACAATTAATAAATAATTAAAGATTTTTGTTTTTTGTATCGGGAATATATATATATATATATATATATATATATATATATATATATATATATATATATATTTATATATATATATATATATATATAGAGGGAGAGAGAGAGAGATAATGAAGTGAGAAGGGAGAGAGAAATAAGTGGTGAGAGAAGAGGACGAGGGATAAGTGGTGAGAGAAAAGGACGAGTGATAAGTGGTGAGAGAAGAGGACGAAGGGTAAGTGGTGAGAGAAGAGGACGAGGGATAAGTGGCGAGAGAAGAGGACGAGGGATAAGTGGTGAGAGAAGAGGACGAGGGATAAGTGGTGAGAGAAGAGGACGAGGGATAAGTGGTGAGAGAAGAGGACGAAGGATAAGTGGTGAGAGAAGAGGACGAGGGATAAGTGGTGAGAGAAGAGGACGAGGGATAAGTGGTGAGAGAAGAGGACGAGGGTAAGTGGTGAGAGAAGAGGACGAGGGATAAGTGGTGAGAGAAGAGGACGAGGGATAAGTGGTGAGAGAAGAGGACGAGGGATAAGTGGTGAGAGAAGAGGACGAGGGATAAGTGGTGAGAGAAGAGGACGAGGGATAAGTGGTGAGAGAAGAGGACGAGGGTAAGTGGTGAGAGAAGAGGACGAGGGATAAGTGGTGAGAGAAGAGGACGAGGGATAAGTGGTGAGAGAAGAGGACGAGGGATAAGTGGTGAGAGAAGAGGACGAGGGATAAGTGGTGAGAGAAGAGGACGAGGGATAAGTGGTGAGAGAAGAGGACGAGGGATAAGTGGTGAGAGAAGAGGACGAGGGATAAGTGGTGAGAGAAGAGGACGAGGGATAAGTGGTGAGAGAAGAGGACGAGGGATAAGTGGTGAGAGAAGAGGACGAGGGATAAGTGGTGAGAGAAGAGGACGAGGGATAAGTGGTGAGAGAAGAGGACGAGGGATAAGTGGTGAGAGAAGAGGACGAGGGATAAGTGGTGAGAGAAGAGGACGAGGGTAAGTGGTGAGAGAAGAGGACGAGGGATAAGTGGTGAGAGAAGAGGACGAGGGATAAGTGGTGAGAGAAGAGGACGAGGGATAAGTGGTGAGAGAAGAGGACGAGGGATAAGTGGTGAGAGAAGAGGACGAGGGATAAGTGGTGAGAGAAGAGGACGAGGGATAAGTGGTGAGAGAAGAGGACGAGGGATAAGTGGTGAGAGAAGAGGACGAGGGATAAGTGGTGAGAGAAGAGGACAGGGATAAGTGGTGAGAGAAGAGGACGAGGGATAAGTGGTGAGAGAAGAGGACGAGGGATAAGTGGTGAGAGAAGAGGACGAGGGATAAGTGGTGAGAGAAGAGGACGAAGGGTAAGTGGTGAGAGAAGAGGACGAGGGATAAGTGGTGAGAGAAGAGGACGAGTGATAAGTGGCGAGAGAAGAGGACGAGGGATAAGTGGCGAGAGAAGAGGACGAGGGATAAGTGGCGAGAGAAGAGGACGAAGGATAAGTGGCGAGAGAAGAGGACGAGGGATAAGTGGCGAGAGAAGAGGACGAGGGATAAGTGGTGAGAGAAGAGGACGAGGGATAAGTGGCGAGAGAAGAGGACGAGGGATAAGTGGTGAGAGAAGAGGACGAGGGATAAGTGGCGAGAGAAGAGGACGAGGGATAAGTGGCGAGAGAAGAGTACGAGGGATAAGTGGTGAGAGAAGAGGACGAGGGAAAAGTGGTGAGAGAAGAGGACGAGGGCTAAGTGGCGAGAGAAGAGGACGAGGGATAAGTGGTGAGAGAAGAGGACGAGGGATAAGTGGCGAGAGAAGAGGACGAGGGATAAGTGGCGAGAGAAGAGGACGAGGGATAAGTGGTGAGAGAAGAGGACGAGGGAAAAGTGGTGAGAGAAGAGGACGAGGGATAAGTGGTGAGAGAAGAGGACGAGGGATATTAGGTGTAGGGGAGGAAAGTCAGCCACGATATCACTCTTATATACGGACACAAAACTTGAGATTTGGTTAAATTGAAAGATATTAAAAAAGGCAAAGAACTTCTCAAAATATTGCAAGGTGGAAATATCTGCCAGTGTGGTGAAGGTTTGGGGCAGCGTGGCTGGTGACATCTCTCGTCTTAATACTCACCAAGTGTTACCAAACATTTTATGGGATTCTGGAAATTACGAGTTAAATGATGCATTTATTCGTATTTTTGTGTTAATAAAATCATAGACATAACAAAACTAAACAAATACCATAATATCCTGACCCCTTGGGTCTGTCACACACACCCTTGGTGACCTCTACTCTTTAGCTTTAATACTTTTGTGCTGCCGCTCACAGGATGAGTATGGGTTCACAACAAACTAGCAGCTGTATGTGACAAAATTCAAAAGCGGATCCCCGCCATTTTCACAACACACACACTACACCACACAACACACACACCACACACACCCCCACACACTACACCACACAACACACACACCCACACACTACACCACACACAACACACGCACACACACACACAGATGATCAGTACGGATGAGCCTCGACCTGAGCCCTGACAGAACATTGCGGTTGTACTAATTCTTCAGGCCGCGGTGAGGAAGTATATGAGAGTGATTTGGGAAGTTATATTTATATTCCATATAACATATTTATGGTTTATTAACCTTTCTAATGATTTTTACTACTGTGTGTGTGTGTGCGTGTGTATGTGTATGTGCGTGTGCGTGTGTATGTGTATGTGTGTGTGTGTGTGTGTGTAGGCTTGAATTTGAATTTTGTCACAGACAGCGGATAGTTTATTGTATCCACACTTTTCCACTCAGTAGCTAAGTCAGTTGCCAAGTATAGAACTAAACACATAAATATGCTTGAATGTCCCTCACGCAGGTGTTAATAACAAAGTGTGCGGCCAGGTGTATTGTCTCACACTGTTGTACTCAAACAAGTGTGAATAACAAAATGTGTGGCCAGGTGTATTGTCTCATACTGCTTGTGTCCCTATGTGTCGCGGTCAGTTTCCAGCATCATAACAAGACCGTTATATTCTGCCTGAGTCAAGAGCCTTGACGACAGCTTGGCTGATTGGTCGGGGGGTGACTGTGCATGTGTATGCCAGATTAAAATTGTTTAAGACATTGTTCACCAGATATCACCCGCGCCCGCCCCTAAAGCGAGGCTCCGGCCTTATTTTGTGTACCATATATATATATATATATATTATATATATATATATATATATATATATATATATATATATATATATATATATATATATATATATATATATATATATATATATATATATATATATATATATACATATATATATATATATATATATACATATATATATATATATATATATACATATATATATATATATATATATACATATATATATATATATACATATATATATATATATATACATATATATATATATATATACATATATATATATATATATATATATACATATATATATATATATATATATATATACATATATATATATATATATATACATATATATATATATATATATACATATATATATATATATATATATATATATATATATATATATATATATATATATATATCAACAAAAAGATTCATTCCATCACAGGCTGAAATGTATAATTTTTTCCCTTCAGTGCCATAGTCAAGGAGCCTCTTCTACAAGCCCAAAAGACACACTTTCAGGTTCATTAATAATAGATTTTTTAATATATATAAATGTGTATTTGCTGTGTTACATATGCTGTCCTTATTATCTGCTAATATTCACACTATCAGACCAGATGATCACATTACATGTACTGTCCGGTCGGGGTCCAAAGTTAGCTCCCGCCCAAAATGAAGCAACATCGACCCCGAACGAGTCAGAGTAAGTCAGTTCGGTGACTTATTCCTGTGATTCAGTTTCACCACAGGGAGCGAACTTTTGTCCCTGACTGTACTTTACGTACCACCAACTTGTTAGGTACTAACTTATACTGTCTGCTGCTTTAAACTTATGTTCCAAAAATACTCCTCTGACTGGAGCCTAAGTTATACTCGTATGTACAGAGACGTCAGGGTGATGTAGGACTGACCATAGATCTTCAAGGTGCAAATTTCTTCATAACTCACCAGGAATTTCAGTAAAAAAAAGAAAAAAGCAATACAAGCATTTAATTAGTTATTCATACCTCAGGTTGATATCTAGATTTATAAAAAAAAAACTGTCACAAATGCATAGGATCTTAACTCCTTAACACTATCAAATGAGACACTGGTAAGCACCCTCAAGGTAAGTGCAATAATTCTACGAGTTAATATTATGTTATTGGTCTTATCTCATTGTCAAACTGAGGTGAGTAAACTCCTCCACCCAAGAAGGATGACACACACGTCTCATAAATTACATCAGAGCATCACCGAAAGTTTTTGGCCGAGGACCATTTGTACATCCTATTCTAGCTGCGTCATCTTCCCACAGTGGATTCAACCTTTACAACCTCCTCGATGGTTAGTACGACGTCAATGATAGATGGATTACGACTCAAACCTTACATAAGCATTTTTTACACCAAGGATGAATGACTTAAATGTTGAGTCTCTCGGGTCTTATAGCTCACTAGTACTGAATATTTTCTTTAACCCAAGTTACTGATCAAGAGCCGAGTTGCTTTTGGAAGAATAAACAAGATGAAAGTTGTTAACAGTAGACGACCTTTCACCTCACCAACACCTCAAACACATCTCGCTTTGTCAGTAGTCAAGCACAATACTTATATCTCTGGTACGCCTGGATGTCGAGGTCGCCTTAACATGAAGTAAAATCCTGACGATACAACAACTCTGACTTACTCCTGACAGACACATTCTTGTTACTTCGAATAAAATCTCGCTTGAAAATGTACCACAACACCGAGATCTTTAATAACAATTGACAACTTCAGAATTGATATCCCATCTTGACGCTCCATATATGTACATCCTGATTAATCATAGTATGTACATCAACTAAGTATACATTACCTCAAGTCCTATACACACACTGCTGATTATTTTAATCATAGAATCAACAAAAATATCGCTACATTCAATTAATTAATATTAATCACAAGTTACTTTTCGATATATAAGAAATAAAGATATATATTGTTTTTAATCTGTAGTGGTGTTGATATATATGACTCCAGGGATATTTACTGTTGAATATTATTGAGAACAAGTTTTAGTTTAATTGAAATACTGTTTGTCTTAAAGCAGGAAAATGAGAGAAAGTTCAGGGAAAGGGAGAGAACATGTAGTGGAGTGAGAGGGTGACTAGACGGACGAAGGGAGGGGCAGGTGAACGGGTGGATGAAGGGATGGGTAGGTGAACGGGTGGATGAAGGGATGGGTAGGTGAACGAATGGATGAAGGGATGGGTAGGTGAACGGGTGGATAAAGGGAGGGGTGGGTGAACGGATGGATGAAGGGAGGGGTAGGTGAACGGGTGGGTGAAGGGAGGGGTGGGTGAACGGATGGATGAAGGGAGGGGTAGGTGAACAGGTGGATGAAGGGAGGGGTGGGTGAACGGATGGATGAAGGGATGGGTAGGTGAACGGGTGGGTGGATGAAGGGAGGGGTAGGTGAACAGGTGGATGAAGGGAGGGGTAGGTGAACGGGTGGATGAAGGGATCGGTAGGTGAACGGGTGGATGAAGGGATGGGTAGGTGAACGGGTGGATGAAGGGAGGGGTAGGTGAACGGGTGGGTGAAGGGAGGGGTGGGTGAACGGATGGATGAAGGGATGGGTAGGTGAACGGGTGGGTGAAGGGAGGGGTGGGTGAACGGATGGATGAAGGGATGGGTAGGTGAACGGGTGGATGAAGGGAGGGGTAGGTGAACGGGTGGATGAAGGGAGGGGTAGGTGAACGGGTGGGTGAAGGGAGGGGTGGGTGAACGGATGGATGAAGGGATGGGTAGGTGAAAGGATGGGTGGATGAAGGGATGGGCAGGTGAACGGGTGGATGAAGAGATGGGTAGGTGAACGGGTGGATGAAGGGATGGGTAGGTGAACAGGTGAATGAAGGGATGGGTAGGTGAACGGATGGATGAAGGGATGGGTAGGTGAACGGATGGATGAAGGGGTGGGTAGGTGAACGGATGGATGAAGGGAGGGGTAGGTGAACAGGTGGATGAAGAGATGGGTAGGTGAACGGGTGGATGAAGGGATGGGTAGGTGAACGGGTGGATGAAGGGATGGGTAGGTGAACGGGTGGGTGGATGAAGAGAGTAGGTGAACGGGTGGGTGGATGAAGGGAGGGGTAGGTGAACGGGTGGATGAAGGGAGGGGTAGGTGAACGGGTGGATGAAGGGAGGGGTAGGTGAACGGGTGGATGAAGGGATGGGCAGGTGAACGGGTGGATGAAGGGATGGGCAGGTGAACGGGTGGATGAAGGGATGGGCAGGTGAACGGGTGGATGAAGGGATGGGCAGGTGAACGGGTGGATGAAGTGAGGGGTAGGTGAACGGGTGGATGAAGGGATAGGTAGGTGAACGGGTGGATGAAGGGATGGGTAGGTGAACGAACGGGTGGACGAAAGACTTGGTGAAATAATAAAATAAAAGTCACACAATAGAGTTAAGAGCAGAAGTAAAGTCACCGCCAGCAGTAAAGTAGTGGTTGTGTTGTCAGAGGCAGGAGTAAAGTTACGGGGTTTATCAAGGCTTTAGGAGAGTGAAGCCATAAATGAGTAACTCTAGACAGCTGAAGCAAAGTTAAGTGAACACTAATTTTAATACGTAATTCTTCCAGATCAAATACAGAAAAATATATTGAGGGACAAACTAAAAATAAATTAACACAATGAATATCAGATTATTTGTTATCAAATTAGAATAAGACAATGTAATATTATGTAAATAAAGTATGTATTATGAACCGGAGTTTTGGATGTATCGAAAATATTGAGAATTTACCCCTTAATCATCATTGCCAAACTCGTATACAACAGTCGTTAATTTAAAAACTTATATGTTATGGTAATGTTAATTTCTCCCCAGATAATTCACACAGGTAATGTCATGCAGGAACAATATTTAATGAATAACTTGAACCTAGTTTATTGTTATTGAATGTTTCTCCATCGGGAAATAGTTACAAAACAATTTCGTGATGGATAATTGTGACACAACAGCTGCTGGCTGGGTAATTCTCCTAGTGGTTAATTGGATGGTTGGAAGGTGACAGTGGCCCGCTCCCGCACTCAACAAAAGTCTGCTTAATTGTTCTCTGCTGTTAATCTCTGACAGATTACTTCCCATTGATGAAATAACCGGAAAGAACAAGTACACACAAAGGATATGAGTATTACCTTCAGTCTATGAACACCAGGACCAGTTCATTGGAAAATCTTTTAATTTACCTGTTTCATATATTCAGTTTACATTCATACAGTACAGTAAATACGATGTATGTATATACTGTGTATAAAAATTAATGTTGTATGTATATATTGCACCTTTCTTGTAACACACTTCAGCATCTATATGAAGGCTCTACAAATTACCAACAAAAGAAACTTCAGGAAACAGATCAACATCATCAAACGACCTCCGAGTGTCTTAAAATCTGAAGTGTAGGACGACTCATATTGTCCAGGCTTTATCAGACCAATATTAGACAAGAACTCCTCACTGCTGGGGAGTTGTGGCGATAAACCGCGCGCTGTGCTGGCAAGACTCTGATGGACTCAGTTGGCAGTCAGCAATCAACTCTTAGCCAGACTCAACGATGATTACTCTCACTGATAGGGAAGGACAGGTATGACATATCTACAGTAACATACCTGTAATATGACTGAAATACTGGAAGATGGATTGTATGAGTGCGTGGCCTACCAGAGAACAAGACTACAACACGTGGTGGGTGTCAGTATAACACAGAACAAGACTACAACATGTGGTGGGTCTCAGTATAACACAGAACAAGACTACAACACGTGGTGGGTCTCAGTATAACACAGAACAAGACTACAACATGTGGTGGGTATCAGTATAACACAGAACAAGACTACAACACGTGGTGGGTCTCAGTATAACACAGAACAAGACTACAACACGTGGTGGGTCTCAGTATAACACAGAACAAGACTACAACACGTGGTGGGTCTCAGTATAACACAGAACAAGACTACAACACGTGGTGGGTATCAGTATAACACAGAACAAGACTACAACACGTGGTGGGTCTCAGTATAACACAGAACAAGACTACAACACGTGGTGGGTCTCAGTATAACACAGAACAAGACTACAACACGTGGTGGGTCTCAGTATAACACAGAACAAGACTACAACACGTGGTGGGTCTCAGTATAACACAGAACAGGACTACAACACGTGGTGGGTCTCAGTACAACACAGAACAGACTACAACCGGGGGTCTCTGTATAACACAGAACAAGACTACAACACGTGGTGGGTCTCAGTATAACACAGAACAAGACTACAACACGTGGTGGGTCTCAGTATAACACAGAACAAGACTACAACACGTGGTGGGTCTCAGTATAACACAGCACAAGACTACAACACGTGGTGGGTATCAGTATAACACAGAACAAGACTACAACACGTGGTGGGTATCAGTATAACGTCCAGATCGTGCTCCCGCTAGAGACCAAGGAAAATGGCCGCTTTGGATCGTTATGCCGTGGGGGAAGAGGAGGGGAGTGTGGGGAAGGACGACCTCCTTGCCACGCTGTTAAGGCAGCTGGGGCAGTTGAGGAGTGAGGTTGACACTCTAAAGGGGGAAAATGAAGCCCTCAGGACGGAACTCCTTCAGGTAGGTGTCCTGCCTAGCAGGACACCTGCGAAGGAGGAGCAGGCGTGGAGAGTGGTTGTCTCCAAGGGGACTAGGGTCAGGTTTAGGAAAGCTGACCAGGGTGTGGAGTGCAGTAACCCTTACCAGGTGCTGCAGGAAGCTGGCGAGGAAGAGAAGAGGCAGGACGGTATGGATCAAGGAGAGGAAAGGGCAGTTGTACAAACCCTGCCCACAGGTAAGGTCGTGGTAGTTGGTGACAGCCAGGTGAGGTTTATGGATAGGGCTTTTTGTGGGAGAGATAGGAAACGTAGGACTAGGGTATGTTTTCCTGGGGCTGGGATAGGACATGTAGCCGAGAGGTTAGACAGAGTTTTGTCAGGGGAGGGTACCAATCCAGTAGTGTGTCTTAGTGTGGGAGGAAACGACATAGGTAAGGTTAGGAGTGAGGAACTTTTCAAGAGGTATAGGGAGGCGCTGGGAAAGATTAGAGATAAGGGAGGGATCCCGATAGTATGTGGTGTCTTGCCTAGAAGAGGGGTTGGTCGTGAATGGCTGTCCAGGGCAATTGCTATTAATTGCCGACTGGAAAAACATTGTGCAAACAATGGTTGGGCATTCATTGATGACTGGCAACGATTTTATGGCAACGACTACCTGTACTGTCGCGACGGAGTACACTTGTCTCGTGAGGGGGTAAAGACGTTGTCTGCATCCCTGGAGCGTGAAATTGTCACTCCGAAGGGGGGGTTTCGCCAGTAGAGAAGGATCGGGGAAAATGGGAGTCAAAAAACAAGCAGGTCCTGGGAAGTAGTGAAACAGAAGTAGTAAATGCTGAAAATATAGTTAGTCATAATAACAAACATCAAAGTAATAAATGTAAAACAGATAGAAACGGAAGAAATATATTGAGTGTTTATTATACTAATAGTAGAAGCCTGTGTAACAAAATGGACCAGCTCAGGGCCATTGTTAGTAAAGAGAACATAGATATAATTGCAATAACGGAAACATGGATAAATTCAAACAGCAAACATTTTTTAGCAGAATTTCATATTCCAGGATATAACCTATTTATAATTTGACAGAGTAGGAAGGAGAGGTGGCGGTGTAGCAGTGTATATCAGGGTGTCATTAAAAAGCTGCAATAAATCAAACATTAAAACAAATAGCGACAATGAAAGTATTTGGGTAGAGATTGGTGAGGGCAGTGAATCCGTAGTCATTGGTGTTATATATAGACCACCTAATTTGAGTAGGAACGATGGTAAATTGCTATGGGAGGAAATAAAGAAGGCATCTGATAGAAACAATGTATGTATTCTAGGCGATTTCAACTTTTCAGGCATAGATTGGAAAAATCAACTTAGCGATAATGAATCTGAAGATTTTCTAGAAGTAGTACAAGATAGTTTTTTATATCAATTCATAAACTCGCCCACTAGAGGAAATAATATCCTCGATTTAGTTCTCAGTAATAATGAAAATCTAGTAAAAGATGTTGGGATTGGAGACGAACTAGGAAACAGTGATCATAAAGCCATATATTTTAACATAATATGGGATGGCAGGAAGAAGGAAAATTCGGCCTTGATCCCGGATTTTAGGAAGGCTAATTACGGTAGCTTAAGGAGAGACCTAAGGGATGACCCTATGGTCAAAAGATTAATCCCCCCCACACCTCCGGAAACTGTCAACTTAGGACGGGATAACCCCGAATTTAATTTAGCAGCTACTTATGAACAATTTATTGCGACAATCAATAATGCTCAAAATAAACACATCCCTAAAAGAAAATTCAGATCGATACGGAACCAACCAAAATGGATGAATAATAGACTCTTAGATCTTCTAGGGAAAAAGAAAGGAGTATATAGAAAAGTTAAGAAAGGCGAAAATCACTTACTTGGTTACTATCAGAACCTAACAAGACAGGTAAAAACAGAAATTAGGAAAGCAAAGAGAAATTATGAAATCAAGGTAGCAAACGAATCGAAAAATAACCCCAAAGCTTTTTATCAACTGTATAAATCAAAGGTTAGAGATACAATAGGTCCCCTTAAAACTACGACAGGAGAAATGACTGATGATGAGTTAGAAATGTGTAGTACGTTAAATAGTCATTTTCGCTCCGTATTCACAAATGAAAACCTGGCACAGTTTCCAGAAGTTCATAAGGTATATAACGACAGTATAGAAAATATGTTGATGAATATCAATATTACTAGTAACGATGTGCTTAAAGTAATTAACAAACTGAAGCCTCATAAATCGCCTGGTCCAGACGAGGTATATGCTAGAATATTAAAAGAATGTAGAGATGAGTTGAGTAATCCATTAGCAGTTTTATTTAATAAGTCATTAGAATCGGGCCTAGTGCCAGAAGCTTGGAAACTTGCAAATGTCGTTCCGATTTTCAAAAAGGGTGATAAATCAATTGCATCAAATTACCGTCCCATTAGTCTCACGTCAATCATAGGCAAGTTGCTAGAGTCAATTATTGCTACAAAAATCAGAAGCCACCTTGAAACATTCAACTTAATTCATTCTTCTCAGCACGGGTTCACCCAGGGACGTTCTTGTCTCACAAATTTGCTTAGCTTTTTCTCAGAAGTATATGAAGCGGTAGATAATGATAAGTCATATGATATAATTTATTTAGATTTCAGTAAAGCATTCGATAGAGTCCCTCATGAGAGATTGATTAGGAAGGTAAAAGCACATGGAATAGGTGGATCATTATTAAAATGGATTAGGTCATGGTTAACTGGTAGGAAACAAAGAGTCAGCATAAATGGATTAAAGTCAGACTGGGGTGCGGTCAAAAGCGGAGTTCCCCAGGGATCTGTATTAGGCCCTCTGCTGTTTGTTATATTCATTAATGATCTTGATTTAGGCATAACTAGTAGGATTAGTAAATTTGCAGATGATACCAAAATGGGGAGAGTGATAAATTCAGACAGTGACTTTGAACACCTTCAAAGAGATCTAGATACCTTACATGAGTGGTCAGTAGACTGGCAAATGAATTTTAATACTGATAAATGCAAGGTACTACAGATAGAGAAGACGTATACAAACGTTAAGTATAATCTAGGTAACACGGAAATAGAAAACTCAGTTTGTGAAAAAGATCTAGGTGTATTTGTTAGCAACGACTTGAAACCTAGAAAACAATGTATTAGCATTCGCAACAAGGCAAACAGGATTCTTGGGTTCATATCTAGGTCTGTGAGTAACAGAACTGCTGACGTTATCTTGAAACTTTACCTAGCATTAGTGAGGCCACACATGGATTATGCGGTTCAGTTCTGGTGTCCTTATTATAGAATGGACATAGATTCTTTGGAGAGAGTACAAAGAAGAATGACAAAAATGATGCATAATATTAGAAACCTTCCATATGAAGAAAGACTGAAAAGCTTAGGCTTACCTTCATTAGAGAGGCGTAGAGTTAGGGGAGATATGATAGAGGTGTACAAGTGGGTAAGTGGGATTAACAAGGGTAAAATGGAAGATGTTCTGAAGCTCAGTAATAACGAAATAACTAGAACAAATGGCTTTAAATTAGATAAATTCCGATTCAGAAAGGATACAGGCAAGCACTGGTTTGGTAATAGCGTTGTGGATATGTGGAATAGGCTACCGAGTGCTATAGTAGGATCGGGGACGCTAGGGAGCTTCAAGACGAAGTTGGATAGGCACATGGAAGTGCTGGGATGGGTGTGAAAGGGATCTGCCCTGTATGGGCCAGTCGGCCTCCTGCAGTATCCCACTTTCTTATGTTCTTATGTTCTTAAAACAAGACTACAACACGTGGTGGGTCTCAGTATAACACAGAACAAGACTACAACACGTGGTGGGTATCAGTATAACACAGAACAAGACTACAACACGTGGTGGGAATCAGTATAACACAAAACAAAGCTAGAACACGTTGGTGAGAAGAACAGGACACGTACAGTACTCGTCGGTGTTGCCTGGGTCAGGTCGTGTGGTACAGTTGGTAATCAATGATTATTGTCTTAGAAAACAAGAACAAGTTTATTTGAGTCAAATCATCAATAGTTATTTTGTTCTTCAGTAATAAGTCAAAGCTGAACTATTACTTGGTCTACTATTTTCAACATGTAATAACAGGGAAGTGTCGTGTGTTTTATACAAGTGTTTGTTTCATGTTAATCCTCAAGCCAACTTTCTCCTGTAATATCAAGGCAGCCATTTTGAGATACAACACGATATTGAACTAGGAATTCACACAAGGTTTATTAAGCATTTATTAATGTAGTACTGTAAAGCCTGTCATCACATATCTACATAAGTGGAAACTAGAGTGTGAGTGATGCACCTACAACACGGACCATTCTCGTCTGTATCACGAGACGCTTTTTACTACTATCGTGTGGGAGTAATACACACACATGCTCTCTCTCTCTCTCTCTCTCTCTCTATATATATATATATTTTTTTTTTTTTTTACTACAAACTTAACTGAAATTAATTAAAAATTTGTGATATTCGCTCTGCTTCATTAAGGACATCGTCTACCACCACAACACAGCCAACAGTAGGATCTGCTGGTACAGTACCATACCCACAGTGGTCCACCTATGGTTTCGGATCCCGCTTCACACTAAACAAGTTGAGAGTCGACATACCAAAGGTCAGGTGTTTTGTGCACATGATGAACTGTTGAGTTATCACATGTACCGTCTGGACTGTTTGAGACACTACCACAAGTTATCAAGGTGTCTTACTTTGTCAAAGTAACCCTCTCCTTACCTCGACAATCACCACTAGAAACGACTGGCAGCTTTTTCTGTCTATTTGAGTATTGGAGGAAGACTGTACAGGCAGTAAACACCTTTACTAACAGTAAGAACAAACACTAAACTTCAATGTTAATATGAGTTTCAAAAATTAGATATCTAAGGATTTATTCCTTTTGAAAATAATTATAGATATATATATATATATATATATATATATATATATATATATATATATATATATATATATATATATTTTATGAAAATCCACAATGAAATCGTGGATAAGATAAATCTTGATAAAATCACACGGGAAAATGGAAACAACGGAGTACCTTAGCTTTCGTCTTTATTCAAGACATCTTCAGAGGCAACAGTTGCCTCTGAAGATGTCTTGAATAAAGACGAAAGCTAAGGTACTCCGTTGTTTCCATTTTCCCGTGTGATTTTATCAAGATATATATATATATATATATATATATATATATATATATATATATATATATATATATATATATATATATATATATATATATATATATTTTATTTCACGACCGGAGATGTTCTTTGTTCATAGTATTACAACACATTTTGTTCAGCTTAGGTAAGGAGACCTTACATCCTTATACATGAAAAAATAATATATGTTGATCTGTCGCACTTTCTTCCCTCTCTCGTGTCAACTGGAAGTCCTCAGTACTTGCTATGATTTCCCTAGACAGTGACACAGTCGTCCCTAACAAGGCCGCTCTCCCGAGGTAACCTTAATAGTCGGTGAGGTTTATTGAGAATTTCCTCTTCGAGACAAAAATTCCCGTACGAGACATTGTTTTACTCCTCCCGTTCTCTTTATTGTCTATGTTCTTCACTCACAATGAACTCTAAGTCTTGCTTTAATCGTTCTTACAAAAAATTTAATATATCTTATTAGTAAAGGTATTAATAGAGAAGAAACGGTAGTGCTGGTGTTGATTTATACAACGTGTGTATTTACTCCCTCACACACACTGTCACGACTTAGACAAGATTTAAGAAGAAGAATATTTGAGTTCTTCACTAGTGACTCCCGCCAGACACCAGCAGTAACTGGTGACGGAGTGACTGAAGGTGTTGACAACTGACCTACAGCTACAGCAGCAATACAGCTCTTAACCTGTTTATACTTCATGTTCATAATAAGTGTACGTTTGGTTGTCCTCCTCGTGTTAACCTTAGACACGTCCAGCAGTAGGTCTGGTAGACAAGTGGTCAGGTGTCTGTTGCCCATCACGCCGTATTTCTTGTTGGTTCTTGTCTTCCCTTACTCTGCATTATGTTTTATCAGATCAATATCCCCATATTCTACAGTCATTCGTTGGATTACAATAGTCTCTACCTCTTTTCTTTCACTAAATGTTTATATAGACAAAATATTAACCCCGTAAGGCATCTCGTGTTGTACACAAAGTGGGTCTGCCAGTTCCCTAATTTGGAAGTTGTGGTAAAGGAAAATATAATTCCCTGTGATGATTTTTTAATAATTTACCTGAGAAGTGATTCACCAAGAAGGTCTTAGTTCTCTGGCAGCTCCTGGATCCTCCCGGCCTTACCCAGCAAAGTAAAGGCTTAAGTCCCGTGATTACCCCTGTTGTATATCAGGTAAACTCTGCCAGACGCCTTTCTTACTGCTGCTTTAGACGGAGCCGCCACCACTGTGATAGTCTACACTACACTCTTCCACAGTCTCACATCAATTGAAACTCTCGATATACAAAGTGTGTTTATCAAGAATATCTTTCCCCGTAAGTTTCAAACTCCACTCAATCATCATATATTTACTGTGTCACTAAAACACTTATCTCTTCATGTTATCATTATTGCCGCATAAAACATTTCCTTCCCGACACTGACCGTATATTACCGCATGACTGTGTGGCGCTCACCAGTTTACACCTAATGACACTCACCTTCACAGTGTGTACCTATGACGTGTACACCTCACCTTCAGTGTGTACCTATGACGTGTACACCTCACCTTCACAGTGTGTACCTATGATGTGTACACATAGTGACACTCACCTTCACAGTGTGTACCTGTGATGTGTACACCTATAACTGTCACCTTCCCAGTGTGTACCTGTGATGTGTACACCTATAAATGAAACCTTCCCAGTATGTACTTGTGATGAATACAACCATGACTGTCACCTTCCCAGCGTGTACCTATGATGTGTACACCTATAACTGTCACCTTCCCAGTGTGTACCTGTGATGAGTACATCCATGACTGTCACCTTCCCAGTGTGTACCTGTGATGTGTACACCTATAACTGTCACCTTCCCAGTGTGTACCTGTGATGAGTACATCCATGACTGTCACCTTCCCAGTGTGTACCTGTGATGTGTACACCTATAACTGTCACCTTCCCAGTGTGTACCTGTGATGTGTACACCAATAACTGTCTCCTTCCCAGTGTGTACCTGTGATGTGTACACCTATAACTGTCACCTTCCCAGTGTGTACTTGTGATGTGTACACCTATAACTGTCACCTTCCCAGTGTGTACTTGTGATGTGTACACCTATAACTGTCACCTTCCCAGTGTGTACCTATGAAGTGTACACCTATAACTGTCACCTTCCCAGTGTGTACCTATGATGTGCACACCTATAAATGTCACCTTCCCAGTGTGTACCTATGATGTGTACACCTATAACTGTCACCTTCCCAGTGTGTACCTGTGATGTGTACACCTATAACTGTCACCTTCCCAGTGTGTACTTGTGATGAGTACATCCATGACTGTCACCTTCCCAGTGTGTACCTGTAATGGTGCACATCTTCGTTATAAAAATAACAACAGGTGAAACAGTCGGTCAGTACCTTCCTCTTTGATTCAATAGACAATAAACTCAGTTATTGTATGACAATGTGTCCTTCAGTTCCTCACCTCAGGTCACCTTATATGTAGTGATCTATTATAAGTGCAGGAATAAATATGTATGACACCCTTAGTTCATCATCATCCTCGTGTACAGTAGTGGTCACCATACCCGTCCTACCATCACAATATCCTCCACCTGCTCTCTCATGACTCATCTCACCTCCCGCTACACGGCCAAGACACACGAGTATATCATTACTTGTATTGTTATTAACTGAGACCCGATCCTCCCCTACAACCACCATCTCCAACACCCTCAATACAACCTCCACCAAGTACCACCAAGTCCGTCACCACCATCACCTCCTCCTCCACCATCACCCCCACCACCACCCCCACCATCACCATCATCACCACCAACACCACCAACTCCAACACCAACCCGTCACCTTAAATCTAATCAACAGAGACTCACCAACACTGACATAAAGGAAGATAAATCAAACAACAGATAAAGAGCTGACACACATAACGAACAGGTGATAATGTATAGGTGATATATCCTCACCTGCTGACACTCACCTGCTGACACACATAACGAACAGGTGATAATGTATAGGTGATATATCCTCACCTGCTGACACTCACCTGCTGACACACATAACGAACAGGTGATAATGTATAGGTGATATATCCTCACCTGCTGACACTCACCTGCTGACACACATAACGAACAGGTGATAATGTATAGGTGATATATCCTCACCTGCTGACACTCACCTGCTGACACACATAACGAACAGGTGATAATGTATAGGTGATATATCCTCACCTGCTGACACTCACCTGCTGACACACATAACGAACAGGTGATAATGTATAGGTGATATATCCTCACCTGCTGACACTCACCTGCTGACACACATAACGAACAGGTGATAATGTATAGGTGATATATCCTCACCTGCTGACACTCACCTGCTGACACACATAACGAACAGGTGATAATGTATAGGGGATATATCCTCACCTGCTGACACTCACCTGCTGACACACATAACGAACAGGTGATAATGTATAGGTGATATATCCTCACCTGCTGACACTCACCTGCTGACACACATAACGAACAGGTGATAATGTATAGGGGATATATCCTCACCTGCTGACACTCACCTGCTGACACACATAACGAACAGGTGATAATGTATAGGTGATATATCCTCACCTGCTGACACACATAACGAACAGGTGATAATGTATAGGTGATATATCCTCACCTGCTGACACTCACCTGCTGACACACATAACGAACAGGTGATAATGTATAGGTGATATATCCTCACCTGCTGACACTCACCTGCTGACACACATAACGAACAGGTGATAATGTATAGGGGATATATCCTCACCTGCTGACACTCACCTGCTGACACACATAACGAACAGGTGATAATGTATAGGTGATATATCCTCACCTGCTGACACTCACCTGCTGACACACATAACGAACAGGTGATAATGTATAGGTGATATATCCTCACCTGCTGACACTCACCTGCTGACACACATAACGAACAGGTGATAATGTATAGGGGATATATCCTCACCTGCTGACACTCACCTGCTGACACACATAACGAACAGGTGATAATGTATAGGTGATATATCCTCACCTGCTGACACTCACCTGCTGACACACATAACGAACAGGTGATAATGTATAGGTGATATATCCTCACCTGCTGACACTCACCTGCTGACACACATAACGAACAGGTGATAATGTATAGGTGATATATCCTCACCTGCTGACACTCACCTGCTGACACACATAACGAACAGGTGATAATGTATAGGTGATATATCCTCACCTGCTGACGCTCACCTGCTGACACACATAACGAACAGGTGATAATGTATAGGTGATATATCCTCACCTGCTGACACTCACCTGCTGACACACATAACGAACAGGTGATAATGTATAGGTGATATATCCTCACCTGCTGACACTCACCTGCTGACACACATAACGAACAGGTGATAATGTATAGGGGATATATCCTCACCTGCTGACACTCACCTGCTGACACACATAACGAACAGGTGATAATGTATAGGTGATATATCCTCACCTGCTGACACTCACCTGCTGACACACATAACGAACAGGTGATAATGTATAGGTGATATATCCTCACCTGCTGACACTCACCTGCTGACACACATAACGAACAGGTGATAATGTATAGGGGATATATCCTCACCTGCTGACACTCACCTGCTGACACACATAACGAACAGGTGATAATGTATAGGTGATATATCCTCACCTGCTGACACACATAACGAACAGGTGATAATGTATAGGTGATATATCCTCACCTGCTGACACTCACCTGCTGACACACATAACGAACAGGTGATAATGTATAGGTGATATATCCTCACCTGCTGACATTCATCTGCTGACACATACGTTCTCACTTGCTTACACATACAATCGCACTTGCTGACACACATTCTCACCTGCTGAACACACACATTCTCACCTGCTGAACACACACATTCTCACCTGCTGACGCACACATTCTCACCTGCTGACGCACACATTTTCACCTGCAGACGCACACATTCTCACCTGCTGAACACACACACTCTCACCTGCTGACACATAATTTTCACCTGCTGAGACACATCCGCACCTGCTAATACACATCCGCACCTGCTGATACCCATACGCACCTGCTGACACATATTTTCACCTGCTGACACACACCCGCTCCTGCTGACAATATTCTCACCTGCTGACACACACGCTTACCTTCACAAGATGATTTCTGCAGAAGTGTAAGCGGCTAACTCTGTGTCAGCCAGACTGTCAATGTCAGAAGGTGGTGTGTCAGCATGAGAGGACGAGTGAGTGTATCGACAGGTGAGATGCCAGGAGATGCATCACCCTCACTTCCTGACTCACTGCTCACAAAGTGAACACCTCTCGACTGGCTGCACAGGTTTATCCACAGCTTTTTGATGTTTAATTATTCAGTAATTGTTAATATATAAAAATAAGAGAAAATTGTGCCACCAGAACTGATTAATTTCGAAAACCAAATATTTTTTATAAATCAATTTTGAATAGAAATATATTAATATTTTCTTAATGAACGTCAGTTAATTGAATGTTGGCATTTATATAAATGAACGTATGAAAAAATGTGAACATAGAGTTTGTTGTGGGGCTGTAATTGGCTTACCCAGTAATATATATATATATATATATATATATATATAATATATATATATATATATATATATATATATATATATATATATATATATATATATATATATATATATATATATATATATATATATACATACATACATACATACATACACCATCTGTGAGGGAACTACTACACCACGTGAGGTCCCTCCTAACACCATCTGGGAGGGAGCTACTACACTACGTGTTTGCTGTTCAACACCTACAATAAGCTGTATGTCACTGTATGTTCCTCTACCTTTCTCTAATGAAGGCTTTTGTTAAACCACCAATGTATGTAATAAGTCATTTATGTCCAATGTATATTTTCAGCCTTCGGGCTGCAGAACTTTTTCAATAAACCGCTAATTATTATTATTATTATTATTATTACATACATACATACATACATACATACATACATACATACATATATATATATGTAATGAGACAAATCTCACAAGAAGAAGATTACATATAGGTAGAATATTGATAGTATAAGAGTATAAAAGAGAGGAAGATTTTGGTAGCGAGGCCGTGATAGTTATTTACACTTATCGTTCACTTATCGTATCTTATACGTCAATACACATCTATTACGTTCTTAAAGGCGACTTGTCAAACACTGCTTCGTTACAACTCTTTATTAATTACGAACATGACATGGACACATTAATAACACCTTCTATTGAAAGTTACTAGGACATTATTACGTTACTAGACACTGATTCTCGGACACGAACATGAAATGAATACACTTCCCACATAAGTAACTCATCCCGTGGAAAGCTCTGACAAACACTCACGTGACCTAGGGGAGGCCTAGCAGGGAGACTGCTTAGCTGGAACACTGGTGTCGGGAGGGCGACTGCTTAGCTGGGACACTGGTGTCGGGAGGGCGACTGCTTAGCTGGGACACTGGTGTCGGGAGGGCGACTGCTTAGCTGGGACACTGGTGTCGGGAGGGCGACTGCTTAGCTGGGACACTGGCGTCGGGAGGGCGACTGCTTAGCTGGGACACTGGTGTCGGAAGGGCGACTGCTTAGCTGGGACACCGGAGGGAAGTCGGGGAGGGAAGTCCTGCACGACTCTCCTCCCGTGAGCGGGACTCGGCTGTGGTGGACCTCCTCCTCCGATCCCTGTGTGTCTCTCTATCTGACTCTGTCTCCGGGTCTCTCTCTCTGCGAATTCCTGAGGGAGGACTAGGACGTCCTATATATTGGGATGCGAGCCGTGAGGTTGAGCTGGCCGGGGGGGGGGGGGGGGGCGGCGAAGGGTCTCCTTACATTTGACCTCGCTAATGTAGGGTCAGGTCTTGACTTTGTTCAGAGACTTGGTTGTACTTTCTGGAGAAGTCATCAGGTGGGGCCGTGTGACATGAGAGGCCCTGGTTGATTTGTGGCCCCTTGAGTTGGGCTCGAGGGTTACATTTGACCTGGCTAATGTGAGGTCAGGTCTGGACTTCTTTCTGCGGTGTAGGATATTGTGTATATTGGGAGAGAGCCGGCCGGTGCCTTCTTTCATGTCTGTTGTGGTGACATGTCACATGGGAGGGGAGCTAGTTGATTTATAACACCCTTGAGCACCTGCGAGGGATACCCTTACACTTGACCCCCCTAATGTCGGGTCAAGACTGGCTTTCCTTGCGATGTAAGCTGTGGTCTGACAAACCATCACTACACCTCCCGCCAAGACCACAGCTTTCATGCTCAGAGAACTGATGACACATTTAAAGTAGACAGTAACATCATGTGCAGTATCTAATATAGTCCCTGAGGCGATAATGCATCCTTACATTTTATAAATTATAACATTAGAGATGTATGTTTTTCTACTGGCATAGTTTGATCTGACAAAGCTTACTATACCTCCAGCCAAGATTAAAGCTTCTATGACAGGAGAAAAAAATAAAATACATACACAGTAAGTGAACATAGAGTGATCTAAAGATCCTTCATATCTAGCATAGTGTCCGAGGTAAACTTGCAAATCACATTCTACAAACAAAATCAGGTGTTACATTGCCTAACCAGGCCGTGTCAAAATAATAATTCATCTCAGTCAGTAAATGGCTACAACATTGTGTTTCGTAGTGCAAAACATTGATCAAATGAACTCATAGAAAAAGTGACTAATCTTTTTAAAAAAACATTCCTTGTAGTACATGTTAACAAAAATCAGAGAATCAAATACAAAATACAAAATGCTCCTGCTTCACATGTTAGGGTGTTATATCATTTTATTACACATCAGCAACATCAACAACATCAGTACATTTGTTGGGTTCAGCATGGCTCAAGTCCTCCATCCAGCTGGTATCTGAAAATAAGGAATGCTGGCAGCACAACAACGGTAGTCAATTGGTCCTTCTGATTATCCACCTTGTCATCGTCGACTTTCTTCTGATGTCAGCACAGCGTCTCTTCTGTCTTCACATAGCACGTTTTTCCTTCTTCAATACCGCACTTTGTAGGTCGTGTCACCACATCTGACTTCTTCTCACTTCCTCCTGGTTTCTATAATATTCCAGATGATTTTTCTGTTCACCTGAGTTTCTTTATACATCTTCATTTTCATATTCCAGACGATTTTTCTGCTCATCTGCGTTTCTTTATACATCTTCGTTTTCCGTCATATTCCAGATGAATTTTTCTGCTCCATCTGTATTTCTTTATACATCTTCGTTTTCAACATATTCCAGACGATTTTCTGTTCATCTGCCGTCGGCCCTCTCCGGCCGGGATGAAAGCCGGTCCATTGCTTGGGCTGTCGTCTCCTTAGATGACTCATAAGGCAGGTTCCGCGGACCAGGCCTCGCCCTCCGTACGTGAGTGTCGGCGAGACGAAAGACCGTCCTGTCTTACACCTTCCACAGTGGTGAATCCCTCCCTGGCTGGGCTCACCAGGGTTCGTTGTGTGGCACTTCATTCCACACTCCTTAACTTCCTAGTAGAAAAATATAAACTCTTCTTAATCCTAGACCAGGTAGGACTTGAAAGAAGTGGGGTGGTGTGTGGCGGGTGTGGTGCTGCATTCCTCACGCTGCATTCCTCACGCTGCTACTTCTCTTCTTATATGTGCTGTGGTCGGATTCCGGCTAGCCATGGGGCGGTACTGTGTGTGATATTTGCCAGAGAAACAATCCTAAAGGGATGATGGATTAGTTGGAAGTGCATTCGCAAAAAAAAAAAAAATTACTTTATAAGTTACGTCAATGTTTGGTAACTATTATTTCCGTCACGACAATTTTCTCATTAGGCTGGGTCGGGGAGTGAAGCTCTGCTCACTACATTGAATATCATTTATCACTACGCGTCAAAGAGTACATTACAAATCATACTAGCATAAAAACACACTGAGTGAAGCTCTGTAATTATCGCAATATCAAGTAACACTAACCACCGATTTCAAAGCATAACTCACGGGACAAAACATATGGGGATTGGTGGTCACAGCGACCTAGGGGAGGCGAGACGGGGCGCGGCTGCGGGGCGCGGCTGGCCAGGCCGGCGCGGAGGGGCGGGGTGGGGCGAGGTGTGGCGGGTGAGGTGGGGGGAGCCGAGGCGTGGTTGATCGGGCCAGGCCGGGGCTTTGCGGGGCGGGGCACGGAACAGCGGGGCGGGGCACGGAACAGCGGGGCGGGGCACAGAAAAGCGGGGCGGGGCAGGGCGGGGCAGGGCGGAGCGGGGTAGGGCAGGGCAGGGCGGAGCGAGGCGGGAACGGATGGGTACGGAGGGTGAGGTGAGGGTTAGGACAGGGAGGAGGATGTAGGTTAAAAGACATGTTAAGTTATAACAGTTAGTACATACACAGCTTTCATAACTGAAACAATTTCTACGTTCAACACTGACCAACAATCAAACTGCTCTTGGGCTACTGAGAATGTCACAGATCGCGGGGGACACTGAGAAATCACGTTAAGCACTGAACATATTTCTAGCAAAAAAAAAAATCGCGTATACCACGACGAGAGACATTTACTTGAGCTGTAACAGTGACACACTAGGACACTTTTCACGCTACGACGCTACGACACAGGAATTACTTATTACACAATTGTAGACAAACTTAGACTGAATCAAATGAAGGATGAAATGAGCCAGGTGTTATGGCTAACCGAGGGAAGGCTTGAGTTTACGTTAAGTTCGCTGCTACCATTATAATAACTAAGCGAGGGAGGCGTGAATTACATATATAGTTCGCTGTCACCTATAACAAGAGACAAGGAGGGCGCGAGTTACATATCCCACCGCTGCCACCATTGTAATGAGACAAATCTCACAAGAAGAAGATTACATATAGGTAGAATATTGATAGTATAAGAGTATAAAAGAGAGGAAGATTTTGGTAGCGTGGCCGTGATAGTTATTTACACTTATCGTACACTTATCGTATCTTATACGTCAATACACATCTATTACGTTCTTAAAGGCGACTTGTCAAACACTGCTTCGTTACAACTCTTTATTAATTACGAACATGACATGGACACATTAATAACACCTTCTATTGAAAGTTACTAGGACATTATTACGTTACTAGACACTGATTCTCGGACACGAACATGAAATGAATACACTTCCCACATAAGTAACTCATCCCGTGGAAAGCTCTGACAAACACTCACGTGACCTAGGGGAGGCCTAGCAGGGAGACTGCTTAGCTGGAACACTGGTGTCGGGAGGGCGACTGCTTAGCTGGGACACTGGTGTCGGGAGGGCGACTGCTTAGCTGGGACACTGGTGTCGGGAGGGCGACTGCTTAGCTGGGACACTGGTGTCGGGAGGGCGACTGCTTAGCTGGGACACCGGGGGGAAGTCGGGGAGGGAAGTCCTGCACGACTCTCCTCCCATGAGCGGGACTCGGCTGTGGTGGACCTCCTCCTCCGATCCCTGTGTGTCTCTCTATCTGACTCTGTCTCCGGGTCTCTCTCTCAGGGAATTCCTGAGGAAGGACTAGGACGTCCTATATATTGGGATGCGAGCCGTGAGGTTGAGCTGGCCGGAGGGGGGGGGGGCGGCGAAGGGTCTCCTTACATTTGACCTCGCTAATGTAGGGTCAGGTCTGGACTTTGTTCAGAGACTTGGTTGTACTTTCTGGAGAAGTCATCAGGTGGGGCCGTGTGACATGAGAGGCCCTGGTTGATTTGTGGCCCCTTGAGTTGGGCTCGAGGGTTACATTTGACCTGGCTAATGTGAGGTCAGGTCTGGACTTCTTTCTGCGGTGTAGGATATTGTGTATATTGGGAGAGAGCCGGCCGGTGCCTTCTTACACGTCTGCTGTGGTGACATGTCACATGGGAGGGGAGCTAGTTGATTTATAACACCCTTGAGCACCTGCGAGGGATACCCTTACACTTGACCCCCCTAATGTCGGGTCAAGTCTGGCTTTCCTTGTGATGTAAGCTGTGGGGTGACAAACCATCACTACATATATACATACATATATATATATATATATATATATATATATATATATATATATATATATATATATATACTGTATATATGCAAGTAAATCACTGTAGGTGCGCGTGATCCAAGTATATGCTGATAACCACAAGGAAACATGAAGTTCCCAAGCGCTTTCATGTAATCCACATCTTCAGGGGTGAGTATATATATTATATATATATATATATATATATATATATATATATATATATATATATATATATATATATATATATATATATATATATATATATATATGGCTAATTGGCACGCCTCCCACCCACCCCTGCCTGCCTCCCTCACGCAATATATCACATTTTAACAACCTCTTTATCTGAACTCTTTTATATTGTGTTACATTTTTCAGGCACTATTTTCATCCTTTTTTTTTCATCTTTCAATAAATTTATCTTGTTCCCTTTAAATTTTTACAATACATAATCTCTACAGCTGAACATTCATCACTTTTAACATTTTTAATTGTTCATCTTTCCATAACCACACAACCCACACTCAACGTTCTTAAAGATATTGCATACAAAATAATATTACCTAACCTTTCACTATTCCCTCAGTACCTCCGCTCCAGCAACACTATTTCATCTTTTTCATTCCCTGCTTCAACTCTCTCCACTACACAAATATATTGACTAGTCTCTCTGCCTTAAACACGAGCGCAAAAATATTAGCTTTACCAGCATCCATGACTTCCACCAGACCTTCAGACTAATACATGTTTAATATTTTCAGTACTGGTATATGACCGCTGGTTTTCATAACACCATCTACCTACCTCAGTTATTATTTCTTCTTATTCTACAGCTCATAACACTACAATCTACCTCTCACAGTTATTATTTCTTCCTATATTACAACTATAACCGGATTAGTTATTTTTACTCATTAAATTCAGTTTTAATTTATATTCTCATCTCATAATTTTATCCCGTTCTTAATTTTCAGTTCAAAATATATTCTTACTTTTAACATCACTTTTTGTTATATGTTTTGTTCTATATTAACTTTATCAAACGACAACACATTCTCACGATGACAGATATTGTTAAGTCTCTTACAATATCACCAATAGGGAGGTGTTGTAGTCTATATAAGGCAGTGTAACTAATATTGGTGGAACCTTGGACACACGTCGTAGTGATCTGGGTGATGTCTTTATTGTACTTGATGGAGCTTCCTGTGGTACAATGTGTCCAGTATGGTGCTAGTGGTACAATATGCCCGGTATGGTGCTAGTGGTACAATATGTCCAGTATGATGCTTGTGGTACAATATGGTCCAGTGTGATGCTAGTGGTACAATATGTTCGGTATGATGCTAGTGGTACAATATGTATGATGCTAGTGGTACATTATGTCCAGTATGGTGATAGTGGTACAATATGCCCAGTGTGGTCCTAGTGGTACAGTATGTCCAGTATGATGCTAGTGGTACAATATGTATGATGCTAGTGGTACATTATGTCCAGTATGGTGATAGTGGTACAATATATCCCAGTATGTTATCAGCGGTACAATATATCCAGTACGTTATAACCGTGGTAACATTATGAGATGTTCTTATTAGCACCATGCAATTGATTCCAGATGTTACTAAATGTTACATAATACTTCCTTGAGATAAATGTATAGTATATATCAGGTGCCTAAAAGAGAGCTCAGGTTCTCGGCTGGCTCAGCCGTGTTAATATTTTTATTATTATCCACTCTGTATCTGTGTTTTTTCTGGCTAAATAAACTGTTTCAATTCAATTCAATGGTACAAAATATCCAGTATGTTATCAGTGGTACAAAATATCCAGTATGTTATCAGTGGTACAATATATTCATAATGTTTACCTGTCATTACTGGTGTCACCTGAGAAAATGATTCTTAAGATAGTCTGTTACATCACACCAATATCTATATCACCACACTCATTTTTTTTTTACTTTAAAACGTTAAGAGAAATATTTATGTAAACAAGACGAAATATGTTACTTGAGGGCACATATTAATGATGTTAGTTCTAAGAAAATGTACAAAAAATAATGGTTTTATTTAATTATCATTTAGTTGGTATTATTTCACCAAAGTAGATTTATTAATAAGCAATTTGTCAGAAAATGTATAAAATATAACAGATATTAAAGTCAACAGATTAAACTATTGGTATTTGTAGTTTATCGGTAATATAACTTTTCCTGCCAGCCTGTTGCCTCTGCCGCCCCTCATACCTTATTCACGGTAAGAGAAGCTCAACACTTAATGCATCATTGGTAATGGCTCTTGGAAGCTATCATGGCTTGCTCCTTAGTAAGTCTTCACCTGCTTCATTATGGGACACACACACACACACACACACACACACACCTAAACACTCATGTACACGATTATGCTATACGTTTAATGAATAATTGGAACACGACGATACTGCAATGTATTGATTATATTTGCGAATTTTTCATGTCTTGTAACAAGGCAAAATTATGCAAATAAACAATATTGACAAACTATAAATGAAGTCACAGTATTAACCTAGCCTCATTTAACCTAACCTAATCAAATTTAGCCTCATCTAATTTAGTTAACAATCAGTTATGTCAAGATTGCATAAGATTGTCTTAATGGAACAACGAAAACCTAACCATATCGGCCCCAATGATGATGAGGCAAAACAATACAAATAAAAAGTTATATCCACGTCACAATCAGATACACTTTCAGGTGTAACCAAACGATAATCCCCAAAACGCATGACGAAATATGTGCAAAAACCAACGTTCGGATTAATGCAGTCATGAAATTAACTTTTTTTTTTACACCTTTGTGTTAATTTGTTACAGGAATAATCAACGTTTAATTACTTCATCATTACCTCGTACGCAGTAGGAAGTGTTAGAGGTAAGTTAGTAAGAGAACCAGAACACTCGAGCTGCTGATAAACTCTCCTTTAGTGCTGTAGTCTGAGCCGTGTTGACGCTGGTCATCTGGAACTCAGTTTTTAGGTCGAGGGAGAAAAGTTATAATAATCAGTTACTTCAGATTAGAGAGACAGACAGACAGACAGAGAAAGAAACGTATAACTCTCAAGCCATTTAAAAACAGCTATTTATGCGAAGTCACTTTTCATGTTTCTTAATTCAAAAAGTTCCTGTCTGAGATGTTGCCTGAACTAACAATAACACAAACAATCAATCAAACGAAACAATCACTGACTAACCTTTTATCGAAACTTATATCCTCAGGTCACGCGCTTCACCTGCCACCTGATGTACACAAACATTAAAGACACTATACTTTCTGTGACCACAACAACTATTCCGGTGATCTCGACTACCACAAACAAATGACAAAATCCACAATAGACACCAAATACCGACAATAAATTCATGAACACAATAAACGGTGCAGAAAATGTTTTACAAAAATTATTGAATATATAACACATTATTTGTTGATATTTTCCCCGACCATCCATAAAGGGAATTATTTAAAGGTTTTTCTTTCGTATTTTGTCTGGTTTTTGGTTTTATTTGAATGAATCTTTGGTAAAATATGAATGACTACACTTATAAAGCTAAACCTCACTCCTGTGTTGTGGGCGGTCACCATGAATAACGTACAGGTAGTTACTGCCATGTAAACCTGTCCGTGTACACGTTTGATGTCCTCACCGTGCACACGTTTGTTGTCCTCACCGTGCACACGTTTGTTGCCTAACCTAACACTCAACACACCTCTTCTCCGGTAAGGGTTTAGTCCGGTAAGGGTTTAGTCCGGTAAGGGTTTAGTTCACTCTGTCAGGGAAATTAAATTGAGCGTTCAATAATTTTTTACATACAAGAAAAATAAAAACACAACTAAACATTACTAATATCTTTAATTTTATTTTTGTTTATGACGATGGTTCATTTTTATACAATACTGAGAATATATTGGAGTCATATTCATACACCTGGTAGCACCGTCACCATGGTTCATCGTACACCTGGCAGCACCTTCACCATGGTTCATCATACACCTGGCAGCGCCTTCATCATGGTTCATCGTACACCTGGCAGCACCTTCACCATGGTTCATCGTACACCTGGCAGCACCTTCATCATGGTTCATCGTACACCTGGCAGCACCTTCACCATGGTTCATCGTACACCTGGCAGCACCTTCACCATAGTTCATCGTACACCTGGCAGCACTTTCACCATAGTTCATCGGACGCCAAAGTTAAACAAAACGTTTTCTTGGGTGACTTGTGCCACTCAGTCAGCCTGGGTCAGTCGTCACAGGGCTGGTGAATGTCGCTAAAATGGTGCAGCAATAACTTACGAAAAAAGGGGTCAAATAAGTGGTCAAATTCTCGTTATCTGTACACTATACGCGTGGACCTCGGCAACTTACCAGTCAGCTGTTACCAATACCCGGTCATGGAACTATGTTTGCACACACGTAAATATCCCTTAATTAAAAGCCAAGAAGAAGAGAAGGGACGGGAACAGTATTTACCACACATGAGAATGACGACTAACTTACCACCATTGTACTTAAGTGTCGGTAATACCATGGTAGCAAAGAGGGAGTTTTTAGACCCTTTAAACAGAGGCATGGAAGTTGTTGATCTATACGTGATGATTCTGACGCTGTGTTAACTTTGACACAGGAACTATTGACAGGCAGACTCTCACCCGCAACAGTTGTACGTTCAAGTTTGCCAAAAGTTGGCGCCTCTGTTATTGAGCCCAGAGACCCGGATGGTCGTGGTGGTTTTTCTTCTCCCGTGACCACCATTCTCACTTGGGCACACGGTGGAGGGAGTCAAGACCAACACAAACTCTCCCTTCAGTGTCATTCTCTTTTCTTTAACTTCTGTAACGATGTGTGACGTAACACTTCTATTACAGTAACTACAGAGAAGGAATAACTGAGCACGAGGGGCAGTGTGTGCTGCTGTGTCCTGCCATTCTCAGCCATAACATGACAGGAATTACAAGTGTGAAAAAAATATATTGCGATATTTTTTCGAAGATTTGTACATAAAGAAAATCTATTCAATATTTCCTATAAAACTAAGTTCGTCTTTACCCTTTATAAACAGAATTACCAAAATATAATGTTCCTAAATGGTGAATAACAATACTATTAATTAAAGCTAAACTTAACATACGGGTATTAATATTAAAGCAAGATGACCAATGGTTTGGTTATGTCAACACAAACACAACACACACTCCACCACCTAACAGATCTGGCTGCTGTGATCCACTCTTTACAAACACTTTAAATGTCCACCAAACATCACCAGTGTGTTAAGTTCATGACTATAACAGGAGAATAAACAGTAATTTTTAACGTGACACTTGCCGGAGGTTGTGTCATCTTCCTGAGGTCAAGGACTGGTGGACGGTAATGAGGGGATGTGTCTGTAATGGTGGTAGTAGAGGCGGCGGTGGTGTCTTAATGTTAAGTGGTGTGTGTGTGTGTGTGTGTGTGTGTGAGTGTGTCACCACCAGACAATGCTACCTATGCATGAGGTCACCAGGTGCAGCAGTGCCACCTCCACTTCCTCCAAATTAGACAATATTAAACAGGTAAAAAATGTTCCTCTAACATTTTCTTCAATTCTCGTATCTTAGAATCATTTTACTCTCAGAAGATCAATACGGTTGGGTCGTAGTGGACAACAATCTTCTCACATACGATTCAAAGATGTATCGAACCCGAGTCACAGTAGTGAGAGGCAAGTGACACATCGCTATATCTTCGATACAAACAATGATGACTGAAAGTTATCCCCAGATTACAGAAGAGTAAGTTGGGTTTTAGTAATACCAACAACAACAGCTGCAGCAATGATAATGATAATGATGATGATGATGATGATAATGATAATAATAATAATGATGATGATAATGACAATAATAATATAATAATAACAATAGTAATAATAATATAAAAAAATGAAAATAATAATGGTATAAAAATAATAATAATAATAATGATAATACTAATACTAATACAAATAATGATAATAATAATAATAATAATAACAGCAACGTATCACCCACCAATTGTTATATATAAACATACACCTCAAATATTAGTGTATAAAACCAAGTAATAAGTGGAGCAGGGAGGGGAGGCAGGCTGGGGAACACGGCCTTACCTGTGGACCACGAGAGGGGTGGACACACCAAATATAACCCTAAGGTGTGAGCAGGTACAGTAATTAGGAGGCACACGACCAGTATAATACCTGAAGTGAATAATGTAAATATGTTGAAGACCATGGAAGTTATAGTGTGTGAGAGTGTGTGTGTGTGTTTCACGCCTACCTTAATATAACTACTGATGTGTGTCATTATAGGGAGAGAGGTGTACGGCAGTAGGGAGAGGGATGTGTGAGGGAGTAATACTAGTTGTGCCTCACAACCTTCGTCACTTAGTCTAATTTTGACTCCATATATGTATAAATATATAATATATTTTACAAGAGAATGATTTAATTTTATTATTATCTCTAAAGCTGTGTTTTGCTGAGTGTGTGAGTGTAAATGTACAAGTGCATTCATCTGCAGTAGTTATCGAGAGTAGGAGTCACGTCGTGCACGCCCTCAGGTGGTCGTTCTCCCTCGACCTGTACACCACGAGGCACGAGGCGGCTGAAAAGTTAATTATAAGTGAAAAAATAATGATCTTGATGCTGGATAAACCGGTTATCTTTACCTTTATCACTACATAACATTTTCATTGTTGATCTCTATTTATTTTTTGCTACAGATATAAAAGTTTATTTTCCAACAGCCAAAACTTTCAGATATATTATACGTAAACAACTTGTGGCCGGAAGTTGTGTGTTCCTGATGACGACCAACAGCCTTATACATTACTTCACAAACTATAATCTCTGCCTGAAGTGTTCACGTGTTGGCGAGGAGTAAGACCCCGCTGTAGGTCCTCCTGATGGTCACACTCCTTCACAGACTCTTTGAAAAACTTACAACACAAACTTTGAGTTGAGATTCTATTCGGCTAAACAGTTTGCTTGAAAGAGAGAGACGGAGAGAAAACAAGTGAAGCTTCCACTGCAGTCAGAGCTGCGCCTCCAGTCTGGGCCATAATGGATTACAGTAAAACTTGTAGTCAATGTATTTTCTTCCTCTGCTGCACGTCGTCACAGAAGGCTGGACTGGGAGTATAAAGGTTTGTCTGATTTATGAGCTTTACCCGATGATGTCATTTGTGTTTACGAGAGGCAGCTTCTCCAGCATTGTGTTGACGTGCGGAGCTTAAGTAAGCTTAAGTTTCCAGATAACCTCTATAGTGCATCATAATAAGCTTCCATAATATTAGGTTGTAAATGAAAAGGCTTTGAAAGAGTTGCCAGAGTCATTGGTCGCACACAGCCGGAGGGTCTGACTGGCCGCGACGAGAGGCCAGACTTGTACAGAACATGTCCTAACCGGTTCAGCAACATTTACTATTCCATCATTAAAAGTTGCTATATTGATCCTAACACCAAAAGTCCAGCACATTTGATCCTCTTTTGTTTATTACATCTCACTGACAACTCTCATAGTTTATGCTGTAAATGACTATAAAAATTTCAGCAACTCTCAGGCAATTAATATATAACTTGTTGTCCTTTAGTGTAAGTGTTAGTCTGTTCCTAGACTTGACGATTCTCGCTAATAATAATTCATATCTATTTCTGTAACAGGTAAGTCAGCTTCATTAACCTATGTTTCACTATATTTCTCTAATCCTACGTAACATTCCTTTGATCAAATAGACTTAGTCACTGAATCTTTAGTGTCATCGTCCCTTGTGTAACCTGAAGTGAACCTAAATCTTGACTCTTGCTCTATAACATCATCAGGACCTCAATAAATGACAATATTCAACAAAACTTAACAGCAGGTGATTGATGCTCTACCGTCCATACTACCCTGCTCACCCTCCTCACACGTACAGCACCACACCCATAAGTACACCAAAAAGTTTACGAGTGAAAGTCCAGCTCAACTTTAATCTATATAAGACGCAGGGGAGCGAAGTGTAACCTTACAGCTTCCTCGATATCGGAAAATAAACCAATTTTCCTGATGTGTTACAGAAAATAATTGGTGGTGGCTAACAGCGGCGGGTCTCAGTAGTCAAGAGGTACAGGACCAACTGTAATGAGAGCGTCTATGATAATTAATTCAGGATCTTGTTGGATTCTGTATCACTATCAAAAGACCAACAAAAGATGGTGGACGTTATATATCATTATGAACACTGGAACAACATGAGATATTTTACTAACTTGCTTATCATCAACTCCTTACCTCTAGTTTATTTTCCTCTGAGACAGATTCACTTTGTACCAAACTAATTTTTGGATCACCTGAAGAATCTCCACCCCAGTTTATTTCACCTAAAGATTAACCACACTAGCGCGATGGGAGAGAGTTAGGTTAGGTTAGGTTAATCTTTACGGGAAATAAGCTGGGGTTGAGATTCTTCAGGTAACTTTACATTGGCACCAAACTTCAGTAACTCTTAAATACCAGAAACAGTTTACTAAACCAGACCTTTACTTGAGTGTCTAGACACAGTTTCTATACAGCTAAGAGATGAAATAACTACGATGATAATAAGTATTTTTGTGAAGAAATAAATGTATTTAACAACAATAACAGTAAAGAGTGACTCCTGTAATAAAGATAAAGAACGATAGTTATTACATTTATCAAGATATATGCTGATTGATCCAGGTTTACTGAAACAACCGAACGAGCACCACCCTCACGCACACACGCTATGAAAGGGGAATTCAATTTTAGTAAGAAGCTTTAAGATAATTACAAAGTTCCAGCATAAAAAAAAATCAGTAGGATTATTATAAGTTGTAGTCATCGATAGGCCGACATGAACAAGAACATCATTAATAAGTTCCGAACACAACACTGAACGTCTGGTGTGATTTAATCCTGTATTTGGAACAGTTTAAGTTAATCAATATAGAACCAAGCATTTCTGATTGCCACCTGTATTACCCTAGAAACAAGTTAATAAGAGATGGTGTACCTCGCTCCAGCCGCACCTTAGTCACGGGAACGACAAACTCCTTGCTCTTGGCGTCATTTCCCTGTTCACTCAAGTTTTTATTCTATGAACCAATAAAGTTTTCTTGCCACATTTGAAGAGTTTTACCCTGCTGTTAACTTGTATAAAAACAGGCTTTTATCGCCATGTCATTTTTTTTTTAAATTCGTCATCTCTGACATTATTTTCTGGAGAAACATGACGTCAACATCAATATGCCTGTGTCGAGGAGTCTAGAGCAACAAGTCCCATCCTTCTACGATACTTTGCTCCAGATTTATCACCAAAGAAATATATATTTTAAATAACTTTTGATGATCATGACCTTGACCTCTGACCCTGACCTCCCATAAAATAGTTCAGCGTTTATTATAAACCAAATGTCCTTCATCTACGGCTGAAACACAAACACACCGACAGACATACCGACACTCAGAGACGGTCATACCAGTACCCCGAGGTAATCATATCACCTCATTCAGTTTACAATTAAAACACAGTTACTGAAAGTGTATTCACGGGTCGCATTTTATTCGAGAACCTCAATAATTACTATATATCAGGACGTGTAATAAACAGGAACCTAACAATCAGTAGAAATAAAGTTAAATCATTATGAAGAACATTTATAGCACGTCCTACAATACAGTAACCAGTTAGGGTTCTCGAATAAAAAATGACCCGTATTTGTGTTACAATATAAACTGGATACAGAAGTGGATAAGCAACAACCAAGTGTAATGCGCCACAGCAGAGTTCAGGTGACCAAGAGCTGCAGTATGTTTAGCGGGCGGATAGGATACGAGAAGGGCGGAACATAGCTGCCAAGAACACTGGTTCAATTAGACATGTAGTGGCAAGTTAGTGCCTCGCTAACAGCAGCTAACCATTATAGAGGTGCCGTTACCACCCAGGTTTAGGAGTGTGGCCGGTTACCAATACCTGGATAATGGTATGGCTCATATATTGTTGTATACCGGCCACTATACTCAACCGAACCCTCACTCACACCTCCCCTCACCCTGGCTCACACCTCTCCTCACCCTGCCTCACACCTCTCCTCACCCTGCCTCACACCTCTCCTCACCCTGCCTCACACCTCTCCTCACCCTGCCTCACACCTCTCCTCACCCTGCCTCACACCTCTCCTCACCCTGGCTCACACCTCCCCTCACCCTGCCTCACACCTCCCCTCACCCTGCCTCACACCTCTCCTCACCCTGCCTCACACCTCTCCTCACCCTGCCTCACACCTCTCGCTCATCCCCTGCCTCACACTCTCTCCTCACCCTCCCCGCCTCACACCTCTCCTCACCTGCTCACCCCTCACCCTGCCTCACACCTCTCCTCACACCTCACCTCACCAAGCCTCACACCTCTCCTCACCCTGCCTCACACCTCTCCTCACCCTGCCTCACACCTCTCCTCACCCTGCCTCACACTTCCCACCGCCTCACACCTCTCTCATCACCGTGCCTCACACTCTCTCCCCTGCCTCCACCTCTCCCGCCTCACACTCTCTGCCTCCACTCCTCACCCTGCCTCACACTTCTCCTCACCCTGCCTCACACTTCTCCTCACCCTGCCTCACACTTCTCCTCACCCTGCCTCACACCTCTCCTCACCCTGACTCACACCTCTCCTCACCCAGCCTCACACCTCTCATCACCGTGCCTCACACCTCTCCTCACCGTGCCTCACACCTCTCCTCACCGTGCCTCACACCTCTCCTCACCCTGCCTCACACCTCTCCTCACCCTGCCTCACACCTCTCCTCACCCTGCCTCACACCTCTCCTCACCCTGCCTCACACCTCTCCTCACCCTGCCTCACACCTCTCCTCACCCTGCCTCACACCTCTTCTCACCCTGCCTCACACCTCTTCTCACCCTGCCTCACACCTCTCCTCACCCTGCCTCACACCTCTCCTCACCCTGTGTCACACCTCTCCTCACCCAGTGTGTGTGTGTGTGTGTTTTCTCCATGTCAAAAGCCATTTTTTACTTCTATTAACACTAACACATTTAAGAGAGTGAGGCCATTTTCTATGCTGAGTTCCTTGTGATCTTCAAGGCGGCAAACAACTTATCCATTAGAAGATAACTTGCATATAATGTACAGTATATTCATGCCTATACATGTGTCTTCATGAGGAAGATGTTGAGTTTTTCTTGCTGGGAGGTTTACTTGGGTCAGTAGTCCTGGTAATATACGTACTTCGTCACCATTCACTTGAGGGAGACTCATCTGGTAAGTGGTAGGAGTCAGGGTCGTCTTGTTGAGGTTGACGCTGTTGTAACAGCACAATATTCACCCAAATGTAGAAGACCAAATTATTCACTAAGTTATTAAACAATGACTCAGAAGTTGTTCATGTTATACATGGTGAGTCTATAAATTCATCAGGAGTCGAGCGAGGTGAAGCTTACTAATGGCAGCAGCCCGCTCCTCCTTCCTCTCTCACGCTCTGAGTGAGAGGCGAGGGCAGAATCTTGCCACTTGCAGGGGGCTTGAACACCTCACTAAGCGTTCCTATAAAAGTGTACTCAAAACACTTTCCCTGGAGAGAATTCACAATACATTCTCTCCCAAACTAAGTACCTGTGTATAAAGTCACTTCTGTAACAAAGAAAATCCAGAATAAGTGTTCACATCAGCCCTGCCACTTAAGAGTTCCAGAACTAATTTAAAACAATTGTGTGTGATATAAAAACAGCTATCACACTGTGGTCTACAGCGCCTCCTACTGCGACTATGACGGGAGCCAACACCTCACCACTCTCCCTTATCTGTTGAACCAAGCGTGAGTTGAGGGCCACACCAAGGGCCACCAGATGATCCTGGACTGATTGGTTCTGCAGAAGGGACCGTGTAGAAGACGTTTAGCCCTCTGTATGATACACCGGGTACACATGGTGTGACCTACGGTGTGACCCCAGGCAGTCGGTGTGGCCTACGATGTGACCTCAGGTGGATGGTGTGACCTCAGGCTACTTGTGTAACCTCTGGTGGACGGTGTGTCCTCAGATAGACGGTGTGACCTCAGGCTGCTGGTGTGACCTCATGTGGACGGTGTGACCTCAGACGGAGGAGTCGGGTTGTTATAGGTCTCTAGAGGCTCCTCACATCATCTCTCACCATCGGCCAGGACCACAACGTCTGCATCACTGTCACAAACCTTTCCTGATGTCATTAGTTTAAGTGATATTTACATTCGTGGTCATAACATCAGAATATATTGTTTCTCTGTTTACATCAGAGGAATTTGTCAACCACATTAAATTTGTTGATATAAACTAATCAGGTGAAAACCCAATTGGGCTGAGAGAGAGATGAAGGGACGTGGTTATGATAAATTAGTTTTAATCACACACACACACACACACACACACACACACACACACACACACACACACACACGCACGCACGCACGCACGCGATTTGATACTTTAGTGCTTGTGGCTCCTGGTGGGGGAGGACCTGGTCCGGGGGTACGAGAGTTACCACCTCTCTCACCAACAGGTCGTGTGCTTATAAGAACATAAGAACATAAGGAGTCTGCAATAGGCCGGTTGGCCTGTGCATGGCAGCTCTTGTCGAGAGTTACTACCACTCTCTATCATCCATGAATCTATCTAGTCTCCTTTTGAAACTTTCCAGAGTTCCCGCACTTACTACAAAGTTGCTAAGCTTGTTCCATTCGTCCACCACCCTATTTGTAAACCAGTTTCTTCCTATCTCCCTCCTAAACCTAAACTTATCCAACTTGAATCCGTTGCTCCGAGTCCTATCCTGCTCGGATACTATAAGAACTATATCTATATCCCCTTTATTGATTCCTTTCACCCACTTAAATACTTCTATCATATCTCCCCGCACTCTTCGTCTTTCTAGGGATTGCAAGTTAAGTTTCTTTGACCTATCCTGATATGGAAGGTTTCTAAGTCCCGGAATCATTTTTGTCATTCTATAATAGGGGCACCAGAACTGAACCGCATAATCGAGGTGCGGCCTGACTAGCGCAAGATATAGTTGCAATAAGACCTCTGCACTCTTGTTACTTACACTTCTAGATATAAAACCCAATACTCTGTTTGCCTTATTTCGAACATTAACGCACTGTTTTCTAGGCCGTAGGTCCGGGCTTACAAGTACCCCTAGGTCTCTTTCACAAGTCGACTTCTCTAGGTTGATGTTGTTAAGGCTGTATACATTATAAGTATTTGTTCTTCCAATATTAAGTACGGTGCACTTGCTGGTGTTGAATTTCATTTGCCATTTTTCAGACCACCCCTGCAGTTTATTTAGATCCTCCTGTAATGCATTTGCATCCTGCCCTGAATTAATTATGTTGACTGTGTCGTTCACCAATGTTTTCCCCAAGAGATGGTCCCTCCTGGGTGGTGGCAGATGATACGACACGTTCTTCCCGAGGTGTGGTCTATTCCATCTCTTCCCTCAGCGTCATGTAACGTGGTAACCGATGGTCCGGGAACAATAAGTAGTCTTCCCTCTCCTGTCCCAGAAGAGAATCCTGCTGTTGTTGTTACAGTAGCGTCAGTCTCTCTTGATATACGTAGATCGTCGTTAAGGGTCGCGTTTTTCCTCTTAGTTGTCGGTCATTATTTCATTTCGTTCCTGTTATGTGCCGAAGGTAATAACAAGTCCAGACCTACTCCCTCACTGCTCTGACGAGGACCTGCTCGGTGAGGACGGTCACTTGTTGTGTCCCATTTTCTGGCACCAGTTGTCTCTCTTTCCTCCGGGTCATTCTACATCTCTCTCTCGGGAACTGCCTCAGGTCTCAATATTGTGCACATCACAGAGGAGTGAATTTACAGCCACAAAACACAGTGACCTCTGATTTTCCACCACCACACACCAAGATGTCCTGACAGTACCAGAGCGACCACAGTGCTGTGGTTTACCAGAAGCAACACACATGTACGCACGCACGCAGGCACGCACTCTTCCCTGACACTCCTCACCATATTACTACGTTCACTTTATAACACTTGTCCGTCAGTAAAACACCAATTTTTGTCCCCAACATCCACCCACCTCGCCCTCCGCACCACACAATGTAGTACAAGTTGTCCCCTTCCTCAACAAACACGGACTGAGAGGGAGAATAATGAGACGACTTATCGAATTAATATCACCATTAAGACACACATGAAGGGAAGGAAGAGTGACTAACCAAGGATGAAGGAGGTGGAGAAAAGTTAGGTCTAGCGTTTGACAAAATGTAATAATTTACGAAAGGAAAGTAAACAGTCCACCATCACTCTTCCTTGGTCACCCTCTCTTTCACAGCCCGTAGCTCTTGGTGGCTGTAAGACGTACTGTGTTGTCCCCCCCCCCCCACCTCCCTACAATACAACCCCACCCCCTCCACCTTCCTACAATACAACCCCACCCCCCCCACCTTCCTACAATACAACCCCACCCTCTCCACCTCCCTACAATACAACCCCACACCCTCCACCTCCCTACAATACAACCCCACCCCCTCCACCTCCCTACAATACAACCCCACCCTCCACCTCCCTACAATACAACCCCACCCTCCACCTCCCTACAATACAACCCCACCCCCTCCACCTCCCTACAATACAACCCCACCCCCTCCACCTCCCTACAATACAACCCCACCCCCTCCACCTTCCTACAATACAACCCCACCCCTCCACCTCCCTACAATACAACCCCACCCTCCACCTCCCTACAATACAACCCCACCCCCCCACCTTCCTACAATACAACCCCACCCCCTCCACCTTCCTACAATACAACCCCACCCCCTCCACCTTCCTACAATACAACCCCACCCCCTCCACCTTCCTACAATACAACCCCACCCTCCACCTCCCTACAATACAACCCCACCCTCCACCTCCCTACAATACAACCCCTCATTTTACTGACACCTTTAGAACTACCCGGGAGAGAATAACACTACATATGCCGAGAGTGACGACGGTCAACTGGCTAACCATTACCCCGGAACACGAGCCCCCAGTCGATAAACATCCAGGTTCCCGATTACTGTTGGCTAGACAGAGGCAAATGGCCTAAAGAAACTTGCCCATAGTTTCTTCTTGCCTTTGAATCGAACCCGGGAGCTTTCACTTGTAAGACGAGCATGTAGACCATTACATCAGAGGTCGGAAAAAAAATATATAAATCATAATATCTCGTGATATTTCCTGCACTGTGCTCTCTAAGTATTCTTGTCCTTGTACATATCTGTTCTCGTCAGTCAAAAAGTTTCCCCATGTATAAACTCTCATATTATTTTCTTCCTCTCCTGGTTTTCTTTAACTAATAACTTTATTTTTAAGTTTATTCTCTCTCGTTCTCTACACTTCTCTTATGTCCTCATACTTCCTTAATTCAGTCCCACACTTATTCCCTCATTCTTCATTCCATTCCATGTGTTATTGTGACGTTTTCCTTCTTCGGTGTTCACTCTCCCTCCTCGTGTGTTACCGAGACATACAACCTGCCTCTCACTCTCACACTACCATGTATCACACCAGCCTCAAGTTTACCTCTACAGACACTCCGCCACACTGGCAAACTTTCCTCAGGGCGTCCTTCACCTTCATACGCTCCAACACTCCATAATATCCTCCATTTATTCAGCTCCACAAAATGTATTCCCCAAAGTTTGTTTTGATCTAGAGTGTTTCCCACACCTCTCTTTAACTACATCTCCCACGGTGACTGTTCACACACCACCGCTTGACTTACTCCTGATAATCACTTTTAAATATTCCCCTTCGTTTCTCCAGAGTCAAAAAATAACCCAAGAAGAACGGAACACTCGCCAACTGCACTGGCTGACCATTAACCAGAGCACAGTCTACAAGATGATTGACTTCAAGATTTCCCAATACTGTTAGGCTGACAGAGGCAAATGGTGTAAGGATATTTCATATAGTTACACCCTACCATGCTGACCACAGGTCTTCCCACCACCAATCACTGCAACAAACTCCAACATCCAGTACCCACCATCACCAACATACACTGTAACACACGTCAACATCCAGTACTTACCACCACCAACATACTCTGTAACACACACACCAACATTCAGTACCACCACCACCAACATACTCTGTAACACACACACCAACATTCAGTACCCACTAGGGTGTGTCAATTTTGTCAACATGTTAAAAATCAAATTTGGTAGTCAAAATATTGTGCCTCTTTATGTCTAAACTTGAGATTAGCAAACAAAAATGAATTGAAATAACCCTCACCTACATCAATTATACCTTAAAGTTTCAAATATCAGTATTTCAACAAATTAATGAGACTTGATTAGAATTATTCACTTGATATTAACTAATCTCATGTAAGCATATGGATTATGGAGTATTTTATGGTTCTATAGCTTGTGTACAATATGCATGTCAGAACATGAACATGAACAGGCTCTCCGTGTGGGACAGTTTAATTCTTGTTTTGACTTGTACCAAGCGTGAGGATAAGGCGCCCGGCTCACTCTCCTTCTAGATATCATAGACGGTGGTTTGCTCTCATTGCACTTGCACCTACTCTACCAGACGAATTCTACATTTTAATTATTGTAAGTAGGGCATATTGATTGTCGCAGTTACTTATATCATTGTATAAAACATTATGTTCTAAGAAATTATTATGTTATTTCTGTTACAGCATTTTTGATAAACAAATTGATATTTTTTGAAACAACAATTGAATTATGAAACATTGAAATATTTTTCTATTTGTCAGATAGTGTGAAGATGTCAAAATTGAAGACAAGAAGTCAGTTGTCAACCCACTTGAGCCTGCTAGTTGGTAAAGGGAAGGAGCTTCCTGTATCAGAACTTCCAACAATGAGAGACATGCTAGGATTAGGGTTACTCCTTCGAGAAAAAAATGCAAAGGACAGAAGGAACTATACAGATAAAGAACTCATAAATGACATGATAGTCCCTCTTCTGCATCAATGGACAAAAGCTAATGCACTATTCAAACCACCTGTGATTAATCAGTGTCGAACTATTGAAATTATGGCACAAAGCAGTTGAAACATCACTTGGTAAAGGAAACTTGGCCAGGAAAAATGAATTTCTGTACACACTTGATACTCTGTTTGACATTTTGACCTGCAAGTGCTCCATACAATTATGTTCTGAATCCAACTGTTCTCACTCAGGTAAGAGAGAAAATAATTCCCACATTGATTGTGGTTGTCTTCGTGAAAAGAAGATCCCTGTTTTAGAGCTTGAATCTATAAAGGCACAGAGGACAAAGGCAGAAGGCCAAGGAAGTATGCAAATGGGTTCAATAGATTATTCAGAAACAAAGAAGCAGATTGCTAATGCCAAGAAGAGAGAACAAATCCGAGAGAGGGAACAAAAGAAGAAAATGAAGAGTGAAGAAGCCATCCAAAGAGAGGAAGAGCTGTGTCAAGATGTTTATCACTTCTTTGATAGTTCTTCTGATGAACAGGAAGCAACATCAGATGATAGTTCCAAAGAGACATCTGAACCTTTACCAAAGAAAATGAAATACAACACAAGAAATATTTCAAACATTGCTTTAGCTAGTATTCGCCACCATGCTGGACTTCGTGAGGCTGCAGAAATTGCAACTGCCGCTTGGATAGATGCAGGCCTCATCAGCCGAGAGGATGTATCTTTGGTGATAGATCATAATAAAATTAGAAGAGCACAAGAAAAAATAATGAAGGAAATATCTGATCAGCATGAAAAAGATTTAAGCGAGGGAGGGCTCTCCTGTCTTTTGTTTGATGGAAGAATAGATGACACAAAAGTTTTGCTAGAAGTAGAGGGAGTGAACAGAAAGTTTCCAGGTCTCATCAAAGAAGAACACTACTCTGTCTGTTCTGAGCCTGGTGGTCGGTTTTTGTTTCACTTTGCTCCCGAAACTGAAGTAGAAGGGAAGAAACATGCAGAGGTCATTGCTGATCATATTTTATGTTGGGTTCAGGAGAGAGGACTTGGCAGTTCACTGCAGGCTGTTGGTGGAGATTCAACTGCAGTGAACACCGGATGGCAGGGGGGTGTAATGACGCATTTAGAGAAAAAACTAGGAAGAAGACTTGTTTGGAGTGTATGTGATTTACATACAGGCGAGCTACCTCTTCGTCATCTCATCCAGGAACTTGATGGTCCTACAAAGAGCAACAACAAGTGGTCAGGTCCTCTTGGCATCATGCTGCATGAAGCAACACAACTAGAAATAAATACAACCTTTCCAAAGGTCGAAGTTGGCCCTCCCCTTCCGGCTTTGTCTGAAGGAGTCATCAAAGATCTCAGCACAGATCAATCCTATGCTTATCGTATTGCCCAAGCAATAAGATCAGGAGAAGTGCCTCAGTCATTGGCTCTCTTGGAGATTGGACCTGTCAGTCACAGCCGTTGGTTAACTACAGCTCTTCGTTTCTGCAGGATTTGGATTTCCAAACACGAATTGAAGGGCAAAGTGCTGAAGAATTTGAGGTTAATTGTTGAATTTATTATTGGAGTTTATCTTCCCCAGTGGTTTAGTGTGAAACTTAATCCTATGTGGGTGGATGGGCCCAATCACCTTTTGTTTCAATTGCAGCTAGTAAGAACACAGAGGAAGGTAGTGAGGGACATCGTGTTACCTGTGGCAAGAAGGTCCGCTTGGTATGCTCGATCAGAAGCAGTTTTGCAAGCAATGCTTTGCAGTCAATGTACCAATCTCCGAACCGAGGCTGTAGAAGTCATTCTAAAGATTTGAGGAACGCTAATAGATGACGATCAGTTGAGAGACTGTTCGTTTCATTCAAGAAAAGTTCCCCCAATAAACGTCAATGCCACCAAATTGTCAGAATTGGTTGACTTGAGTTTGGAAGTCTTAGAGCCACCATTGACAACAAGTCTAACTAGCCAAGAATTGAGAAACCTTAAAGAGACTCCAATGCAGGTGCCGAAGTGGCCTTCCCACACTCAAAGTGTGGAGAGATGTGTGAAAATGGTCACAGAAGCAGCGGGCCATGTTTACAGCCACGAGAGGCGAGAAGGTTACATCAAAGCACAAATAGCAAGCAGACTACTGATGACAAGAAACCAAAGCAAAGAGAGTATGAAGGCATTGGTTACTTTCAAATAGACTACGGATAATAAAATATAATAATTTGAAACTTGAAACAGTAACATGTGTGCAAACGCTGGTTATGTTATAAATTCACAAATATGTACATTTAAAAATCCATTTGATGTAGGTAGGACTTATTATAAAAAAAAATTTATGCCAGAATATTGTTTTGCATGCTTAAAGACTACAATAAATTGCTACCAAATTACTCGATTTTCAATTTAGCCAGTTCACCCCCTAAATTGACACACCCTAGTACCCACCACCACCAACATACTCTGTAACACAAACACCAACATTCAGTACCCACCATCACCAACATACTCTGTAACACACACCAACATTCAGTACCTACCATCACCAACATACTCTGTAACACACACACCAACATTCAGTACCACCACCACCAACATATTCTGTAACGCACACACCAACATTCAATACCCACCACCACCAACATACTCTGCAACACACACACACCAACATTCAGTACCACCATCACTAACATACTCTGTAACACACACACACCAACATTCAGTATTCACCATCACGAACATACACTGTAACACACACCAACATTCAGTACCACCATCACCAACATACACTGTAACACACACCAACACTCAGTGCCCACAATCACCAACATACACTGTAACACAAACACCAACATTCAGTACCCACCATCACCAACATACTCTGTAACACAATCACCAACATTCAGTACCACCACCACCAACATACACTGTAACACACACCAACATTCAGTACCCACCATCACCAACATACTCTGTAACACACACCAACATTCAGTACCCACCATCACTAACATACTCTGTAACACACACCAACATTCAGTACCCACCATCACCAACATACTCTGTAACACACACCAACATTCAGTACCCACCATCACCATCATACACTGTAACACACACCAACATTCAGTACCACCATCACCAACATACACCAACATTCAGTACCACCATCACCATCATACACTGTAACACACACCAACATTCAGTACCACCATCACCAACATACACTGTAATACGCCAACATTCACCACCAGCTGAGCTTCAACATTTTCTCTCAGGTTTTGCATAACGTCTTCTTTAAGTGAACATTAAGTCTCTATTGCCAGTCCAGGAAGACACGGAATGTTGCCTTGTGTGTGTGTGTGTGTGTGTGTGTGTGTGTGTGTGTGTGTGTTTTATAATCAAACACAATGGCAGTTTACTGGGCTTTAATTTTTCCCATGGTGATTTCTTTTCACATGAAGCGACTGTTTGTTATTGTGAAAGAAAGAAAATAATAACTTTGTCTTCATCCAAAAACAAGAGTCGAGGATAATTTTTACAGCAACAATATTCTGAAGAAAAAATAATCAGCTCGCTTAGGTCAGGTCTGGTCTGGTCTGGTCTGGTCTGGTCTGGTCTGGTCTGGTCTGGTCTTCCTATTTGCTAAATAATTCCTCTATTTCTCTTTCACCAATTGGTATTTTTCTCTCTGTTCTTCCTCACTTTATTTAATTCACTTCTCGCAGATTCATTTCATGTTTCTTATTCATTTTTGTACTAACATAATGACCGAGAAAATGTTATATCAATTGTTCAACTACATTTATTCCTTCCAAATATTCTGTAGACTTTCTTGACTAAGATAAAATTCCTCTCATTATATTCTTCCCACCATAATATATAGCCCAATATTTAATCACTAAGAGAAATATGTTTGTGTTTTTATAAAATTTCAATGATTTGTTTACATCTTATATACAAGTTTATATAAGTGAAGCTCAGATTTATGTGATTACCAGCGATGATCGATGAGCTGTGATTACTCTCAACTAACCTTTAAATAACTCAGAGGAATTTTAATGTTGTGGGAGTTTTAATGTCACACCTGTCTAAATTATTCCTACTTAAGATTAGTCTCGTTGGTCCATTTGTCTTACTTGACACCAACACGTTTTACTGAGTGATTATTTTTTATTTTCCTCAACAGCTAAATAAGTAAGAAAAAAAAACGCCACAATGACTATAATGATTAACGTATCATTTTTCACGATTACGATGAAATAATTAAATTCTCCTCTCTGTAACATATTCCTGGATGTTAATAATAAAACGTCATCACACACTATCTCAGAGTCAGTTGTTCATTGTGTGTAAGGGGTGTCTGTTATGGTCATATAGGCTGTCTACTACATCAAAGCAAAATCCTAACCTAACCTAACCTAACCTAGCCTAACTTAACCTAACTTAAGCTAACCTAATCTAACCTAACCTGACAATATTAACCAACCCAAACCACATTGATCAACACACATAGTATCATAATTCCTGTTTCTAATTAAAATATTTTTTTGAGACAACAATGAATCCGTTGTTCAAATAAGTAACATATATTGACCTAATTATTCTAGGATATACCTCAGTAAAACACTGTAATCTGTCCAGCAAGTGATGTTATGGTATAAGTGTAACATAATCCTCTTTACTACAGCTTCAAGATCCATTGCCTTAATTTCCTTTGTAAACAGTTGTATATTGATAACTCTGTAACAGTGTGTTTCAATTAACCTTCAGTGTCATTACTGTCACAGAGTCCCGAGGAACGTGAAGATTCATCGTCTTGGTATTACAGAACCTCCAGCATCTTACAGTATCACGAACCATCTTGACTAATGTATCAAATGACCACGACTCCTTCCCATAAATAATTACATCATCATTACTTTAGTCAAGACAAGACCCTCCAATACATAACAGACTGTCATCATCACCGAAATGCTCAACACCATATATCAGTAACGTGCTCTTAACTGTCCTGGTGTTTCATGATTTACTTTATAACTCTGAGCTCCGAAACATCATAATTAACTGCCTTAAATCACCATAAAGATCTTCCCCGGGCCACATAATTCACTGACCTGAAGCTCAATGATTCATTTTTCCAGACGGCAACGATTTAATTTAATTACCACAAGGGATCATAATTCACAGTAAACGAATTAAATCTTCCTTATCACCTTCAGAGATTTGGCGTCTTGCTTCTTCTCAACTTGTGGATCTTTATTTCTTAGCGGGGCTGTTTTTTGTTCAAGGCCCAAGATATTCTTTAAAAACACAAATATATATATATATATAATATATATATATATATATATATATATATATATATATATATATATATATATATATATATATATGCAGACACAAATACACACCCACACACACAAAGGCAAAGAGAGAGAGCACTGAGAGAGAAACAGCAGGCCGGCGTCACACAGGTCACGTCCTCCACCGCACCATCAGTTGAATTTTCCAATATCGCTTGACAGAGTTTCTGGAGGATGGAAGAAACACACCAAGATTGATATTATTGGTGCTTGGAGTGTGAGTTGCGTTCATAAGTATCTGATAGGACGGTCTCTGAGACGAAAATCAAGAATTACGTTATATCACCCAGGAATACGTAAAATATCTGCTACAGTTCCTTGTTATTTAGTTTTATAGTTTAAATGTATTTCAGAATAAAAAGATGCAGTTGTCTATCCCACACATCTTGGTAGTTGGTGCTGTGAAACTGTGAGAACACTGAAACAAGGTTAACGGAGACCTGACCATAAGTGAGTTTAGGTCCAGGACTCCAGGCGGGTGTACTATATAAGCTCATCGGGGTGAACAGAATCAGTCAGTCAGTAAAGGCAGAGCAAGATGTGGTAAACCTAAGTAGAAGTAATAGTATACTAATTTTATAATATTATTTACCTTCCTACTACGAGTGGTAAAACAAATAACTTAGGAACAAATAGAGAGACAGATAAATAGATAAAATAAAGACATACATCTTCCTGGGCCAGTAAGGATCTCGGTATTGAATTTATTCTCTGTAAAGTGACCCAACCGTTCTGGGAGGTATTGCTTACAGGCAGACAGACAGAAAGAGACAGACAGGGGCAGACAGACAGAAAGAGACAGACAGAGGCAGACAGACAGAAAGAGACAGACACACGAATACACAGACAAAGCTAAATAAACCATTCTCCCTGGAAGAAATTAAAATAAATTAATATTCACTGTATAAACAAAACGTGTTGACCATAGCACCAACTCTCTCCCGGTGTTGACCTTTGACCTCAGTAGTTGACCGAAAATCTCTAAAAGTTATTTCTCGCTTTTTGGGAAGAGGTTAAACATAAAGGCTACGAGAACTTGTCAGAAATATAATAAATTCAGTTAACTAAACCTTTAAGTCTTTGTTACTTGAGTTAGATCACTACTGTCACCTCAGGAATAAACTGCCTTCTATATCTCCCTTTATTTATTTCACTCACTCACTCACTCACTCACAATTAAGAGGAGACAGTTAAGCATCGAAACTGCATCTTTTTTGTTATACGTTTCTGTGCTTCTTTCGTTTGATATCCCTGGAAGGTGATGAAGGACATGTAAGATTATATACAGTACACACAACCATCAGGATATATAAGCAGAGGTCATCATCACAAACGCCGACCTCTTGATTGAGGTTAATTTTGAGAAAATATAAAATGGATTGAAAAGATGCTGAAGAATAATTTTGTGTTTCACTTCCGGCCAAATATATCTGAGTAAATATACGAGAAAAACATTTAGTCTATCTCCCTCCCGGCAATACATCGACTGTTTCCTCGTATATATTTGTTTATGTAAGAGAAGAATATTGAGCTGGAATGCAAACATAGAAACAAACACAATGAAATATTCAACCACAAACGACCCTCAGCTGCTGAAAGGAACAACAGCAGTGGTCAAGTAACAACAAGCTCCCTGATGATGTTACTAACTGTGATACTATCTAAAATAATACTCGACAGACAAACAAAACCAGAAATCCCACAGGAGTGACTAAACATGAGAGCCTGAACGAAGCAGCCATTGCCCCCAGCCACCATAAAGCAGGAAAGAACTGCGACTATCAAAATAGTTTTCATATTTCGTCAACATTCATCTATTAAGGCCATCAACCTAAAATCAATTTGGAAAGACGAAAGGCTGAGGTCGACGAATGAAAGCCTCTAATTATCCCTGATGCCTCGCAGTGGAGAGAGACTCGACACAATGCAGCTCTCGTACGGAAACTGTTGACTTAGAAAATAATAACTGGAACAAAATATATTACTGTAGATTTTAGAAGTTGACCAGTGAGCTGCTGGTCAGGTGAATCACACTGTCCTGTACTCTCCTCAACACACTGTCTTGTACTCTACTAGACATAGTGTCCTGTCCTCTCCCGAACACACTGCCCTGTCCTCTACTAGACATAGTGTCCTCCTCTGTACATAAACTACCCAAAAAAGACACAAGCAATAGGTCGGCTGGGCATAATGTCTTCGCTATGACAGTTTACAAAAGGTTACTGCCATCGCAAGAAATAATATATGAAGAAAAAAATTATAATTCACATATACTGAAAATACTAAAAATTCTGTGAAAAACAAAGGAATAATTGAGTGTATTAAATCTAGTTCCTGAAACGTGACGGACGAAGGAACTAATGGTGGACGGAACGACGCAGCCACGTATAAACACAACACTTGGCGGAGTATAATGTGACGTGAAGAGAATTATGCTTATATCCCCTTGTTTCTATTATGTTAATGTTGATTAATGTATTAAAGGTTGACGCCAGGACGCTGCTTCATTGGACAACACGATGTACAGTGATAACAATTTAGATTAATTTCACTTTATTTAACAGTTAATCCAAAAGTTCTTATGGGCAAGTTTTAGTTGTCGAATATAATAAAAATGTAAAAACTCGACATGTTGGACGGTTACAACACAAACACAGGAAATCGAAATGAAAACAAAATCAAATTGAGTCTTAATGAATTAATAAAAAAAATCATCAGAATAGCGACGTCACCAACTAGACAGCCAAGTTTATATAATCTTATCAGGAATTACATCTCTAGCAGTCATGTATACCAGCCCACAGTCAATGGCAGTTGTTTTTGACGTTACACTTGGCTACCAGCTGTGAAGGAGAAGTTTTTAGTGATTATGGACTCGGCCAGTTGCTTTCTTCATTTATTTTATTCATGCATTCCTTCTTTTTTTCGGTAAACGTTCTGGCCAGGATCATCATATATCCTCAGGTCAGCTTCGGAATCCCTGCTAGTGGTGTCAGGCCAATATTCACCCAGCGCATCTACTGCCAGTCCTCCAACTAAATCAAAGCAGTGTCACCAACGCGTCCGTTGGGCCCCGTTAAACGCTCCAGTTCGGTGAAGACGACAACAGTAGGTGGGAGTGAGGTCGAAGGTTATCACCAGGGAGACAATACCTGGAAACAAACCTCATATGTCTGTCTGGCTGTCTTTCGTGCGATGTCTCTTCACTTCACGAGTTACCGAGTTTTATAGCGGCCGGTACAAGGTGTTCATTACCTAAGGCCGAATCCTAGACCTGGATAGCTTAAAAATATGTATATGCGGAGGTATGCATTTCCTTGCTTTATATAGACGCCCAATGTGTCCAGTATGATTGGTCTAAGAGTTACCAGGAAACCCAAATGGCCAGGGTTCACGCCAATATTAGACTACATCTGTCCCGTGCCGGCTGTGGCCTCGATGGTCTAAACGCAAATTCTATAACAACTGGTAGCAGAATCGCACAATTTTCGGCCTAGTGGTCTCAATGACGTCGAGTCGAAACCTGGACGTGAATAGAGGACTAGTTTTAGCGAGTAATATTTTCCCTCTCTCGCTAGCTTGGCCAAACACACATTAACAAGATGCACCAGCCTCCACGAGTACCTTGGTCATCAAGGCTTGTCGAGCCATCGATCACTTGTTTAAGGAGCTCAGTAAATTTACCGTCTGCATGGAGGGCGACCTGCCTCCGGGATATGAGGTAGAGTACTGGTGCTGGATGCTTTGGCTGACTCCAGGAGATTATTTGGTCGCTGTAGGTTAGGTTAGGTTAGGTGCAGTACATACCAAGGCAGTTGCAGTTGTTAACGCTATAATGCAATACTACACTTCAACAGCTAAGATCTTTAAGCGAGTATACAAGATTAGTTATTACATTAACTCATCAATAATTAAGAATTATGAGACATACAAGTCTTCCTCGGGCAGCCACCATGTTTACAAGTGATGTCAGTTGTCTGGGGTGCCGTGTTGTCTCGGGGGGGGGGGGGGGGGTTGAGTGCAGGTACAGCTAGGCCGGGAGATGCATCTTCCTGTGAGCGCATGACGGCCTGGTCAGAATATCTCGACTCTGAAGTCAATGTTGTAGTGAAGAATGATTGTCTTGGCTCTGTGTTGTCTGGTGTAGTGTACCGTAAGGGTCGTGTGGGTATAAACGTCAAGTACACCTTTTATATAAACAAAATAACAAATGAAGCAATAATAAATGTAAAAGAAATATTATTAAAGCCATAAAAGTTTTGCCATATTTTTTTTACCTTGAATTAACAAAAATAAGCCCAACGATTTCCCTCGGAGTGGAAGAGATTTTCTTATTGAGAGTTTAGCCGCGCTATGATAGAAGCTATCAGCGGTCTTTTCAGTGGGGGCTGTAAGGTGTATTATGAAGCGCTGATGGCGGTCACCTGAATCATGGCTGAGTTATGTCTGAGGTATAACATGACTCTGCAAATGATGGGCTTCCGCTCAGCCTGACAGAGAAGTTATTAAGAAAGCGAGAGGCTTAAATAATGCCGAGGCATCTTTCGTACTTTAGAAAATAAACTGAAGAAAATGTTGACCTAGATACTAATTAGTAGTAGTTACAGGTAGCTAATGCATTTCACACCTTGACAGATTGATTTAAAGGACGCATTTGCATCACGTATATTACCAGACACGAGGACCTAACATTTCCATTAATTACAGGCGTAATAAGCTTCGTGTATTAGGGCAGAGCGACACAGAGTAAAAGTAAGGTTATTGGCCCAGGAACTGCCTCGACCTAAAGATTTTAACAGTTCAGCATGCAATAGAGATGTAATGGAAGATAATGAACAGAATAAAAAAATTATAGGTTGACCAAATAAGGGAATTAAAAACTAAAAACCACAGCGCTTCATTATGACTGAAAAATCAGATCAAGTAGACGCGGGGTTGAGTCCTGACGCATAAAACAACTGACTGTCTGTGGCTGGAACAGCTTAAATCAAGGAGAGGCAGAAGGCTATAAGGGGATTATTTTGTTGGCACTCCTTCTCGTTTCCTGTGGCAACATCGATTAGTTTACATTTTATAAACACAAAATAAATATGAAATGTTAAAAAAAAAATCCATGCTGAGAGAAGCACTAAGGTGTGCACCCATAAATAACAAGGACTTGAAATGGTTTATAATTTAAGTATTCTGAGTAAAGAATAAAAAAAAAAAAAAAAAAAAAACGAAGTCCATAAAGGCGGAAGGGAAAGAGAGAAAAAATAACAATAATCACGTAGATAAGAACGGAAACAGTGGACATTAAGTCGTGTGGATGAGCAGTTAGCAGACAACGTTAGGGTGTAGTAAGGGTGGCAGGCACGACGCCCCCTAAAGGTCACACTGCCACCCTCAACTTGCTCTGTTCTTACCGCCTCAATAGTTTATATACACGGAACCTGCACAATACGTTATGTTCCTTTATGTGCACGACACCTCCTGTATAGACTATTTTGGTGGACACGATTTCAGAATTAGTGAACCTTTTGTAATACTTGATCATGTAAATCTTCAAATGCATCTTTTACACATTAGCAAAAAGTCTTGTACTTACGTCTTCTTTGTCTTGCGTTCACCGCCTGAGAGTGCAGTGTAAAAAGGGACACTGCCAGTCCATCCACCTGTAAATGGAAACATAACGTTACTGTTGGGGAGGTGAAGGTGGTCGAGTGCAGTGCCGGCCACGCTGCCCCACCCTGTGTACTGAAGGTTTTAGAAACTTGACTAAATATATAACCAAATGTAAAAATAACTCGGGAAATGCTAACAGCCAAAACTATTGAATGTGTTTATGATGCAAAGTTTAGCTGTAGTTGTTAAGCAAGAGGAGACAAACTGGACTCACTGTGAATGTGTGATCATCATATAAAAGTAAGACAAGACAATAAGGCAACACGGGGTAAGAGTAACACAACCCTCCAGGCAAGATAAACTGATGTATAACTGGTTCTTGGACATGACCTTGAGTGTCAGGTCAAAACATTGAAAAGATTTATGAACCTTTGACCTTTATATCTGATCTTGATATTACCTGAGGTCAACTCCATGGGCACAATAAACTATCCGCTGTATGTGGCAAAATTCAAAATTCAAGCCATCACACACACACACACACACAGACAGACACACACAAACACACACACACACACACACACACACACACACACACACACACACATTAGAAAGGTGAATAAACCATAAATATGTTATATGGAACATAAATATAACTTCCCAAATCACTCTCATATACTTCCTCACCGCGGCCTGAAGAATTAGTACAACGGTAATGTTCTGTCAGGGCTCAGGTCGAGGCTCATCCGTACTGATCATCTGTGTGTGTGTGGTGTGTGTGTGTGGTGTGTGGGTGTGGTGTGTGGGTGTGTGTGTGGTGTGTGGTGTTGTGTAGTGTAGTGAAAATGGCGGGGATCTGCTTTTGAATTTTGTCACATGCAGCTGCTAGTTTGTTGTGAACCCATACTCATCCTGTGAGCGGCAGCACAAAAGGATTAAAGTTAAAGAGTAGAGGTCACCAAGGGTGTGTGTGACGGACCCCAGGGGTCAGGATATTATGGTATTAAATGTTAAAAAAGTATTTCCAATACATTATTTGTTTAGTTCTGAAATTTTCGTACGTACAAACAACAACACATACAGGTACAAACAATAACACATACAGGTACAAACAACAACACATACAGGTACAAACAACAACACATACAGGTACAAACAACAACACATACAGGTACAAACAACAACACACACAGGTACAAACAACAACACACACAGGTACAAACAACAACAACACATACAGGTACAAACAACAACACATACAGGTACAAACAGCAACACATACAGGTACAAACAACAACACATACAGGTACAAACGACACACATACAGGTACAAACGACACACATACAGGTACAAACGACACACATACAGGTACAAGCAACAACAACATATACAGGTACAAACAACAACAACATATACAGGTACAAACAACAACAACATATACAGGTACAAACAACAACAACATATACAGGTACAAACAACAACAACACATACAGGTACAAACAACAACAACACATACAGGTACAAACAACAACAACACATACAGGTACAAACAACAACACATACAGGTACAAACGACACACATACAGGTACAAACGACACACATACAGGTACAAACGACACACATACAGGTACAAACAACAACAACATATACAGGTACAAACAACAACACATACAGATACAAGCGACACACATACAGGTACAAACAACAGCACATACAGGCACAAACAACAACACATACAGGTACAAACAACAACACATACAGGTACAAACAACAACACATACAGGTACAAACAACAACACATACAGGTACAAACGACACACATACAGGTACAAACAACAACACATACAGGTACAAACAACAACACATACAGGTACAAACAACGACACAAAGGTGTACACACACACACACACACACACACACCAACAACAAGAGGTTCAGTAACAAATGTCCTCAAATCTAATAAAGGAATATTTTAGTTGTTTTAGTCAATATAAAAACCAAACCATCACTGTGTCTCACTGTCCAACTATTTCGCTTACATGTCGTTTACCTGTGGTCTCGGGGCGGTCATCAGGTATAATGACCTGTAATGACCTACAGGTATATTAATAAGACCTATATTCACCCCTATGATAATATAGTCGATACGTTGTGATAAAATTAAACACAGTTAATAGGTCAGTTAATTATGATAATGATTTTAAATTAAGTTTATTATAGGCTTTGGAATAATTATATTTATTTGAGTAAGATTAATTTCATATTTTATCATTATAGAGGAATATAATTTATCAAGAGGCTCTCAGGATCTGTTTGACTCCAGAATAAAATAAGTTTGTTGTTGTTTAAAGATAAATTATACCGAGAGTTAATTATTCTCCCACGTAATAACATTGATAATATCGCTGGAGTTAAACACCTATGGTAATATAAGTTGAGAAACTCCTGGATATTCTTACCGTCACATGTCGAGTTTGTTGTTACTCGTAAAACCGTAACTTGGTGTTGTTATTAATACTAAACCACTCTAGTGCATGTACCCAAGGGTGTGTCATGATCCAAGGGTGTGTCATGGTCCAAGGGTGTGTCGTGGTCCAAGGGTGTGTCATGGTCCAAGGGTGTGTCATGGTCCAAGGGTGTGTCATGGTCCAAGGGTGTGTCGTGGTCCAAGGGTGTGTCGTGGTCCATGGGTGTGTCGTGGTCCATGGGTGTGTCGTGGTCCAAGGGTGTATCGTGGTCCAAGGGTGTGTCGTGGTCCAAGGGTGTGTCGTGGTCCAAGGGTGTGTCGTGGTCCAAGGGTGTGTCGTGGTCCAAGGGTGTGTCGTGGTCCAAGGGTGTGTCGTGGTCCAAGGGTGTGTCGTGGTCCAAGGGTGTGTCGTGGTCCATGGGTGTGTCGTGGTCCATGGGTGTGTCGTGGTCCAAGGGTGTGTCGTGGTCCATGGGTGTGTCGTGGTCCAAGGGTGTGTCGTGGTCCAAGGGTGTGTCGTGGTCCAAGGGTGTGTCGTGGTCCAAGGGTGTGTCGTGGTCCATGGGTGTGTCGTGGTCCATGGGTGTGTCGTGGTCCATGGGTGTGTCGTGGTCCAAGGGTGTGTCGTGGTCCATGGGTGTGTCGTGGTCCAAGGGTGTGTCGTGGTCCAAGGGTGTGTCATGGTCCAAGGGTGTGTCGTGGTCCAAGGGTGTGTCATGGTCCATGGGTGTGTCGTGGTCCAAGGGTGTGTCATGGTCCAAGGGTGTGTCGTGGTCCAAGGGTGTGTCGTGGTCCATGGGTGTGTCGTGGTCCAAGGGTGTGTCGTGGTCCAAGGGTGTGTCATGGTCCAAGGGTGTGTCGTGGTCCAAGGGTGTGTCATGGTCCAAGGGTGTGTCGTGGTCCAAGGGTGTGTCATGGTCCAAGGGTGTGTCGTGGTCCAAGGGTGTGTCATGGTCCATGGGTGTGTCGTGGTCCATGGGTGTGTCGTGGTCCATGGGTGTGTCGTGGTCCATGGGTGTGTCGTGGTCCATGGGTGTGTCGTGGTCCATGGGTGTGTCGTGGTCCATGGGTGTGTCGTGGTCCAAGGGTGTGTCGTGGTCCAAGGGTGTGTCATGGTCCAAGGGTGTGTCATGGTCCAAGGGTGTGTCATGGTCCAAGGGTGTGTCATGGCCCAAGGGTGTGTCATGGCCCAAAGGTGTGTCATGGCCCAAGGGTGTGTCATGGCCCAAGGGTGTGTCATGGCCCAAGGATGTGTTATAGTTCAAAATATTCTGTAAGTCTTATTAAATGTATTGTGTGTATTACTTTAGTCTTCAGAAGCAAAAAGTCCAAATGAAACGTTTTTATAATCATTAGAAAAAGATAACTAATTGTTCTTTAAAGACTGGAATTTATTTGGTGTGACGATCATGGTGGAGTTTGGTGGCCATAGGGGAGTTTGACGGCCATATTGGAATTTGGGGGCCATAGTAGAGTTTGGTGGTCATAGTGGAGTTTGGTGGCCACAGTGGAGTTTGACGGCCACAATGGTGTTTGGTGGCCATAGTGGTGTTTGGTGGCCATAGTAGAGTTTGACGGCCTAGGACTCCCACACCATAAAAATATGTTTCCAGACCAGAGAGAGAAGCAGCAACTGGTGAGGATCTATGACGTCAGGAGTAGGACAGCTGGAGGTAAAACTACAACCTGCCGGTGTACCCCCTCCGTCCTGTAGTGTTATAACCTACAGCACAACCCCAACAACCTGCCCGTGTACCGCCTCCGTTCTGTAGTGTTATAACCTACAGTACAACCCCACCAACCTGCCCGTGTACCGCCTCCGTCCTGTGTTATAACCTACAGTACAACCCCACCAACCTGCCCGTGTACCGCTTCCGTCCTGTAATGTTATGACCTACAGTACAACCCCACCAACCTGCCCGTGTACCGCCGCCGTCCTGTAATGTTATGACCTACAGTACAACCCTACCAACCTGCCCGTGTACCGCCTCCGTCCTGTAATGTTATAGCCTACAGTACAACGCCACCAACCTGCCCGTGTACCGCCGCCGTCCTGTAATGTTATGACCTACAGTACAACCCCACCAACCTGCCCGTGTACCGCCGCCGTCCTGTAATGTTATGACCTACAGTACAACCCTACCAACCTGCCCGTGTACCGCCGCCGTCCTGTAATGTTATGACCTACAGTACAACCCTACCAACCTGCCCGTGTACCGCCTCCGTCCTGTAATGTTATAGCCTACAGTACAACCCCACCAACCTGCCCGTGTACCGCCGCCGTCCTGTAATGTTATGACCTACAGTACAGACCATCAACAAGATCACAAGTCTCCGGTTTAAAGGAAAACAATTAAACGTGAACAATTAAACTATTAACTCCAGCCACCGGCCGCCGGGTGCAAAAACAAACGAAATGTTGAATTGAACTAAAATATCACTTGTTGGTGGCCGGAGGGGGGGGGGGGGGGTAAAACACAGAGAAAACTGGTATGAGAAAAACAATCAGAAACTTTCAGGTAAGATAAAAGAACAAGGACATCTGGGAAGGGATTTGTATTTATTTCTGTCTCGGCCACAACATGATCCAGGTGCTGGTAGGGAGCGAGGGGGGCGGGGGGATTTTTCATGACGACAGAAGAATATAAATTGTGAAGAGGAGGCAACCCATCGGTATTTTCCTCTCTCTCTCTCTCTCTCTCTCTCTCTCAGCTGTATAAGCTCTGTCACATTACGCAGGAGAAGTGTTGAGTGAGGAGCAGCAGCATCACGTGTACCCATAACCCAGAGTGAACTTCTCGGGAGAGGCTCCAGGAGAACTTGATCTTACATACAGTAGTTAGTCAGTGTACGTAGGTGTGGGTTCAAGTCATCATTGACCATCAGGCCCTCAACAGCAGAGTACCTCACATGACTGACAGCTACAGTTTCTTAATATCCTTTTGGCTAAGTTATAAAACATACCTGTATACCTTGATAAAGGTGTTTAATATTGAAGTATAACATTGTTCTTCTCTGAGTGGGGAGAATAAGTGAGATCAGGAAAAAAATAATAATTTTAATGGTCTTAAGAACTCCATTAAGTTAGTATAATTTATACCTTAATTGCCAACTCACCAGGTGAAGGTATTCATGATGTAGGTATCGAGTTACGATGTTTTTGTGAAGGCTGATAAAGGTGGGGTACAAACGTGCTAAAATGTGCAAATTAATTTCAGAGTTTTTGTCCTGCAGGTCTCACGTCTGTCAGGCACAAAGAAGAAAACACTAACTATCAAATGACGTAATTTGGAAAGATAACTGGTGTGTGAGTATCAGGTTAAAATTGGATATTATATTCATTTACAGTTGTTTTACACGAGATATTCATTCCCTTCAATGCATAACAAAACTGAATAAGACTTTACCATCTATATAAGCAAGATCATGTCCACAGCTTCCCTTTAAACGTCACTGCTTGGTAATATGTGGTGTTGGCAACATTACTCACAAATACTTATCTTATCCTCGTCTTGTGTTGTCCACGGAGCTTGGTGATGGAGTCCTGGCAGAAAATAGCGAGTGTGTTTTTTGATAATATAATGGTGATGAAGTGATCCAGCTTGGTGATGTAGAGACAGCCATCACAAGTGTGGTACAACTCTCATTACTCTCGCTGGTGGAGATGAATGTTGAGACAACTTGGACCAAGTCAGGCGGGGAACACAGACCAAGATTGATGACTGACCGATAAAGCAAATATCCTGGAGTCATCGTTGAGTATGAGGCAAGGAAGATCGTGAGCTATTTTTTTGATGCTGTAACTGCTTGACTTGGTATTTGGTTGATGCCGTATTTGCTTGTCTTGGTATTTGGTTGATGCTGTAGCTGCCTGTTTTTGGTATTTGGTTGATGCTGTAACTGCTTGTCTTGGTATCTGGATGATGCTGTAGCTGCCTGTCTTAGTATTTGGTTGATGCTGTAACTGCTTGTCTTGGTATCTGGATGATGCTATAACTCCTTGCTCTGGTATTATCAGTAAAATACAGTACACGATCGATCAGTAAAAGATAATGACCAGAAAGACAATTTCACACGAGGGAATGCGAGACGTCTCCTAATCATCCAATTTTTCCGTCTCCCGTAAAAAATTAAAATTAATTCTCGTGGTCCAAATGAGTTACAAATCCGTGCGCCTCAACGTGGTGGTGAGGGACTGCAGGAGGCAAATCTCGCCCCAGCTGACATTTATGAAGAGGATTTGTGGGCCAAACCCTACCAAGCATTACTGATTATCCCTGACTCGTGGGAACCCGTCTAAAATGTTAAATGAAAATAAGTAACACCTACCCCAAGATTCTCCGCCATTGTGGTTTCCTAATTTTCTGGGTCCCAAAAGGTGTCATTAAGTGATGTTCCCATGAAGAAGTCTGCCATGTCCGCTGTGTGTGTGGACCCGGTGTGTGTGTGTGTGGACCCGCTGTGTGTGAACCCCTTTCTCCCAGAGGAATAAAACTCAAGGCATTGTATGAATCATTAAATCGTGTTACTGAACTCAAACTAACATTCACTTTTACTCAACATTAATTATTTGTAAATGAACATTACCGATCACATTACAGATCATTCTTCAGACACACTATATTGTACCGCAGGTAACGCCGTCTGTTTAAGATCAAAAAACCTCAACCCCCTGTAACCATTAACTCGTCTTAATGTCCAATGTGTGTAAATTATACTAAACACATTCACGAACATTAAGTCAACTGAAATATATTCTAGTTTTATTTTCCGTCAGTATATAAAGCCAATATAATCCACAAAGGAAACACTGAGCTTACAAAGTGACTCGATAATGTCATCAAGACAATGGCTGACAGCCTTGACTAATATACTTCTGTTTTAGCTACTGAGTTGATGAGTAAGGTACCGATGTTAGAATCAAGTCGAGGAGAAAAATATGTAAACACAAAGAACAACAGGTAACAAAAGTGAGACCCAGTGTCATATTGTGTGAAAAATATGTTAAGTTGTACCGCAGGTTGTGTGTGTGTGTGACGAGGACTGGTGTAGTAGGGTGTGTCATACGGAGGCGAATTTTTTTTTTTGAGTTTGAAAAATCGGCCCATGGTATTAATGATGTAGTTCTATGTGCAGAATCATGTGATATCTTCAGATTTGAAAAGGTTTCATTTTTTGCTAGGTAAATTTTAACTTGAAATCTTATGAAAATTCAGTATTCCCACCCTTTTACCAACACCACTAAATAGCTTATTTAAAGTAAAGTAAATGTATCAGGTTAATTTATTAGGATGAAAATGATCCAGAATAGTGAAACGAATGATCTTGACACATTTATTAAATTTAATATTCCTTTAGAAAACAAAATCATCAAATACAAAAACCGGTTTTACTACTACGACCCGGTGTTGCTGCACACCATAGAGAACATGTCTTTCTTGCTTCTGTTTCGATTCATCACCTCCCTACTGACCACCTGAGCTCGGATGTAGCCTTCCCTCCTCTCCTGGCTGTACACGTGACTGCTGGCCTCGCTCACTTGCTGTACACAACGCTCTATACTCTGGGTGTGCGAGGGCCAGGCAGGGACATGCATGGGGTTGTCCAGGAAAGCTCTGACTTGAACATTGGTGAGGCTGCAGGTAAGAGGGGGCTCACTGCCAGCCTGGATGTTATCCAGATCTATGAGATCAGTGAGGGTCTTGGCACCTAGATTGACTTCAGGAGTCTTCCTGACCCTGAAGGAATCGTCACCAACTGATTCGTCATGCCCAGATCCTCTCATAAGTCTCATATCCAAGATCTTTTTGACTGCCACTCTTCTCTCCTCCTCATCCTTACTGCAGAGCATTGTTTGCAGAACTGCCTCGGGATGAGCATACCAGGAAGATCTCCTCACAGTCTGCTCCACAGTCTGAACAACCTTCCTTGGCTGACTCCTCAGGAGCTCAAGCTGGAAGAGAACATGCCTCGGACCCTCGGAGAACGATGACTTGACCTTGGTGTTGAACCAATTTGGCAAGTAGACACTCACGATGAATTGGACAATAAGTCTCAGGTTGTGAAGCTGGTTCCCTTTCAGTTTATGATGAGCGACCCAAATTCTGCAGAACCTGAGAGGCGTTGTGAGCCACCTAGAATGTGAGACTGGACCTATCTGCAGGTAAGCAAGTCTATCAGGCATGACCCCAGTTTTGATGGCACTGCAAATCATGTAACCATAGTAATGGTCAGTACTCAGGTCGTCAATGACAGTATGTGCAAGTTCAACGAGTGGAGGGCCAACTGTGATTTTTTCAAAGCTCGGATTTATTTCTAACTCAGTGGCAGAGTCCAGCATCTTGCCAAGAGGACCAGACCATCTGTTGTTTGAAAGAGTCTTGCCATCCAGCTCCTGGATCAGATGTCTGAGTGGCAACTCGTTGGTGTGGAGGTCACAAACAATCCAGACCAGCTTCCTCCCAATCTTCCGCTCTATCCACTGTATGACCCCCCCTTGCCACCCTGTGTTCGTGTTGGTGCTGTCCCCTCCAATGGCCTGCAGGGTCTGGTCTACGTTCCTCTCTCTGAGCCAGTTCACAATGTTATCTGCCACTATCTCAGCTGGTTTCCTGATGTCATCTTTCTCTGGAGTGAAATGCCACAAATACTTCCCTCCTGGTTCACTGCAGCAGGAGTAGTGTTCCTCCTTCACCATGGCAGGGAACAACTTGTCAGAATCTCCAACTTTCATGAACACTTTAGTGTCATCCCTTCTCCCATCAAAGAACAAACAATTGATTCCATTTTCTCTTATCCCCTTATCAAACTCCTCTTCTAGGTTACTGACAAGTTTCTCCTGAGCTCTCCTTACTTTGTTATGATCTATCACCAGGAGAACATCATCAGGTGTTATCACACCACCGTCAATCCAGGCAGCTGTTGCTATCTCTGCAGTTTCTCTGAGACCAGTGTGGTGTCGCATGCTGGCCAGAGCTATGCTCGGGATATCTTTCCTATTTCGAATCTTATGCCTGGAAGGTTTGGGATCATTATTTTCTGGGTTAGGGACAAAGTCACCATTCTCCTGGTCAGCACTCGGATCAGCCATGGTGAAGTCATTAAACTCTGAATCAGCTTGACTCCAATCATCGGCCTTTTTTACCTCACCCTGGGCCTTCTCAAGTCTCTTTTCCTCGGCAACTCTTCTCCTCTTCTGTCTCTCTGTGGCAGCCTCCTGTCTCTTGGACTCCGGAATATCTTGGCTAGAAATCATGAGAGCCCCTATACTGCCAGTCTTCTCTCTCTGTGCTTTGACAAATGCCAGTTCGATCACAGGAATCTTCAGTTCACGCTTGCAAATACAGGAGATGTGGGCCTCGGATTTACAGTCACGATCGCATCCAAACTCAGGACAGAGAACAATTGGGCACTTGCAAGTAATTATGTCAAATAACTGGTCCAGTTGCTTGGCAAAGCTGTCCTTAACTGCAAGTTTTCCTCTCCCAAGAGAGATATCTCTTGCCTTTTCCCAACTGGCTAGCAGTCTCTCACTAATCTTCTTCTGACTTGTTATGACTGGAGGCTTGAACTGAGCGTTCGCCAGAGTGTACTGTGCCAAGACAGCTTTGGTCATATCACTGGCAATGTCTTTGTTTGTGTAAGTTCTTTGGTTCTTTTCACTGATTTGCCTGATTAAAGCACCGTATCTCAAAGCATCTCTCAATGTAGGCAACTCCGACTTCAGGAGCTCTCTCCCAGACCCAAGATAGTGACTGAGATGGCTGGATTTTTGGTTCCTCGTCCTGACACAAGCAGCCATCGCAAATATTATCAACTTATAAATGCATCAGAATCTGAAACAGAAAAAAATATTGTTAGTTGGGTTGTTAAAGAATGAAGTCAGAAAGCAATGTTCACTATTTAATTGTAATGCACTAATGCAGCTGTACGTTAGATTTTCGATAAATTTCACTCTAAAATTTACCTAGCAAAAGGTTGCAAAATTTTGAAACTGAAATTATTTTCTGTTTATATACACTAAAATCTACCAAAAAAGTGATGGGCCATTAGTTTTAGCTGATCTTCCCTCCTGTGACACACCCTACTGGTGTAGAAACCTTACTTGTTACCGAACTTGATGTGAACTTAAGACTAATAATGTCAAGAGTATTTTGTGTTACCTTCCACCACTGAGAGAGAGAACAGAGTAGTGAGGAGAGGTAAGGAACCGCTGAGGGAATTGTGAAGAAAACGAGGAGTATACTGAGGAGAGGGTGAGGAGGATGAGGACAATACTGAGGGAGGAGTGAGGAGGATGAGGAGGAAGAAGGAAGTGAGGAGGAGGATGAAAAAGGAGTGAGGGGGGGGAGGAAGAGGGAGGTGAGGAGGAGGACACCACGGAGGGAAGAGGGCGACCATAGTAACAAGTGGTGACGTACACACAACACTTGACCAAACATTAACAGGTCAAGAAGTTCACTCGTGTCTTCTCTTACAGGTTTATACAACGTTAACTTGACACCAGATTTACAACATATTATCCCTACTTTATCTGACTATTTTCCTGTACAACGTCATAGGTAAATAATTACCTATTCTTAATATATCTTTACCTTGGATCTATAAACTTTTTATTAGGGAAGATCAACATTATAGGAGGCTCACCGTATAACAAGATAGGGTGACGGTAAAACAGTCTTACACTACTTGATAAGGGCGCTGGTGCCTCCACGCCCTTGATAAGAGGCTTATAGTGTGATCATGTTAATCAGGAAGATGAAGGCGTTTGGTGATGTATTATGTAGACGATTTTAGTGAACACATACAAACAACCACAACAACGTGATGTTACAGCAGGTGCACTCATCAACACTACAGCTTCTTGGTCGGTTCCTTGGACAACCTCTTAGTTTCGTATACCACGCACCAAAAAGTACCTTTACCATTTTGTGTTAGACAATATGACACAACGGACGATGGATTTCGACAACCCTACAGAGACAACAGGAGTAGCAGTGTTCATTTTGAAATTCATCGGACACCTCAGTATACATACTTTTTGGAGTGCGTACGTGCAACTCACTGAACATTAACTAATAATAATACGTCACGTAATGAAACACATAGGTCAAAGTTGTGTCATTAGAGGCTAGAGTGAGCGAGGTTTACTCTATTCGTCTGTTGAGTTATCCAGTACAGTAGAGTTTCCGCGAGACTTAAGAGGAAGGATGAGCTAGAACAGTGCAGAGAACGTTTACCAGAGTCACCAACTGGGATATTGGGGAAATACTCGACAAGATCTTAAATATAAGAAGGGAATATATTAGTGATCTAGCAGAGAGTCACACAAACACTTGAAGCTCTGCCTCTTTGTTGTCAAGTTGTGAGTAATATATCTTTAAAAATTGAGATTTCTCAAGACATCACAGGAGTCATTTATTTCAGTGACTTAGTGGGCCTCCACGCCTAGTTTACCACACTGTCTCCAGAGGTCTGACTCATCTCTCACCAAACAGGTAAAAGTTCCCTCATGGCATTACTCCAGAAAGACAAGTTAAGAGAGTTACTTGTGCAGAGACAAAGATCCTCCTGAGACACCTCCTCCTCCTCCTCCCAGCTCGCAAGAGACCCCAAGACTTTACAACATGCACAGAATGTTCAGCCATTTTTCTCGCACGGGGAAATATTTACTCCCAGGCGAGACGATAATTCACACCAAATTAAATAATCAAGGGAAAAGCTCATTTTCCAGTATGCTAATTCACGAGTTAATTTTCATACGGTAATACACGTAACAAGGTAAGTACACATCAAGCCTTGGAGTGGGACAAACTATCTCTTTTCCCACTTCTGTATAAAATTATATTAGATTTTCCATTTTTCGGCAACATTGAATCGAAGATTTTTATAATTACAACTTGTGTGAGAGTCTGGCGTGTGATAACTAGCTGTAGTGTACCCAAGTTAAAAGAGGAACCAGCTCCTTCAACAACCCCTGAACTCCTGTCATGATACAGTTATTGTTGTGAGACTTTTCCTTACATGTAAAATATTTATTTAGATTGTCTCAAAAATTTCTTTACATGTTAGATGTTTATTCAGGTTCCGAGACTTATTTCTAACCCATACCATCTAATATTATATATCGTGTGTAATATATAATAGTATACGACATCCTTTACTGTTCAACAACGAATAATATATTTCAAGTGTATATTACCTTAAATATTCATCCAAATATATCGGTGTACATAATAGGATGATTAGGTCTATAAGGCGAGCAGCGAGAATCATCTATTACACTATAATGATCCGTAATAGAACTTCCAGGAACCGTCAGCGATTAAAGATCACTCAGCACCGTCCAGCTCAGAGCATCACAGGTGAGATAGATGACCTCTGGTAACCCAGCCTTCTCTCTCTCTCTCTCTCTCTCTCTCTCTCTCTCTCTCTCTCTCGCGCACTTTTTTTTACAGGGATTAGCCAACCCGAGCACAGGTCACTGACCCACATCGGCCGGGGGAGGGGGTTGGGGGGTGAAAATGTTGTTATTATTATAATAATAATAATAATAATAATAATAATAATAATAATAAAGATAATGATAATCAAAATCAAAATCAAAATCAAAATCATAATCATAATCAACAACAATAATAATTATAATAAAGCACTATACAGAAATACCTAAATAAAAAAATAAAAAATCAAGAGTGAGAGCCGATATATATATATATATATATATATATATATATATATATATATATATATATATATATATATATATATATATATATATATATATATATATATATTGTGTTGTCAAAGTAAGAGAAACAATTGAGGCCCTGCAATTGTGTAAATGTGGCAGAAAGTCAGATCAGCAACCTAGGACTTGGTCACAATTTTCGTGATGCCATATGGCAGCAGGGTCTACCGCCAGACAACACATTATGCTTCCAAGTTCTTGAAATTGAAAGTGAAAAAATCCATTCATCTCATTTGTTAAATATGACGACGTCTGGTGTGTGTTATTGCATCTGTCAGCGTCGAGTCAGTTCTTTGACCGCACCTTCCTTCTGTTCCTCTTTCACAAAGCTTCTTTGATTGTTTTTCATTGCATCTGATCCGCTACATTATGTTTACCTTTTACAGCTCTTAGACAACTTTCCATCCAGTCGACCCTTGTAAACACTGTGTGCTCTAGCAACACTGTGTTATGTTTACACCTTGAAGAGCTTTACTCGTAATGTTCAGAGCCACAATAAATTTCTCCGTTATGTTTTGAAGCAACAAGTCCTGGGTAATGGTGAAGTAAGGCTCCACTGTTGCATTATTATGTGGTAATATTAGTCTCCTCCTGACAGCTTTGATGAAGCGTGTGTATTCTTCGTTTCTTTCTAGAAAAATAATGAAAAATCCTGTTCCTAGGTCTCAGGTCTTACTAGAAACTATAAATTCGCGCCTTTGATCCACTTCATGTAACTCCTCATATGCAACAAGACATATCGGTTACGTTTACAATAGTTCTGTTTGTCTCATAAATAGTCTTAACAAACTCTCTAAACCTCTTCCTTGTTACAACTTCATTGTTTCTCGTTAAGGGTTAGTTCACGGTTGAGACACACACAAGCTTCATATTTCAACGGCGACCTCTCAATAATTTTTCCCACTATGCTTGCAAGTAAGTATTTCCTCTTTTACATTATTTAACTCGTTGTTCATATTTGTCTACCATTTACCTGACTTTAGTGAACAATTCCAAACAATTCTCGTATCTTTAGTCTTATGTAAATTTAATCTCTAACTGGGAGGAAGAGATTGTCTTCTGATTGTTCTCCACGTGTGTTCACCACAAGTGTTTATGGCACACTAATTTATTCTCACTGACAATAAATATTAAGGCGTCTTATATTAAACAAGAGACGTCGACACAACTTTGCTGGGAAAGGTAAAGAGAAGGGAAGGTACTCGCTCCAAAAAGTATCTTTACGGAGAGGTCCGATGAATTTCAAAATGAACACTGCGACTCCTGCTGTCTCGGTAAGGCGAGCAAAATCCTTCGTCCATTGTATCATACTGTCTCACAAAAAACCATAAAGATACTTTTTGGAGTTAAAGTACACTAAACATGTTGTATATTGAGGTTAAGTCGCCCTAAAAGTCTTACGTTAACCACAAGGTTCTCCTCAGCACCAGTAAACGACCCACCCACGAGGTAAAACCTCGTAACCCACCGACTCTTCACTAACAGTAAACTCAACTTTTCTTTTTTTAGGACCAGATCATCCGGGAATTTATAAAACGATAATATCCATCACTTAAAAAAGTTTAGACAAATCTAAAAGTAAAGAAAAAGTATATTAGAGACTTTTTCTTTAAGACATTTTAGTGAGCCTTTCTTCCGCTACCAGTCCCTCGCCATCCTCATATTTCAGGTGATTTCCCAGGTGGAGGCGTGAGGGATGTGCTCCACCAGTAATGGGACACAACACAGTACATAGCCGACTAAAATTTATTCTGAATGTGGGTTTCAATGTAAAGGCTTTTATACTTTATAATCGAAAGACAGAACGTTTTAGCTTATTCCCGAACAACAGGGAAAGTAAACAGCTGGAGTATGTTTGTGTATTTGTCAAGTAACATAAATTACGATGGTAAATGGGAAAGAGAATAAAAGCAAAAATAAATAAAATAAAACAGCATTAAATAATAATTAAGGATATTTTAAAAAGGAACAATAATTTAATTTGAAAACACAAACACAATTACGATATATGAACAGTTTTAGTGTGTGGGTAAAAACGTTAACATCTTGAGCAGAGAGGAGGAGGCTAGAGGCCCTTAATATATGGTACTACAGGATTGCTGAGAATATACTGATAGGAAAACAAAAGGAGAAAGACAAATTCTAAAACTACGATAAAGGCGACATAAGCTTATAGAACAATATAAGAAACTTTATCCATATAACAACGATACAGCTAACAGAAACTTCTATAATAAAATAAAAGAAAATACTTTGTCCATATAATAGGGGAGGAGGAGATAATGGTGGAGATATTAATGAGTAAAGGTGAGGGAAGGAGAGCCAAGGGAATGCAGGGATTATGGTCAATAAAGGAACTTAAAGTTTGGCTCCAGGAGAGAAACAAAGTCTGAGAGGATTAATAAACACAAGCAGAAACATAATGGAATCCTAAGACAAGAGGAGCAACTTGATATATAATACAGAAGCAAAGGGAACCAGCCCAGGGAAGCTTACAGAGGTGGACAAGTGGTGTGTGAGTATCTAGTGAGCGTCACACAGGACGCCTGACTCATATAATATCCAAGTAACACCTAGACAACAGGAGCCACAATGTTGTGTGTATACAAGAGTAAAGCCTTAACACAGGCACCAGGAGACGTTACCACAAACAAGCAATAGTCACACACAGTCACACAGGCTTAACAGGCAGCATCGAGTATAAATATATGGCCACCTATATTTTGTTAATAATTAATGAATCTAATTTACATAAACCACCAACTTTAACATTATTATCAATAGAACGATTAATAATAATTTTAATAATGCTTCCACCATCAACTGATTTCCATGAAACTATTTTAACAACATTATATTTCAATCAATGGGATGAACGGATTACATTATATGAACTATCAGAGCATTAAATTCCCGTCCAGTACGAGTAACAATGTTTGATTTTATTGTCCAAGACCTTACCCGTTTGTCTAATGAAAGAAAGAAAGAAAGAAAGAAAAGTAGTGAGGGAAAGTAACGGATAAAAAAATAAATAAAAGAGTGAGAGAGAGAGAGATTACGAACAAAGCCAGGACCAGAAACATAAAATATCAAAGGACCATTTACTACAGCGGATTGGTGTATGAATTAATGTATTGCTTGACTGAACCATTAACGTATTACGGGTTTATATTAACACGTCACAATAATGTAGTTGTAAACAATAATAATAATAATAATAATAATAATAATAATAATGAGTACCACATGAGGAGTAAATATTGTATTCTTGATCAGTAAGAGGTGGCAATAGGTATTAATAAGCGATAATTAAAGGTGGGAAATAAGCAGAGGGAACTAGTGGGTAGTATAGAGATAGCTTGAGAGAGGAGAGGAGGAGGAACCTTAGTTATTGTTGTCATCATAAACCAGCATTGGTCATCTCTCTTACTTACCACTCGTAATGGTCAGAAGCCGCAGGATATTATACCGAAATAAGTGAATTAGATTACCACGAGAGGAACAGCCACGATCCTTCCCCTGACAGCCCCGCCACCATCACCCACATCAGACAGAAGAATTAAATGAAATGTGAAGTCTTTTGTGCCTCATTATCACCTAAAACGTCCATAAAGAAAAATAAAAAAGGATAATTACATGATTTCTGTGAGTTCATTTAAGTGAATTCAGTTAATATCTAACGTATTAAGTGTTAAATACCTCTTGTGACCCTTCCTTCTCACACCCAAATACGACTAAAGAAAAACTTACGTCATTATCTTATACACTTTATGAACTGTTATCGTGGGAGAAGTTATCATACTGGAGTCTTATAACACTTGGTATTAATCTGATATATATAATAATCATGCCAGGTGATATCTGCCGCGTTCATTTTATAAACAAGGGTAGTGATTATATTCAGCTTGTTTGTAGTCCTCTGTTACTGCTCACACCACTGTTTCATTCATTCCTACTCGAGCCATATTTTTACCCCATCAATTTTCATTAAAATCTAGACAAAGAATGTAATAATACCCAGTAAAAGCAGCCGGTCAAAATCTAAGTAATTATACATCCATTAAAACAAATATTATCTCTATACATACAAACACTATGTTAAAATAATCAGTCATTGATAATTATTTTTTTTTTTTTTTTTTTTTACGGGGAATATCCCATCCGGGCACAGGTCATCGACCCACAACGGGGCCTGGGGGGGGGGGGGGGGGGCGGGGGGCGGGTGTAATAATAAAAACAAGAGAAATATCAATTAGAAGAGAAAGACTAAATTAACCTACACAAATTTTTTAATGTTGCCTTTTCTCTCTCGTCAACCCGGGGAGAAGCGGTTCACTAACACCATCCCACACCTGTAGTAGACCACCGCCACCTGCCTCTCGTCACACCACACTCACGCTATACAGTAAAACCCTACATATACGGTGTTTAGTCAACGGTAGATCCTTAACCCAGTGACGTCAGTTTATATCTCACTATTGGGTGAGGTTAGGTTAATTTGTTTATATTTAGGTTTATTAGAGGTGTTAGGTTACAGTAGCAGGTTATGTGTGGGAGGGAGTAGTGGGGGGACTCCATCCATACTCTACTGTATGGTAATATTTGGTAAGGACCAATCACTACACACCCTACCCGGATACACGTGGATTTAGCTGGATCTTTTCCTGGTTTGCAATAAATCTATAGCCACCATGGCAGCAACACGCACGACTTAACCATTTTCTCAATCACACAGGTCGATTATCGATGAACTTATCTGTAAATAATCTTATCTAGGATTAAAGTGATCAATAACCCTTAGTACTGTGAGCTTCTCGCCACACCTGGAACACCTCCACAATAGTCCTCACTGTTTGCCCGAGGAATATTTTCCCCCTGTGTGTTGTGGGTCTTGCCACACGTCCCCGGCCTCTTACAGTTATTGAATCCAGTGGTAAACACCACAATAGGCCCAGCCATTATGGCCACCCCTGCCAACTTATCTCTTTCATCCCTTACTTAGTGAGATCAAATACTTTGTTAAGTTTATTGGTGGGTTTTAGTTCCGAGTTGTTTACTTGTTGTGGCTTTGTCTAGTAGTGTGTGTGTGGCATCATTCTAACTCCCACAGTTAGAACCGGATCGTCTTTTTCATCTGTACAGTGATAGAGCAAGTTAACAGCCAGACACCAGATTGAAAAATAGTCATAATCGGTCAAAGTTCAAGGTCACCAAAGTGTCGATACTTTAAGATGTCTGTTACTACAATTATCAACTGATCTACGGACCTCTGTTTCCTCTCTTACAAGTATATGACCTTGTTGCATGTCGTTATAGTCAAGTGGGATGACCCAATTTGACCCCGAGCTTGTCTGCTGGTGAGGCTGGTAACATTGTATTTGTTTTATAATATACACTGGTGAGGGAGGCTTAAGGGAGGCCTATTACCTCAATTTGTTTAAAATTTACTGCCATCATATTTCAGATAAATTACAGCGTCGAAATGTGATTGAATTTCCTCTTCAATTACACAGTGGTTATGAACTCTCGTCTAACACTTCCAGCACAGCATCAGCTCAATAACATGTAAGTGTCACTGACGACACTTGCAATATGATGAAATGGTTTTATTCTATCAGTAAAAATAGTATGAAACGTTTGTCAAGTGAAGCAAAACAAACCAAACAACAATGTGTGGCGATATAAAATAACAAGGTCAGGTGGTCTCCGGTGACAACCTCGCGCTGGGCAGAACATGAATGAAAGCCAAAAATTTGATCCAGTAACAAAGACAATTGCCGGAAGGTAAACCCACATGTATCCAGACCACGATCATTCTTTGCCAAGGTCGTGTCATGATAAAAATGTTTCTTTAAGTTCCTTATGTAAATCAGTATTAGTTTAACCCCTTCACTACGGGACGCCACTGTAAACATTTAATTTAACTAACACAAGACGATTTTATTCAGCAGAGAGTCCCCCATACACAAGGGGTTAATAATATATGTACACAATTTACGACAAAAAAGTGGAGACAGTAAGTGACATCTTAAACTTGTTACCCCAGCTGCCTCACATTGTCTTGGTGCTTAATGTTAGTTATATAAAGCTCAGACGAATGTTTACTGTAGTGGCCTGTAGAGTGTTGACACGTGGACAGTCACAGCTACACCGCCATGTGTCATTATTTTGTAGTACACATCTTTCCTGTTAAGCTTGTTGTTGTTATAATGTATTACTGCGCTTCAACAATTAAGGTCTTGTGTTGATTTTATAATGTATTACTGCGCTTCAACAACTAAGGTCTTGTTGATGTTATAATGTATTACTACGCTTCAACAACTAAGGTCTTGTTGATGTTATAATGTATTACTACGCTTCAACAACTAAGGTCTTGTTGTTGTTATAATGTATTACTACGCTTCAACAACTAAGGTCTTGTTGATGTTATAATGTATTAGTGCGCTTCAACAAATAAGGTCTTGTTGATGTTATAATGTATTACTACGCTTCAACAATTAAGGTCTTGTTGTTGTTATAATGTATTACTACGCTTCAACAACTAAGGTCTTGTTAATGTTACAATGTATTACTGCGCTTCAACAACTAAGGTCTTTAAGCGTGTATTCTAGATTAGTAAAATACATTAATCACTAAAGGTTAAAAATTCAGACAAACACCTCGCTGGTTAGTGCATTAAAGATGAACTGTCTGGTAGAATTATGTTACAAGAGATCAGACTACATTGCAATTTACATATCGAATTGCTGTAAATCTGTGCGCCTATCTCTCTCACCGCCTCCCCCCCCCCCCTCTCCATAATGTTGGGTTTTCGTTATCAAAAATATATAAATTACTAACGTGAGAACAATCCCTGAAGCATTTATTCTGGTGACCGAACTCCAGATTATATTTCCAATGACAAGAACAATCCCAGGAGGAGGATTTGACAACGCATCTCAGCTCCTCTGGTCTTTGTACTTCCCAGAGTAGAGCCGCTGAGGCTGTGCTCGACTGACTTATGAATATCAAGTTGCACAGTTGTATCACGAAGGGCCATATTCTGACACCATCCGGCCACGTCTATCGTCCAATATGATGAAGTTTCGAACGGTTAACTGTTGTAAGATTTGGTCTGGGTCAACTAGATTACGGGAATTTCCTTTATAAAGTTGCTGCGCTTCTTAATAATTGACGATTATATAGTTTAAATATTTAATTTGTTTGTCTCTCAATAAGAACAAGATTTACCAACAGACGAGAGATCATCTTCACATGTTGCACATCATGATTGTTAAGCCTTGTTTACATTACCTTTCTATAATGAAGAATTATTAACTAAAATATATTTTCTTCGTGACACTTAACTTTATATTTCGACTTAGCTTCCAGTTACTAACCAGTAATCTATATTATTATTTCCTCGAATGTTTATATTTTCCAGTATTTATCATTAAGGTCATCATGCGTCACGAAGGGAATATTTCAACAAATAACATGAGTAACTGTTACATATTCCGGAAAGAAGTCTCCCCACCACTCCCCGGCCCGACCACACTGGTCCAACCTATCTGTGATGGGGAGAAAATTCTGACTATTTACTTTCCATGATTACAAAAGGTAATTTTAACATTTATGGCTCCTCGCCACAACAGAGAGCCAACAGGGGAGCCGCCTTTAACCATTTCCACAGGACGACGTCAGGATTCCCCAGCAGTTTTAACTGACGATGAGAGGTATTCCCTGTACAGTTTGATCACGGTCCTCCACGCTATCACTAACTGGGAGGCGGCCGATTGATCTGTAAAGGTCAGTGAAGAGCGACACTCACCAGCCATGAGCTTTTATCTCAAACTACACTCACATACAGAGAGCTGACTGTGGAGCTCTGTCAAACCCTAAAGCCACTACTATCACTTCCCTAAGATGTCTAAGGAACTACAGATTTATTTTATTTTGATTATGTTAGTCCTTATTACAGTATAATTATGAGGGTATTCTATATAAATCTACTATTGAAATATTCACTCCTTCTTTAACTAATAGTCTTTAAGATATTGTTCTTGACTTTTTCTCAACAAATTCCTACTTTATCTCGCCCCATTATATTATCCAGGACAAGTAAGAGTCATCAGGTAGATTGATGTTACTTATACTGCAACAATAAACTGATTCTTTATCACGACAGTGTAAAGGAAGACCAGCCGTGGGAATTACTCTGAGGATATTTTATATTTCATTAAAATTTTCATTAATATTATTCTATTCTGTGTAAAAATTATTTCCACATAAAAAAATGTTACGTATTCACATTTTAATATAGAGGAACACCACCATACAGACGACCACACATAATATGAGTCATGTTATTCCTGCACAAACACCAAAGTAACAATAACTCGGGGAGCTACAGGGTTATTACCGTAATTCTCTGCTTTATAATAAACTTCCAGATACACCTGATAAATGTCTCTCACACTGTTTGAGAAAGTTAGTCTGTCGCCTTCTCAGATCCACTGTTGAGAAAACACAATCGCGATATATCTGGAAACAAAACAAAGTGTAGGAAGCAGTTTATGGTTGTAACCGACGTCAATATACGTGACATAACTCGTAAAGACATTTCTGATATTAATTGAGAACAGTTTGTTGGTGTTCACCTCGATGTTCCACAAAATGTTATGACAGAAAAATGTAATAAACTAAACGTACCTGACCCATGTTGCTGTCCATGTACACTGGTGTCAATCTTCACTGTGTGTGTGTGTGTGTGTGTGTGTGTTTATCGCTCGTTTTATAGTACATCGAACACTGAGGTCTTGATACTGTTTGGATTGTCTGTACGTTGCGGTTTACTGACGCCACTATCTTGTCCCTCACTCACCTACTGATGTTCTAGTGATGCATAAACCCGTGACGTTAAAATATCTTCTTGTCGGTGTCTTTAATTATACTCCGGACAGTTTGATATAATTATATTTATCCTTTAAGTAATTATAATAATTGAGATATATATTTCCTTGATGTTAAGATACATTACATTGGTTAATGGGAGACAATTTCTTGAACACATTTGTTCTCGGTCTCGGGAGTCAGACTTCACCTCTGAGAATGTGCAATTAAGAAAATTACTGAACAAAATGAACCTTTTTCACTCACGGTGGCGAAACATGAACTACTTTTTGACTCAAGTTTTAGTCACTCAATATGTTGTTGTCGATGGTGTGACTGTAGTACTTTCCTCTCTCAACAGCTTTATTATGATGTGGTGAATGACATGCACACCATCACACACTCGTGGTGAATGACATGCACACCATCACACACTCGTGGTGAATGACATGCACACCATCACACACTCGTGGTGAATGACATGCACACCATCCCACACTCGTGGTGAATGACATGCACACCATCACACATTCGTGGTGAATGACATGCACACCATCACTCACTCGTGGTGAATGACATGCACACCATCACACATTCGTGGTGAATGACATGCACACCATCACACACTCGTGGTGAATGACATGCACACCATCACTCACTCGTGGTGAATGACATGCACACCATCACACACTCGTGGTGAATGACATGCACACCATCACACACTCGTGGTGAATGACATGCACACCATCACACACTCGATATTTAGAAGATAATATTCTTCCTCGTGTGTGTGTGGGGGGGGGGGGGGGGGGGGGGGGTGTGAGGTGGCTGCTGAAAGGCGTGTGGACAACGGTGAATATGAGTGTTGTAAAGGTACAGCAACTTTGTCTTGGTCCACATCCAGGTTACATATACCGACATTGCAACCCAAGTTGGAATGCCACGACACCATAACTCTTACCACAACACCATAACCACCATCATAAGTGTACTACCATGACACCATAACTTCCACAACATTATAACCACCATCACAAGTTGTACTCCCACGACACCATAACTTCCACCACAATCATCACACAACAGTATCATTGCACCCAACACCACTAACATGCCTTTGTCACGTCAGCTGATCAATAATACTGTGATCAACCTAATCTTATAATCTGTGTTACTTAAGTGCCTGGGATTCATTTCTATTATGTACTAAATCACTGTTTCTCATACACAATCACTAGTATTATTTCTCCTTCAATAGAGAGTATACAGGAAACCTCTATTTAACGGAATATATGTGAGGTTAATCCGTTAAATATGAAACTTCCTTCTAGTGGACTATATGTAAGAGGTTAGTCCGCTATATGTAAGTTTCACTATAGTAGTTATTGTTGCAACTATAAACATTCACCATCACTTTTACCGTCACTTGTAGTCTATCATCAGGTCCATAGAGCAAACATTAGGAGTGTTATTTTATGCGGGATCAAAGGCTATATAATTACATGAGAAAATAATGAAGACTTTTAGTGACTAATTTCATCATACAGCTCTCGGCCAGTCTTACCTTACTTCTTACATCATCCATTGCATCCATCCCATCCACCACAACCGCCCATCCCATCTCATCCATCCCATCCACCTTATATATCCATCATCCCTTTAGTGTCACCGTTACATAGTGTTACTTTTATTACTGCTTTCAATTTATCGTTATTTGAACGTCACTGTTACTGATACTCGATAATATTCTGTTACTTTAGTTATACTGCAATATCAACGGCGTGTTACTTTTATTGGATTTTCAGAGTAAGAAGTTATGTGATTTTCACGTTTGTACAAAAAGGAGGTTTAGGTTAGATTATGTTTGGTTATGTTAGGTTATGTTAGGTTAGGTTAAATATATGGTATCTTAGAATTTTCATCTAGAATAGAAATAATTTTAAGTTGCATGAACAGATCAATTTTCTGTGAGAGAATATTAACCTACCCAACAAATCTCTATCGGCTAATGTTCTGTCTGACACACAGTTGACCTGGATAATAACGACTCTTACTGTTGAAACCGACTCTGGCTGTTGTACCACAAACCATAACAGCAAATATTACCAACATTTACAGCTTGAAATAATAACAATTATCATAATTATATAATAACGGGTCGGTGAGGTGAGCTTTGGTCGTAATGATAAGAGATCAAACTGGCTCTTACGGTTTATCACATAATTATTCTGGCTAATACCGACAGTTACAGCAGCATATACCATATTGTTGCCTCATGTAATACAGGTTAATTAACATGGATAATGCCAACATTAACCAGGAAAAGGTTAATTTATTGCGGCCAACACCAGCACTTAGTGACACTGATACTTGTTGCTAATGAGATGAGTTACCGTAAACAAATCTACAGGTAATTAGGAGGACATTAGTACTTAATAACTGTAATTTCGGCTGGTATAGGGTATAATACCAATAATACCAACAGTTAACACGTGTAGTACCAACAGTTAACATGTGTAGTACAAACAGTTAACACATTTATTATCAACAGTTAATACGTGTAGTACCAACAGTTAACACGCGTAGCACCAACAGTTAACACGTGTAGTACAAACAGTTAACACGTGTAGTACCAACAGTTAACACGTGTAGTACCAACAGTTAACACGTGTAGTACCAACAGTTAACACGTGTAGTACAAACAGTTAACACGTGTAGTACAAACAGTTAACACGTGTAGTACCAACAGTTAACACGTGTAGTACCAACAGTTAACACGTGTAGTACCAACAGTTAACAGCAGGTGAGGTACAATAAAGTGGGTCGTGGTAGGTGTTGGTGGTGCACGTGTTAACACTCTCGTTATTACTACAACTGGCCAGACACAACACATTACTGGGGTCGGGTAAACCACTTTGTTTCTGCCCCAGTTATATTGTGTTGTTACTGTGGGGGCTATTACCCCCCCCCCCCCCCCTCCCCCCGGTGTGTTACAGGGTGGGGACGGCGACACCACACGAGAAGGTACAAATACTTTCGAGTTAGCCCGACTCCATACCGAGGCAGACAAGCGCCAGAAAGACGCTGCTGCAGCTCTACCCGCACTGTTACATGTGTTGCACCGTGGCCACAGTTACATGTGTTGCACCGTGGCCACAGTTACATGTGTTGCACCGTGGCCACAGTTACATGTGTTGCACCGTGGCCACAGTTACATGTATTGCACCGTGGCCACAGTTACATGTGTTGTACCGTGGCCACAGTTACATGTGTTGCACCGTGGCCACAGTTACATGTGTTGCACCGTGGCCACAGTTACATGTATTGCACCGTGGCCACAGTTACATGTGTTGTACCGTGGCCACAGTTACACGTGTTGCACCGTGGACACAGTTACATGTGTTGCACCGTGGCCACAGTTACATGTGTTGCACCGTGGCCACAGTTACATGTGTTGCACCATGGACACAGTTACATGTATTGCACCGTGGCCACACTTACATAATGTTACATAATGTGTTGCTCCGTGGCCACTGTTTTATGTGTTGCACCGTGACCACAGTTACATGTGTTGCACCGTGGCCACAGTTACATGTGTTGCACCGTGGCCACAGTTACATGTGTTGCACCGTGGCCACAGTTACATGTGTTGCACCGTGGCCACTGTTTTATGTGTTGCACCGTGGCCACAGTTACATGTGTTGCACCGTGGCCACAGTTACATGTGTTGTACAGTGGACACAGTTACATGTGTTGCACCGTGGCCACAGTTACATGTGTTGTACGGTGGACACAGCTACACGTGTTGTACCGTGGACACAGTTAAATGTGTTGTACCGTGGACACAGTTACATGTGTTGTACCGTGGACACAGTTACATGTGTTGTACCGTGGACACAGTTACATGTGTTGCCCCGTGGCCACAGCTACATGTGTTGCCCCGTGGCCAGTTACATGTGTTCCACCATTGTCACAGTTACATGTGTTGCACCGTGGCCACACTTACATAATGTGTTGCACCGTGGAAACAGTTACATGTGTTGCACCGTGGCCACAGTGTTTGTGTTGCACCGTGGACACAGCTACATGTATTGCACCGTGGTCACAGTTACATGTGTTTCACCATTGTCACAGTTACATGTGTTGCACCGTGGCCACTCTTACATAATGTGTTGCACCGCGGCCATTTTGCTTGGTGAGTCAGGAGACAAAACATAAACATTGGACAAGTTAAGTCGGGAGGACCACTTCAGGGCTCACAAACTCCTTACTTCTTACACCCAAAATTATTTTGCCGACATTTTACCTCCCGAGAGAGGGTGTTCGGCTTCTTGTCTCTACCTTGTCTTGACTTTCTTGTCCCACACACTAAGATGAGCTGCCTGCTGCCTACCTCCTCCTAATGCAACAAAGAAAGTTGGTTAATGTGCCAACTTTGCTGAGGTTCTTCACTTGTTAAACTATATAATATCTTACCGTGTGCCACTCTTACGGTGTGTGATATAACATGCAGGATCCAGGTACACTAGATTACCTTCTACGTGTGTGTGTGTTATGAGTGTCGACCTATTGTGTAATGGTCAGCGTGCTCGCCTCGCAAGCGAGTGGTCCCGGGTTCGATTCCAAGGCAAGGTGAAACTATGGGCAAGCTTCTTTGCGCCATTTTCCTCTGACCACCCAACAGTAATTGGGGAACTGGATGTTTATCGATTACAGGATTGCGTTCCGGGGTAATGGTTAGCCAGTGCAGCTAGCGAGTTGTCCGGTCTTCTCGGACTATTCCTTCACACTGAGTCAAGAAAACTCGTTAATTTAGGGTGTGATTGTTGTATTAACAACAGCGTCTACACCTTAAAAAAATTCACACCTAGGTGGGCTGGCCATCCTCGTACACGAGGGACAATCATTTTTAGCGGCTCTCAGTGACCGGGAATATTTCTGTGGTAATTCGTTATAACCTACATAATCCACTTTAGACTAAACTATAGACTAAAATGAACTAAAGTGAAACAAAACTAAACTAAATCTATTTGTTCAGAAGTTGTTTACTTGACTTTGTAATCAGTGCGGTACTATACGGGTATATTGTACTTGTTCTATTTATATCATGTTTTGGGGAAAAAAGTTGATCTATATCCCCGGGGCTCCTACACCACCTGTTGACAAACAACATACCTGGATAAAGAACATAAACTTTCATACACCATTTATGCTAACGACAGCTGTAGGCTTAACAGGTTGGCAGGGCTGGAGGTGGTTGATTAACGACCATACCTGTAACGATGTTAGTAGGTTCTCACCTGATAAACTAATTAAGGTTTAGAGGGACGTGGGAACGAACGAGCCTCAGCCTTGACCTGTATGAGGTGAGGTAGTGAGTGGTGCTGGCAGGAGGGGAGCAACCCACAACTTGCCCACCATCAAGATACAGTACAGACGTTGACGATGATATCCTTATGTTGTGTTTAAGTCTCAGTTGTGTGTTATAAAGACCTTCGAGGTGCTATGAAGGTCTGTAAGTTAGGTTCTTGGTGGTTGTAAATCACCAAGTAACAGGAGTGTTGTTAATTCAACAAATCTGTCGTGTCGTAAAGGGTCACCAAATTGTAGTACTGGTTTAGGTCACCAAGTTCACGGTAATGTTGTAAAAATTCATCAAATTAAAGTCACCAAGTCATAATGGTGATGTTGTCCATGGTCGCCAGGCTACATCGGTGTTTCTAAAGATCTCCAAGCTACATTTACCCCTGACAAGACACTCCATTAACCACCTGGAGTACTGGAGGCCCTCAATCAATCATTTACCTTTGATGATGAAGAACCCTGAGGCACTTGAGGGTTAAGCTGATAGATACTAGTGAAAGAAAGACATTTAAGTGTAAGAGGAGAAAGGCAGATGATGTTACTGAGAGGAAGGGAAGGTGATACAAGAGCCTGGAATGATCTGATCACTGAGAGGAGATCAGGAGGGTGACGGAGATTAAGTGGAGGGATGAGGAGGATGGGCGACTTGATGCTTAACTTATGACTCGCCAAAAAATACTTGAGACTCGCCAATAGACTTAAAAGGTTCGCCAATTGAAACATTAGACTCGCGAATAGAAACTTAAGTCTCGCCAATACATACTTGAGACTCGCCAATACAGATTTGAGATTGCCAATAGAGACTTGAGAGTCGCGAATAGAGATTTGAGACACCAATAGAGACTTGAGACTCGCCAGTAGAGACTTAAGACTTCGCTTGAGACTTGCAGTATTTAAAACAATATTAAAATGTATCACCATTAACTCAATGCTGGTGAACATGTTCTGTATACGTCATGCATGGTAGAGAGTCTCAAGATGTTGTTTGTGGTCTAGTATATATTGCCAAGATAGGGTGAACCAAGAAGTTAAAGTAAGATAATAGTTTACAGTGTCTAAGGTGTTGTGTTGATTACTTCCAAGACCAAATATTTCACTTATTTACACGAGCACATCAGAGTTGGTTTAATAAGTTAGATTCAATGGTACACATAAGTAGGAGTGGCCGGAGTGTTGAGAAAAGGCATGACTAGATGTTGGGAAGATGTGAGGAGTAATATCAATGAACTTGACCGAACACCCGTGGCATAATGTGACGTTATTTCCAAATATTAGAGTCATATACTGTACACAGAACACACATCAGTACAGGAAACAGAACTGTACCGTCATTAGAGTCACTGCCCCAAGCATGTCCGGACCAATGGAAAGTCCTTTGTGTTTGTTGCCATGACAATCTCTCTAATTGTCTTGTATCCTCGTTTAATAAAGTTACTTCTGTTGGTGAACGTATATTGTTGTGAGGCTGAAGGACACTCCGGCCTTCATATCTCTGCTGCTGCTGGTATATGTTTCCACCGACTGAGTCAAACTGAAGAAAAACTGAACATTCTTGTAAAATACGTTTTTTCGTGACTTCGTTTCCCATTGTAGGTAAATATTTATTATTAGACATTCAAGACGACTATTGGTGATAAAAACTGGATTACAAGGTGGAGTTGAGTTTTACTACCTCTAATATTAAGAGTGACAGCGATTTCTCTGAACGTAAAATTTACAAATGCTACATTCATAGAGCTACCATCAGATTTATAGCACTGGTCCTCATATTCCATTGAACGACTTTAAATATAAAAGATAAATGACATTCTTCTGGATATTCACAACTTTATTTTTTGAGGATTTTATTGGGGTGAACTTAAGAGTGGTGGTGACTGGGGTGATATGGGTCCCTGAAGACGAGTATATAGACTACTTAAATAATAATACCAATCATGTTCTCAGGAGTAAGTGATGACCCTTTCAGCCCAGTGTTGTGTATCATATGGACTGATGTACTGTACGTTTATAAGAATATTAATACAGCTATAGAGTCACATTAGAGTCTCATAGGAGTTACCTGAGGTGGGGCTTTAGGTAGACATAATTAAAAGTGACTAACGCCATGGAACGCTGGACACGTGGCTCTGTTTGGTTCTACAAGGACTGGCAGCTTAGTCGTGAGTTTACGTTCATGACTAAGCTACCAGTTGTGTTACCTGGCTTGACCCAGGTGGAGGGATAAGAGATTATGCATGACCATTCCCTGGGCCGCCCGAGCCTCCCTACCAAATTTAAATCTCTCTCTCTCTCTCTCTCTCTCTCTCTCTCTCTCTCTCTCTCTCTCTCTTTTTTCCTTCTTCTCTTTCTCCCCTTCTCTCTTCCTCCTCTCTCTTTCTTCCTCCTTTCTCTCTCTATTTCATTCTCTATACTTTCCTTCCCCCTCTCTCTCCCTCCCACTCTCTCTCCATCCCCCTCTCTCTCTCCTTCTCCCTATCTCTCCTTCTCCTTCTCTCTTCCTTCCCCCTCTTACTCTTCCTCACCCCTCTCACTCTTCCTTCACCCTCTCTCCCTTCCTCTCACTCTCCCTCTTTCTTCCTCATTCCTCTCCTTCCCTCTCCCTCTCATTGTTCTATTTCTATACACACACAGTTAGGTAAACACAACAGTGAGTTAGTTCCACCTTCTGGCGCCACTAATTATGTCCGCCCAGGTATACTTCACCTTAACTACTGCTGAATATCTAACTCTGCAATTTCGCTGTAATTAAAGGTCAGTCACCTTATTCAAATAAACAAATCTATCCTGGTAGATTAAGGAGGAGTGGGGGTGAGGAGGAGGAGGGGCAGTGAGAAAGAAAATGAGACAGACATGAACACAGAAAGAGACAAAGACAGATATTTATATTAGACCAAACTCGTGCCTCCAGATCAGTACTTTCCAACCTTTATTGTGTTGGTCTTCCTCTCACCATTTTAACTTGACCACGAACTACCATGAGAACTCGAACAATAATTCTACCATTTTATAAAACTAATAAACTAACTTTCATAAGCCTTTATTTTATTTTATTTACTCATATTGAATAGAAATATACTTGAATAGCAAAAAGTGCCCCAACTACTTCAGCACAGGTAGTGGGTGGGTATATGCAACATGAGCTGCAACATTTACCACGGAGTCATTGTTCGGAACAATAGTCTTATTAACTTCTATCTCCACCTTAGAGATGATTTAGAAGGTGTATATATTTTGTTTGGCTAATGACGAAGATTTCATTCAGCAGAGAGGAGACCCCGTACACAAGGGGATAAGACTTATTACTCTAAATTTATTCATTACATAATAATTCAATTTAGAAAGAACTATTTTCCGTATTTGTGTGTAGACTATAAAGGTCATTGCTGGCCATAAACCTGCACAGGTTGACTCACAATACACAGGACCTTGTTGACATGAAGTGATCTGGCACAACGGATCAGTCATCTGGAGTGTGGCTAAAATAAGGTCTTTTATTTGTTCTCTATTAACAAAACAAAACAAATAATAGGAGCTACAATCAACTGAAACGACCGGTCCATCACATAATCCGTAGACGAATGACCTAAGGAAATAGAGAGTAAACATAGACACTTGATAATAATGATAACAGAACCAGGGGACTGAAGTTTCATAAATGTTTTAGTTTCTCTATACCTGTCATGGTTTTGGGGTGGTTGGTAGTGGTAGGAGTGGATTATATTATAAAAAGATAATAATATGTCGTGTTTCTTATTTCTTACCGTAGAGTCCGATACCTTCACACTGATTACTTACAGGAGATTATGGCGTATCTACGTAGAAGTTCACTCCACTACTCGACATTCCATGATTTATACTTGATAAATGATGATTTAATGAATTCATTTAATTTTCAACATCCATCTAAGTTATTGGTTATACTATGTCATAACCAATCAGTCATTACCTTTAGTAATAATAAGAACAGGGACACAGACCGCGGATAATTGCACTCTTGTCAGCAGTTTGTGCAAACGCATATATTGTACTACGAAATGATTACTAGTACATTTGAGGGGACTCTAAGAAATTTTGAATGTGAAGTTAAAGGTGGAAAATATAGAAACAGAAGAGGACTTGTGATGTTGCCAGAACCAGCGACGGAGAGTGAGTTCTACCTGCACCCCTGTGGCCTCTCACAGTGATCCCCGAACCCTTGAGAGGGTGGCGGCGGACATTGTGGTCAGCAAACCCAGTTCCACATCAGCCAGCTGATTCGGTACGAGGCGGTGGACTGTACACCCAAGGGTGAGTGACGGGAAGAGTACCTCCACACCTTTGGGGGTCCTCATCAACGGAGGGACCCAGTTCCACCTCAGCCTCCCGATTTACTACGAGGCGGTGGACAGTAAACCCAAGGGCGAGTGACGGACAGATTTACATCTTCATTTTGGTGGACTTCAGCTTGAGGCGGTGGACAGTAGACCCAATGGTGAGTGATGGGCAGAGTACATCCTCACCTTGGGGGCCCTCAGCGAAAGAGGGACCCAGTTCCACATCAGCCGGCTGGAGGAGTCATTCTCTTCACCACCGGGAAAGTTCATTCGACATTGCAGAGCGTGTCTAGGACCTGACCTATGTGTGGGAGTGTCCATATGTTCCGGTCAACTCGAACCTCCACGCATCTGACGACTCTTCAAATGTTATGTAAACCTTTTCACACCTCTCTACATTTAAGAACATAACACGACACCTGTACCACCTAAACAATGTCTACATACCCTACACTACACAACAAGTTGCTGTAACATAAATGTAGCGTGTTTACGCTTAGCATGAACTATTGCTCGGGAATTGTCACCCTCGCCTCGGAGTTTCCCTCCAGCCTGAAAATCTAAAGTAAATGTTGAGGTTTTCCCTCAGTGGCGATTGGCGACTACATCCCGTTGCAGTGTTAGTGTCACACACACACCACAGTGTGAATGTTGAATTGTGTGTCTGGGCTAGGCATTCTCTTGATTGTATACAGGTGCTGAAATTTTTATTCTCCGAAGAAAAATTTTTCTTAGTAGGGGCGAGTGTCATGGGTTGCGTTAGGCTCACCCACGCAACCAACTCCAAAGTTTGTTTTACCAGAGATAAGACGCCCGGCGAGGCATAACTGGGACATGTATTTTTCCATTAGTGTATGTTAGCCAGCCTTTAGGGGGGTGGGCAGTGAAACAGTGTTGTACTGTTCATCGCTTCACACCCAAAAACCTCATTTTAAGTAGTATCCCCTGAGCCATGGGTTAGTTAAGACGTCGCCTCCAGCCTCTCCCTCCTGAAGAGGGGGGGCGGGACACCACACCACACAGAGTCCTCCACCGCACTCCGTCCTGTGAACCGTCGTCGACACGAGACTAAGCGTGTTAACCTAGGTTTGTTATCCCCGTGGAAATATCACGTGTGGATGCCTGGTTGCGACAAGAGCAATCCAGGCTGGCCTATCAAACCTACAGTAAATGGTTAATTAATTCACGCTTACAGAGTTCTCCTGCACGACACCCGTCTACCGTGACCGTGATCGACACGAGACTAAGTGTGTTAACCTAGGTTTGTTATCCCCGTGGAAATATCACGTGTGGAAGCCTGGTTGCGACAAAAGCAGTCCAGGCTGGTCTATTGCACCTAATGGTTAATTCAAGTCACGCTTACCAGTTCTACTTGCCGCGACAACCGTCCACAGTGACTGTCAGTGACGCGAGACTATGTGTGGTAACCCAGGAGTACCTTTTGTTGTTATGGCCGTGGGAAGAAGTTCTTGTGATGAAGCCTGGTTGCAACAAAAGCAATCCAGGCTGGCAGTAAATGTATCACTTGAAGAATTAAGGCTCTGTTAAGTCACACCCATAGTAGAGTAACCACATGTGTCCCTAAGTTGAAAATTCCCTGTTTTAGAAGATTAATTTTATTACAGCGTGAACGTGAGTAAATCATATATCCATGCAAATTGTAAATCATGGTATGGAAGCTTGACAAATAAATGTAAGTGCAATTATCTGCCCGTATCTGTGATCCTATCTTATTATTACTAAAGGTAATGACTGATTGGTTATGACATAGTATAACCAATAACTTAGATGGATGTTGAAAATTAAATAAATTCATTAAATCATCATTTATCAAGTATAAATCATGGAATGTCGAGTGGTGGAGTGAACTTCTACGTAGATACGCCATAATCTCCTGTAAGTAATCAGTGTGAAGGTATCGGACTCTACGGTAAGAAATAAGAAATACGACATATTATTATCTTTATATAATATAATCCACTCCTACTACCACCGATCCACCCCAAAACCATGACAAATACGCAACCCATGACAATACCCACAGGAGCACTGAGCACTGATGTCTGTGTTACTGGCAAGGAACTGGGATGTTTGAAATATATTTGACGACAATGAATTTTAGTTTTGAATAAATATAGCAAATGTGTCAGTTCTTGAATAATACTGATATGATTAGTTCTGTAAAGCAATAAATTCTACCATGTTAACCCCTTACTGGAATGATTATTGTTCACAGACTCGCGCGATGTTTTAATTAGTGTCAGTCAACACCTGCACGTCAACAGATAGTCTAAAGCCAGGTCCCGAATGTTTTAACTTGTCTATCGCTCTTAACATCAACTGATTGGAAATTGTTTTGTTGCCGTCTCGTCCTGCACAACTCGCTTTGAATAACAGAACAGCTGATGAAGTTTCCAGAAGTAACCGTAGACGTTTTATAAGAGAGAAATATATTACCTTGAAATATAACAGGAATCTCACCTTTTGTTAATGACTTTAGATAGTTGGTAAGTGGTTTAATCACCTTAGTCCAAGATGTCTAAGGCACAACACGTATCAACCCGGTGACTGATGTAGACACTTTATTGTAAATGTAGTGATGGGTTGTCAGACCACAGCTTACATCTCAGAAACAGTCCAAACTTGACCCGACATTAGGGGGGTCAAAAGTGTAGGGTATCTCTTGCGGCTGACCAAGGGTTATAAATCAGCCAGGCTCCCCTTCCCATGTCACACGGCCAACAAACATGTAAGAAGGCACCAGCCGACTCTCTCCCAATATACACAATATCCTACACAGCAGAAAGAAGTCCACACTTGACCCGACATTAGGGAGGTCAAGTGTAGGGTAACTCTCACGGCTGACCATCTGATGACTTTTCCAGAAGATACAACTTATAGTCTCTGAAAAAGTCCAGACCCGACCCTACATTAGCGAGGGCAAATGTAAGGAGATCCTTCGCCGCCCCCCCCCCCCCCCGATCAGCTCAACCTGACGGCTCGCCTCCCAATATATAGGACGTCCTAGTCCTCCCTCAGAGAGAGATACCCGGACCAGAGAGACAGAGATACCCAGAGAGAGAGACACACAGGGATCGGAGGAGGAGGTCCACCACAGCCGAGTCCCGCTCATGGGAGGAGAGTCATGCAGGACTTCCCTCCCCGACTTCCCTCCGGTGTCCCAGCTAAGCAGTCGCCCTCCCAACACCAGTGTCCCAGCTAAGCAGTCGCCCTCCCGACGCCAGTGTTCCAGCTAAGCAGTCTCCCTGCTAGGCCTTCCCCTAGGTCACGTGAGTGTTTGTCAGAGCTTTCCATGGGATGAGTTACTTATGTGGGAAGTGTATTCATTTCAGGTTCGTGTCCGAGAATCAGTGTCTAGTAACGAATATAATGTCCTAGTAACTTCAATAGAAGGTGTTATTAATGTGTCCATGTCATGTTCGTAATTAATAAAGAGTTGTAACGAAGCAGTGTTTGAGAAGTCGCCCTTAAGACGTAATGGATGTGTATTGACGTATAAGATACGATAAGTGTACTGACAGCGTAAATAACTATCACGGCTACGCTACCAAAATCTTCCTCTCTTTTATACTCTAATACTATCAATATTCTACCTATATGTAATCTTCTTCATGTGAATATATTGTAACATTACATAAAACACTACATACAAGGTCCCAAAGCATTATAGCCAGAGTATTATAGGCAGAGCATTATAGCCAGAGCATTATAACCAGAGCATTGTAACCAGAGTTTTATAGCCGGAGTATTATAGCCAGAGTATTATAGCCATAGTGTTATAGCCATAGTGTTATAGCCAGAGTATTATACCCAGAGCATTATAACCAGAGTCTTATAGCCGGAGTCTTATAGCCGGAGTATTACAGCCGGAGTATTATAGCCTAACCATGAAGCCTTTCCAAACTTGCCACGATAATCTCTCTCTCTCTCTCTCTCTCTCTCTCTCTCAAATTCATTATTGCCGACCTCTAAATTATCTAGAACACGTGGTTGTTTACATGGTAGAAACGAGTAGCCTAAGGGTTTACGCGATGATATAATTATGTTGACCTAACAAGTGAAAAGCTGCCCGTTTATCCACCATTTTTTAGTCTCTGTTTTATTGTACTTTTTGTAATTGAGTCCCAGGGTGTATCATTACCTGCACAAACTTCAGATAAGTAAAGTTTGACCTACAGTACCATCACTTATTAATAGAGCAAAGATTCTCCTGAATATATTACTTACTATTAGAGTGACAATGATCCACAAATCATACCAGTAGGCTCCCCAGGAACATGAGTCACACACACACACAACTACTACTACGTCGCGCTTATCTGCCTTGGTATGTAGTCGGGCTAACTCGAAAGTATTGACACCACCTCGTGTGGTGCTCCTCCAAGCGTTACGGTGTGGAGTGATCGTCTCCCTGGTGAGGGGGTCGACTTGGCACTTTCACAAATTTGTCTTAAGACTATCCTTATACTTTTTCCGTTGCTCGCCAGTCTATTTGTCGTCCATGAGGATAACATGACCCGTCCATAATGCTCCTATAGTTGGTGTCAGAGAGAATACTGGTATTTGTTTTATTGTCTTCCTACACACACACACCCACACACACACAGCTATAAAAGGCCGCGTTTGGTAATGACACGATAGGAGAGGTGGCATATGTACAAAACACTACCACACAACTCACCAATGTTCCCGGAGTGTTTACAGTATGAGACACACAACAGCTACCAGCCACAAACCTCCCATTAATTTTATTAGTACATGAGCCGAGAACCTAAAGAATGACTGGTCCTCACCCCTGGACGGATAAAGGCTCCCTTGATTACTACTGTATAGGACACGACTATTGGCGGAGTTATCACAGTAACTTTATAGTGTAGGCGAACCTGAGTGTAATCTATACATGCTGTATGAACCATTTTTCAGTCACAGAATTACTGGCCACGAGAGATTAGAGTGAGTGAGTGAGTGAGTGAGTCAGTGAGTGTGTGTGTGTGTGTGTGTGAATAATATATAACAAATACTAAGGGATTTTAAACAAACCTGATATATAAGTACAAAAACAAGTCATACCAGTGGTTACTCGGCATTTACCATTAATATGATCTATTCTTTGTTGTACCTGTGGAATCTTAAGAACTTTAAAATTACACCTTTTTTCTTCCATTGGTCATATTTCACACATCTTCGTACAATAATATATACACGAATACGTGATAAATCTTGTGAGAATTTTACAGATGTTTACATTCATGATGAAATATAAATTGCAGGTGGCGCCGTTAATGTGTCTGAATATGTACACAGAGGGAGTGTATTATGCTGGGTGTACTGTATGTGAGGTAATTTATTTAATGTTATCCTTAGGTTCATGACACAGGCACACGCCCGCTCGCGTGTATACCAGCCACGTGTCCAACAGTATTCACTTAACCACGTGTGTATTTATCATGGCTGTAAAAGTGATAGAAATATGCGCAATGAAAAGTTCATCCATAATCTGATTTACGTTGTTAAAAATTAGTTATACTTCCTCAAAAATAGAATATAACTTTTCACAGTCTATATTATTTCGTGTATCCTGACCTGATGTTTGGTCTGTAATCAACATTGTTGGGTCCAGTGTTAGTACAGGAGGGAACAAAAGTACCTGGTATAATCTGCGGTGTTTGGTCGTCACTCTAGACCACACCGCCTTTACATCTGACCCAAACACGGTTGTGATGTATTGTTAAACGGAATTTTAATCTATCAATCAAAACTCAGCTAGAACACACACACGCATGCACGCACGCATGCACACAGGCACACTCGGGACCAATGATCATTTGTAAAATTTCTCATCATGACGCAGAGGCAATTTAACGGTAATATCAATGAACCGGTGGAATATGAGTTTCCCGCAGTAGTGTAGAGACTGTTGACCCTCACACAGTATCGCTTCATCACGCATGTATAACCCAAGATCATGACGTCATCAGGTGAACACACGAGGGAACCACCTGGAGAAAAACGCTGACAATCTGATGAAAGGAAATGGTTATGAGAACAACAACACAGGCATACTGCAGTAGTGTACCTTCATGGAACACAAACACCGCGTTTAGTTTGGTTTATTAGTGCAGTATATTCTGTGTGTGTGTCTTTTATTTTGATCAGAGAAGTAAAGAGAAGGTTTATCCACGTCTTTAACAATAAGATATATGACAATGATGTTTACAGTGAGTCTGGCATCAAATAGATAACTTTTGCCTTATTGCTTGTAAAGTGAAATGGAAGTTGTGTGATCACGTTGGCCACCCAGGCAGGCGTGTTCCTATCTCCAATGTTCTTGTGTGTGTTCCAACAAATTTGGTACAAGTATTCACCACCGTGAATGAGTGAGCTCTGTTTATTTTGTGTTTAGTCGGTCAACTTGGTGTGCAGTTGCCGACTGTATCCTGCACAAGGCTTACATTTAGTTCACCCAACATTGACTAACTTTACATGTGGGGGAGTGACGGAGGCTTGTGCTATACCGTCCACACTGTCTCCTTGTGTTCCGGAGACAGGCTCCTGGAAGCCAGATTTAGTAGGCCAACGATAAAATTAATTTCCTCACATTTTTTAAAGTTTTAATGGAGGAATATCAGCCCAACATAAAACATATTGCTCATGTGTTTTTTATTCTCTCATTCGAAGTTGTGACACTAAACGTCTCACACAGCTTTACGTCGTGGCAGTACCGTAACCAATAAGGTAAATGTTTCCTACAAAACACATATGATCGTGTGATCAGACTGGGCCCAGCGGAGATACCGATTAAAACCTTGTATAGACCACACAAGACAACAGACCACTGGAGGTGTACAACCCGAGACAAGAAAGGCCGTATTGACCGTGAAGAACACACACAATGACTTACAGGTGAGGACACTGTGACGTGTGAACAATATGGGTGATGTATGAGCCACTTGGACCAAATAGATGAATCAAAACAATATTCTTCCCCAGCTTATTCAAACACACACACTGACCTTCTGGGTGTCAATCCATCTTAACTTTCATCCCATTCCTCCAGTTTGTCTTAGTCTTCTTCTATTCCGCCTACTGACCACTTCCGTATTATAAGCTTCAGCAATTTTTCATTTCTCATTTTTTTAATATGTTAAAGCCAACTCACTAATCCTGGCCGGTTCTCTCTCCGACACACCTCTCACTTGGACATCTTTTAACGTGATTATTATTTACTGTTGCCAACTTGGTACAGTATAAGAATGTCAGTTACAGTCCCTGCCTTAATTATGTGCCGTAAAAAGTGATTGATAACCATGATTGTATTATCGTCTCATTCCAAACGCATAATAAGAACATAAGAACAAGAATGGAGGAAACTGCAGCGGGCCTTATTGGCCCATACTGGGCAGTCCCGTTTACACCCAACCCCTATTGCTCATATGAGCATCCAACCTATGTTTGAAGCAATTCAGCGTATTCGAGTTAATGATGATATTTGGTAACTTGTTCCATTCATCCACTATTCTGTTTCCAAACCAGTGCTTACCTATATCACGCCTAAATCTAAATTTGTCTAATTTAAAACCATTGTTACGCGTTCGCTCCTGGTTGGATAATTTGAGTACCTTTGTAATGTCCCCTTTGTTTAGCCCTGCCTTCCACTTATACACCTCTATCAGGTCGCCCCTCGCTCTTCGTCTCTCAAGGGAGTGCAAATTAAGATGCTTTAACCTGTCTCTATACTCAAAGTTCCTAATGCCCGGGATTAGTCTTGTCATTCTCCTCTGAATTCTTTCCAAGGATTCTATATCCATTCTGTAATACAGTGACCAGAACTGAACTGCGTAATCCAGGTGTGGTCTCACAAGAGCAAGATACAGTTTTGGGATGACCTCGCTAGTCTTGTACCTAACACTCCTTTGTATGAACCCAAGTACTTTATTAGCCTTGTTACGAGCAAAAACACATTGTTTACTTGGCTTAAGGTTCCTACTTATCATTACTCCTAAATCTCTCTCGCAGTCGGATTTCTCTATGGCATCGTTGCTCATCTGGTATCTGGTTTCCCTGTTTACATCTCCTATACTGAGTACTTTACATTTGTCGACATTGAATTTCATCTGCCATTTTTCAGACCATTGGAAAAATTTGTTTAGATCTTCCTGTAGTTTTGCCGAGTCCTCGTCAGATTTGATAACACGTCCTATTTTAGTGTCATCAGCAAATTTACTTATGTTGCTGTCTATGCCGATATCTATGTCGTTTATGTATATAATAAACAATAATGGTCCAAGTACTGAGCCTTGGGGAACTCCACTTGTGACGTTGCTCCAATGGGACTTAGTGCCGTTAATGCTCACTCGCTGTTTCCTGTCCTGTAACCACGCCCTAATCCATTTAAGGATGTCACCTTTGATGCCATGAGCTTCTACCTTTCTAATTAGTCTTTCGTGAGGGACTCTGTCGAAGGCTTTGCTAAAGTCGAGATATACCACATCATAATTGTGCCCCTCGTCCACTGATTCGAAAACTGATGAAAAGAATGTTAATAGATTAGTTAGGCAAGAACGTCCGCTTGTGAAGCCATGCTGGGAATCATTGATCAATTGGTGCTTCTCCATGTGATTTCGAATAGAGTTTGAAATGATTGCTTCCAGTAATTTGCCTACTATTAATGTTAGACTGATTGGGCGGTAGTTAGAGGATAGTGATCTATCCCCCTTCTTGAAAATCGGTATTACATTCGCTATCCTCCAGGATTCTGGTACTACACCTGTTTTTAAGGACATGTTAAACAACTTTGCTAAGGGCATACTAAGCTCATTCTTGCATTCCTTTAATACTCTGGCAAATATCTCATCGGGACCAGGTGACTTATTAGGCTTTAGTTTGTCTATTTGCTTACTAGCATTCGTTACTAGTCACTACTATCTCACTTAATTTGTTTTCTTCACTATCTCTGAATAGAGTCGGTGCCTCGGGTATCATGTTTAAATTTTCGGTGGTGAAAACTGTTGAAAAATATTTATTCAAATTATTGCTCATTTCCCCGTCGTTATCAGTGAGCTCGCCGGAGTCTGACCGTATTGGTCCAATCTTTTCTCGTGTTTTAGTTTGATACATTTGGTAGAATCCTTTGGGGTTTGTCTTCGCCTCCCTTGCTATCCTTACCTCATTATTCCTCTTTGCTTTCCTTATCTCGGTTTTAACCCTTCTCGCCAATACCCTGTAATAGTCCCGGAGGTGAATTTCGCCACGATTTATCCTTCTACCTATAGCCTTCCTTTGGCCAATGATGTTCTTTAAATAATTATTTATCCATTTAGGGTCATTGTTGTCTGATCTGAGTTTTTTGTATGGTATGTTCTGCCTTTGTGCATTAAGTAACTCACTATTTAAATTGTCGTGGAACTCGGCAATCTCAGATCTCGTTATCAGGTCGGTGTCATCTGTCAGGTTCACGGCCAAGCGCGACACCCCCCTCTCTCAGCTGCCTCTTTAAACTGTCAAAGTTTGCCCTTCTGAAATCTGGTACTTTAGTGGAATTTTCCTTACGTCTGCCCTGAAAATCTAACTGGAATCGAATTTCTTTGTGATCGCTGTTTGCAAGTTCGTTCCCTACCTCGACATTGCTAATGAGGTTTTCTCCGTTCGACAGAATTAAATCCAGTATATTATTACCCCGTGTGGGTTCGGTTATATGTTGACTTAGGAAACAGTCCTGGATCGTCTCGAGAAAATCCTCTGATTCTGAGTTACCCGTAAGGACAGTCCAATCTATTTGGCCAAGGTTAAAGTCGCCTACTATACAGACTTTGTTGTGTATGGAAGCCCTGCGCATTTCATCCCAGATAAGTCGCTCATAGACGCTATCAAGATTGGGGGGTCTATATATTACTCCTGTGATTAATTTTTCCCGACCGTCGCTTAATTCTATCCAAATTGTTTCTGTATTCCTCTCAGTTTTTATTTCCTTATTTATTTCACACTTCAGATTATCCCTAACATAGATTGCTACTCCGCCTCCTTTCCTGGTCTGCCTATCGGTATGGAACAGTTTGTAACCCGCAATTTGGTATTCGACTGGTAATTCACGTGTGTCTAGGTTGATCCATGTTTCAGTGAATGCAATTATATCGATTTCTTCGGTACATACCAAGGCCTTAATATCATCCATTTTGTTTCTCATACTTCTACTGTTCGCGTAGTATACATTTAAGTTAGTCATGTTCTGAGTCCTCCCCTTACCGCGTTTAGTTTTAAACTCCCTGTCTAATTTAGTTTTGTCATCATTCCTAACACTATTTCCCTGTAATCTTTCGCCTTGTTTACCCGCTCCCACTGCAGTCTCCTCCACCCCCGTGCCCCTATGTTCTCTTAGCAGTTTAAAGACTTCGATATCTTTTGAACTGCCCCCTCTAGAGCCCCAGCCAGGGTTGCTACTCCATCCCTAGACAGGTGCACCCCCATCCCTAGGATAAAGGTCCCTTCTGCCATAGAAGTTGTCCCAGTTGTCAATGAATGGGACTGATATTGACTTGCAATATCTGTCATGAATCAAGAGCTTCAGTCTGTCACTGCGGTCAATAAAATTGTATTTGTGTTGCGGTGCTTAATCCAGTTTAGGTTTTATTGAGTAAACACGATTGAAAAATATTAGTTTAAAAATGGATAGGAATGGGCCAGCATCTTGATGCATATGAGAGAGAGAGAGAGAGAAAGAGAGAGAGAGAGAGAGAGAGAGAGAGAGAGAGAGAGAGAGAGAGAGAAAGGCTTTGACATTTATGTTATTTCACTTTAGATGTTCTTCCTTATGTGTTAATGGTTTAGTGTGTCTGTGCATGACGTCATATAGATTACTAGGCAACTGGAGGTGTTAACAGACTGCTGGCAAATTTGGTGAATTGTAAGTGACAAGCTATGACTATTGAAGGTGTTTGAAGTTCGTCGGTGATTCTGAACTGGTCTGCATAATGGAGTGAGTTTCTGGGTGTAAGAAATTATTTTGCCTACCGCAAACCTACGAGATTCTAACTAACTCCCACTACCAGCGATGACTGTACCGCAGGAGAGTCGTTTGTTGATGATTAGTACCGCGGGAGAGTCATTTGTTGATGATGCGTACCGCGGGAGAGTCGTTTGTTGATGATTGTAACAGTTTTCCCGCGCTGCCCAACTCCCTTGCACCCCTACTCCCTCGCTCCCCTACTCCCTCGCTCCCCTACTCCCTCGCTCCCCTACTCTCTCACCCCCACCCTCCCCTAAGACCGTTACAAGACGGAGTACAGTGAGCAAGAAGTAAAAGTTCATTCTCTTTATCTAGTCTGTATAATTATCACTATACCTGTCTATATATATATTTCCACCGCGTTTAAGGGTATGTTAATAGTCAAAATGTTTAATCATGTTAATAATATTATTTTAAAAAAATCATACTGACGAATAATACAGTTTTATATAAAAGTTTAGTCAACACAGAAATGAAACATATTTTTCTGTCATTATTTTTGTGTGTATAATATTACCACACGGTAGTAAACTAGACAACACTCACATTATTTATAAAAAATTAGGTTGTTGTTGCTGACTCTATCCACCGCAGCCAGACACAACAAGGTCAGCTTATAAACCATTGTCATGCTCTCTCTTTATGTCTCGCTGTCCTCCCAACCCACAGCATCATTATCCAGACCCTCAACTATTAGTGGTGGGGTTTGTATCATTCATCTACAGGCGATTTTTTTTTTTTTTTTTTTTTTACGGGGATTAGCCCACCCGGGCATAGGTCACTGACCCACATCGCTGCCTGGGGGGCGAAAATGTAATAATAATGACTGGTGATGACTGTGGCGCCGCCGTCAATAATAATTGATGATGACTGTGGCGCCGCCGTCAATATAATTTGGTGATGACTATGGCACCGTCCTCAATAATTTGGTGATGACTGTGGCACCGTCCTCAATAATTTGGTGATGACTGTGGCACCGTCCTCAATAATTTGGTGATGACTGTGGCACCGTCCTCAATAATTTGGTGATGACTACACTGTCTTCAATAATTTGGTGATGACTGTGATACCGTCCTCAATAATTTGATGATGACTGTGGCACTCTCCTCAATAATTTGATGATGACTGTGGCACTCTCCTCAATAATTTGATGATGACTGTGGCACTCTCCTCAATAATTTGATGATGACTGTGGCACTCTCCTCAATAATTTGGTGATGACTGAGGCACTGTCCTCAATAATTTGGTGATGATTGTGGCACTGTTCTCAATAATCGATATCTTCCTCTCCTCACTATAAACACCATGATCGAGTCCCTCATAATGTTATCAGATCATCAACAGTGTTAAGGCTCCAGGATGATAATTATTGTTCACAATATTCACGAAAGTTACAGCAGATGTAAACTGTATTTGTTAACGTCATTTATCTCCAGCATGTCTTTTGACCTACCGTAAACGCACACACACACACACACACTACTACTACAATGCTGTCACTCGGAATCGAGTATGGCGATCAACCATCTATGACTCGAGAGGCCGATAGGGACCGGCAAGATCGTCCACAGATGTTGCATGTGTGGAGGGCTATATCTAGTGCGGGAGGGGCGGCGGCAGGGTCTTTTCCTTGCGTTGGCGCATAGCTGCCTCGGTAAGCAGTCGTGTGGTGCTCCTCCAAGCGTTACGGTGTGGAGTGATCGTCTCCTCGGTGAGGGGGTCGTTAGGTGACTGGGTCGTTAAGTGACTGTAAAGTAGCTGCTTTGGCAGTCTACCGTCGTCCACACGGGTAACACGGCCAGTCCAACGTAGTTGGTAATTGATAATGGTAGCCTCGGTGCTCCTACAGTTGGTGTCAGCAAGAATACTGGCATTTGTTCTCTTGTCTTCCCAGCGAACTCGGAGGATGGAACGTAGACTACGTTGGTGAAAGTTTTCAAGTGCATTGAGGTGCCTCCTGTAAGTGACCCATGTCTCACACACACACACACACACACACACACACACACACACTCTCTTTTTAAAATTATTGTTCATTATTCTGTTGAAACAAAATTGCATGCAATTTGTTTTGAACAAATATGAAATTTAGTTTATTCGGACAACCACCAACCACAGCTAAAAAAAAATTTTCATGATTTTTCAGAATCACATTTTTACCAACACTTTAGATAACATGTAAATTAAAACACACTTCATTAGTGAAGGAATTACCTAATAAGTTCTTAAGGAATGAACGTTCAGTAATATAAGTAAACTTTGGCAGACTCAGTGACAGCGGCTGTCACCTTCCAGTCATTTATGTAAAAAGTTTTGCCCCACTGCCTCAGGTTTAGCTTAAAATGCAACATTGTTCAACAAAATTGTTGCATTATAAATTTACCTGAAGCTCACACCATAGAATGAACCAATGATGTACTTATTTATTAACTTTGTTTTAACATTATTATGTTATACGATTATAAATAATATTGTACCTACAGGAAAATGTTGGTGTGTGTGTGTGTGTGTGTGTGTGTGTGTGTGTGTGTGTGTTTTATTTCATCCTTCTCAACATGATTTGCTTAATGAGGATGTTAAAATTTATTTTGTTGTTAATAATAAACAAAAAAATAAACAAAATATACCGTCTCCCTAATATAACATCACACTGGCCACGTCAACCATACAATAGTAAGCTGTTAAAATGTATGTAAGTGTCTGCTGTCATTAGGATTATCACACGAGCTACGACATGGGACAAGAAGCAAATGCCAGGGGTCTTCTTATCCTCTGTAATAATCTTAAACAATGGCACTACATTTACTCTCACATGTCTGGTAGTCGGGAAATTCATGTTAAAATGTATTGTATTTGTTGGCCTTAAAGATATTCATATTTTGTGGTTATAATATTGCAGCAGTGCATCCAGTTGATCACACAGCAGCCTGCTTGAGGGAACAAGAATACCTTCAGTTTTATTCAAATTCATTGGAATTGTGTTTTGCTCAAGACCTCCACACGCTTCAATTAACATTAAGAGAGAACAACCTTACTGACCAACACACGCCCGTCTGTGAGGTGACTGTTTGGTAAAGTTACACTGTCATTTTTTGTAACTACATTGTAAATATTAATAAGTACAAATATATGAGTTTGATGATGTCAAAGGTATAAAAGGGATCGCTAACTTTCGAATAAATAGTGAACACAAAAAGTCCTGATCTCACCTCACCTAACCTAACCTAACCAGACCCATACCTTCACTTGCTGGTTATCATTACTGTCATGTTTGGAGCTGATAAGAAGCACTACTGAAGAATTCTCCCTTAACAGAATACTCACCACTGTTGTCATGATGACCACCTAAGGTTAATGATAACTACCTCTTAGTTACCTGGGTTCATCCTTCGTAAATATCACACTGCACTACGCTTATTGGCCCACGTGAGGCAGCTACAATCTACACCTACTTGGAGACAGGTATATGACAATGCCTCTGAACACAATCGAACAAAGAGTAAATTGTTTAAATTCTTTAGACAATATATGAGTGATCGCATCCATCATAAGGTAAGGAACAACAGCACCAGGTCACGTGATAATGGCAGGTAGTAAATATAAACGCCAGTCGGGCACTTGAGGTACAAATTATAGACTCAGATGTCGTGGCCAGAAGCTGTTTGTTAGTGTGAGGTAGACAGCCTCTCCTTGTACACAGAATGGAATGTTTTCATGTACCAGTATTTGTATTATAAACGAAACTATTTCATTTATACTGTATGTTCCTGTCCTGAGGACTGACGGGTGAAGAATGACGTGACGGGCGATGGTGACAAGTGGAGACGAAGATGACGGGTGAAGGTTAACAGGTGAAGGCTGGCGGGTGAAGACTGACGGGTGAAGACTGTCGGGTGAAGACAAATAGGTGATGACTGACGAGTGATGGCAGACGGTTGAAGGTTAATAGGTGAAGGTTGACGGGTGAAGGTTTACTGGTGAATGCTGACGGACGATGGTTGACGAGTGAAGGCTGACGGGTGAAGACAAATAGGTGATGACTGACGGGTGATGGCAGGCGGTTGAAGGCTAATAGGTGAAGGTTGACGGGTGAAGGTTTACTGGTGAAGGTTTACTGGTGAATGCTGACGGACGATGGTTGACGAGTGAAGACTGACGGGTGAAGACAAATAGGTGATGACTGACGGGTGATGGCAGGCGGTTGAAGGCTAATAGGTGAAGGTTTACTGGTGAATGCTGACGGACGATGGTTGACGAGTGAAGGCTGACGGGTGATGGATGCCAGGTGATGGCTGAAAGGTGATGGATGCCGGGTGAAAGCAGACGGGTGAAAGTTGGCGGATTGGCAATGTTGTGATATGCAAATTGTAAAGGGTAAACCACCATATATTAAGAATAACGTTATGGCAGAAAAAAATACATGGGGAGAGAATTATATAGTGGAAAATGAAGACACAAGAGAAAATGAGGGAGAGAGAATAACATCAAGAGATCCAAATAAAGTAGAATGATAATCACTGCCACAGATGATTGCTCAGGTCTGTGAGACCATCAATACATCAACATCATGGTCGTGCACATCTAGTTCAGTATTACCCAAGTTGATTATCAGTCACCATTATGCTCTCCAAACGGGAACTAATCTCACCACAAAGAACCCACAACAAGCCTCATCATCTGTGAATCTGTGAGTATTGATTAAATCTACCAGAAAAAAGAGTTGTGAAGCACTTGAGGAAGTTTCTCTCAATATCAAGAAGCAGAACACAGAGCCGTAATTGTTTTCCTCTTCACCTACACCAGGAGCTTCTAGCCTAGTTCACCTTCCCGGGTACCGATAGGTAGGTTACGCGCTTGTATCAGCCAGGGCGCTGAAATTTGGACACAATAGTGAACAAATGCTGAGACAAAGACCATTTAGTTTTCTTAGTTCTTGATTTTTATTTTACACTGATCCCCTTCCCCACTTCATCACCAGGTGCCGCACGACGCCACTTTTAACACTTATTTGACTCACGCCAGGAGATTTTATTCAGCACAGAGAGGACCCTATACACTAGGGGGTTCATCTTTGCTAAGAGGGTAATCTGTCATTAAAAATACCTTTATGAATATGATCTGTCAGCGAGAGTCCTTGAAGGGATTAAGTTTATCTGAATGTTGCAGTATTAGAACCAACCTTTAGTCAGACACACACCGCTGGAAAACTGTACATCAGATAAAAAGACAATATTAGCAGTCATGAACTAAAGTGCTTTGGTGTCTCACTGGTAATGTTTGTTTAACAGCTGCAGTTGTCAAGTACTTCCATTAATATAAATTGCTTTGGTGTTTGCTAATAATATTCTTAGTTTTACTTTGCTACTCAAGAAGGAGAAAGAGGGTTACAATAACTTAAATATTTGTTTCTTCAAAGTCTATGAAATTTAATAAGTGTTACAGCGCTCCCTTCATAATCAGTTACAAAATTCCCTGAACATTTGGCAATATGTGGCATCTACTTCTGGGTCAGGTCATATATTGTATATAACTGGTTTATTTCTAATAACGCTGCTTTTCATCACATATTATGGCGGAACCACAAAATGGAAAACAAAATGTTTAATACAAAGAAATATCTGAGGAAATACTTTAAAATATTCATTTCACTCATCAAAAGATCCTCAAGTACTTACATGCCAGATACTACTACCAAGTGCTCAGGGAATTTTGCCAAGGCCGAAGCTGGATATGCTTGAATGTACAGGATATGTTCATATCTCGGTACATGTTATTCAGGAGTTATATTAACGTGAGACTGTTGTAAGAGATTAAAGAAGGATTGCAGCGTGTCCAAACATCCGTCATCTCATTGAGTGAATTACAATAACAGAAGCAATTCTAGCGCCACGCCCCAGACTAGTAATCCTAGCACCACGTCCCACACTAGTAATCCTAGCACCACGCCTCACTAGTAATCTTAGCGCCACACCTCAAAATATAGTATTATTATAAAGTTTAATCTTAACAACAACAAAAATGGTAACAAAAATTTACTCTAGAGGTAAATATATTTGTACAGGAAGTGGTGAGGGCAGTAATGAACGCTGACGGAGGGAATTAAAGTTTACTATATCACCAGACACATACACAGGAAATACTACAGAAGAATAAGATACCTGGACATGGAGTACTGAAGGTAAAACAGCCCCTACAGAAAGAAAACAAGATGATTAATAAAAAATTCGCATAGAATAAACAGACTTCGAGAAAGGAGGAAAGAGAAGAAATTTTATGGAAACAAGTGAAAATACAAACTTCCCAGACTAAGAACCTTGTGTGTGGAACCGTAGAGGAGCGTTGAGATTCAGGGCTGTGGGAGAGTTCTCTTTCTTATTGTGAATTGAATTGAATTGAAACAGTTTATTTAGCCAGAAAAAATACAGATACGGAGTGGATAATAATAACAATATTAACATGGCTGAGCCAGTTGAGAACCTGAGCTCTCTTTTAGGCTCTTGATATATACTATACATTTATCTCAAGGAAGTATTATGTAACATTTAGTATCATCTGGAATAGTACAATAGCATGGTGGTAATAAGAACATCTCATAATGTTACCACGGTAACATTAAGCGGTGACTAAATGCACCATATACAAGGTGTGTTTCAAATTCTGGTTGCATTGAGTGATAGCAACGATAAAACATTGTCTCAAACACAGCACTCCGCAACATACAGCAGGAGGTCGTGATGTACTAAAATATATATAAATCTTGCTATAATTATTAAGAATTTTGGTGAAAACGACGTTGCCGAAAGAAGATTAAGAAGACTAAAAAATGACAACCGTAAGACATGGAGATACGAGAAGAAATTAGGCAAGTCAACCTACACTTATGAGAAAGACATATCACTAACTCCTGATGACTTAGGTGCAGATCCCGTCCGTGAAATGAGTCTAGTTGGTAACAAAAACTCATAATACATATATGTCTACTAATCACCACTGAACTTTTTTATGGGGAATAGCCCACCCGAGCACAGGTCATCGACCCACAACGGAGCCAGGGGGCGGGGGATAAAGAGCAAAAAAAAATAATACAAATTAGAGGGTAAAAGGCTATGTTAATCTACCAACTTTTTGAAGTGAGACAGACTGTAAGAGGATGGAAACACAAGAAGACACAGCATTCCATAGTTTGGCTGTGTAAGGAAAGAAGGATGTACTACTATATAACGGGTTATTCTTGTTGCCCGTTGAAGTACCTGTAAAGGAGAGTGAAGCAACACTGCGGCGAAGAGAAAGGGAAGAGAGAGACCATTGACTTAAGGAGGAGCGATAATAAGACGAAATGCCTTTGATGCTACTCTATCTAACAGCTGGACGGAAGAGCCACCCTAGATATGAGAGCAGTACTCCAAGATAGGACGAATGAATCCCTTATTAACCTGAAGCAACTTCTCAGGAGTGAAGTAGCTACGGCATCTGTACAACATCCCAGCTTTCGAGAGGCGGCTTCAGCAATGCTGGATGTGTGGCTTCCATGGCACATTATAGGAATTGGTGAGGCCTAGCATATCTATTTTAGAATTTGGCAAAATGATTGCGTCCTGAAATGTGTAATTGGTAAATACTGTGATTTATTACTATTCCTCAACAACAGTAAATGCTGAAACACATCATCTACTACCTGTAACTACTGTACTCTAAACGGTAGTTTCAGAAACAGAAATGAATCAGCCTTATCTGTAACTGTTGGTGTCTCGTGTATGACCTAAAATAAAGAGTACGAGTAAGCACTTAAAAGATCTTAGTTGTTGAAGACCAGTAATACATCAGACCATCAACAAGTCCCTGATAGAACCCATCGCTGCCAACACAACCAATGAATACTTATGTCCCAGGTGAGGAAAAACACCACCATCCTAAGACACAGTCATTACTATTTGTATTATCATCAAAGCGAAATATGTTACATAGGTTTCAAAGAGCGGATATCTCTCGGTCTACAGTATTGAATACTTGGAGAAAAACTAGGAAAAATTTGAAGATAAAAACAAACATGAGAGCTGCTGCACTGAGAGATTCGTGTTCAAAGGTACACTAATTGTTGCTTCTTCACTCACACACCTTGAGCAGGACACATGTTTGACACTTATGATGAGTAGAATAATTGGAAATAAAGAAATACAAAAGTTCTTGACTGTGTAAAGAGAAATAAGTTATTTTTTATGATATTTGTGGCTTCTGTTTACTTCCTTTACGTCAAGAAATAGTCAACGTAGAAGAAGGTAACTGAAGAAAAAATATAAACATAAAAAACCGTCACTCAGAGGTTTCCTGGACAATTTACAAGTGTCAGACATATTGGCCACTACAAGCCAAGAACTGCAGCCAGCCAGTGTGAAGCGGCAGAACAATGAAATACAACAAAATATGGTAACAAAGGAAATCTGATGTGTAAGTGATTTATTGAGTGTATTAAGAGTGAGAACAAGACCAGACAAACACACAAACCAAGGGTGACGTCATCTGACCCCCCATAAAATACACAAACAATAGTAAATAATGAAACGAGTGAAAAAAAAGAATATCAAAGGCGCCATGACACAAAACCTGACAGAATAATTTATGATTCTTCAATGTTTATACACTGATGATAAGAGATTCAAACAGGTGTTTTATTTATTCATGCAGACTTCTGACGTGTTTGTGTAAGATATGAAATTACATCCATTGGTTTACGAGAGACAGGAGGTACAGTATGTGTTATAGAAGGATAAGAACTTATGACTTTTTTCTGTGACCTACATAATATCTACTAATTATACATATGTTGTATCGTTTTATACATACTAATGGCGATAGTGTGAACCCCCAAAAATCCGAATTTTCTTTCAAAACAATAAATAATAAAAAGTGTTAAAATAAGCATCATCCCCCGTTGACACCTTCCATCAGGGCTCGACGGAATTAGTTATCATCGGTAAATTCGTTGGTGCTTTGTTACTGTTTCCATCTCACTGAAAATATTTAAATAACTCGGTACATATTCATAATTAACTATTTCTATCTCGTCTTTCATATAGTTCTCGCCCCATAACTCCCGTCCCTCAGGTAAACAATAATAATTTAATGTTTTGTTTTATCACTATTTTAGTTCATCATTCAATTCAGATTTGACTATTTTCTGTTACTAATGTTCTAACAGATTTCAATATGTCCTTATGTCACTGTCGAGGGTTTAGATGTTAACGCCTTCTGGTTCTCTTCAAGATTACTGTCAGGTGGAACACTTCCACTACGGGTTTTGAACACGCTGAAGGATATATGTAACAAGATACTTCTTTTTACAAGTTTTTACACATGAACATATGTAGGTATGGGAGTGCCGGACTGTCAGTCAGAAGAGATGTCGGGAGTGTAGACATTAGATGTGAAGCGTGGGGTCATATATATCAACACGGAACAGGTGGTAAATAGGAGTCTTCTCCTCGACAAAAATGGAGCTGGAGGGCAAGTATCCCCCTAACCGGCACAGGTACTGGAGAATGGACCCGGGGGGAACAGCACAGAGGCTAGGGCTGACAGCGTCCGAGCTGGCGGGCTGACATACAGGGCTAGGAGTGCAGCCACTCACACCAATGTGACCATGAATAAAAAGAGCTGCAACAACACAGTACTTTTAGAATATAGTCCTATTAATTTGGTAGTAACGGTCAACATGCCATTACATTTGCAAGATTTATACACACTAAGTTGTTCATACATAATTATTAACAAACATATTACACAAGGCACACATACCTCCACGCGCTACCACCACCTGTCTCCACACAGCACCACCGCCTGTCTCCACACAGCACCACCGCCTGTCTCCACACAGCACCACCGCCTGTCTCCACACAGCACCACCGCCTGTCTCCACACAGCACCACCGCCTGTCTCCACACAGCACCACCGCCTGTCTCCACACAGCACCACCGCCTGTCTCCACACAGCACCACCGCCTGTCTCCACACAGCACCACCACTTTTCTCCACATAACACCTCCACCTGTCTCCACGCAGCACCACCACCTGTCTCCACACAGCACCACCGCCTGTCTCCACACAGCTCCACCGCCTGTCTCCACACAGCACCACCGCCTGTCTCCACACAGCACCACCGCCTGTCTCCACACAGCACCACCGCCTGTCTCCACACAGCACCACCGCCTGTCTCCACACAGCACCACCGCCTGTCTCCACACAGCACCACCACCTGTCTCCACACAGCTCCACCACCTGTCTCCACACAGCTCCACCACCTGTCTCCACACAGCACCTCCACCTGTCTCCACACAGCACCACCGCCTGTCTCCACACAGCACCACCGCCTGTCTCCACACAACACCTCCACCTGTCTCCACACAGCACCACCACCTGTCTCCACACAGCACCACCACCTGTCTCCACATAACACCTCCACCTGTCTCCACATAACACCTCCACCTGTCTCCACACAGCACCACCGCCTGTCTCCACACAGCACCACCACCTGTCTCCACATAACACCTCCACCTCTCCACACAGCACCACCGCCTGTCTCCACACAGCACCACCACCTGTCTCCACATAACACCACCGCCTGTCTCCACACAGCACCTCCACCTGTCTCCACACAGCTCCACCGCCTGTCTCCACACAGCACCACCGCCTGTCTCCACACAGCATCACCACCTGTCTCCACACAGCACCACCACCTGTCTCCACACAGCACCACCACCTGTCTCCACACAGCACCACCGCCTGTCTCCACACAGCACCACCACCTGTCTCCACACAGCACCACCGCCTGTCTCCACACAGCACCACCGCCTGTCTCCACACAGCATCACCGCCTGTCTCCACGCAGCACCACCGCCTGTCTCCACGCAGCACCACCGCCTGTCTCCACGCAGCACCACCGCCTGTCTCCACGCAGCACCACCACCTGTCTCCACACAGCACCACCACCTGTCTCCACACAGCACCACCACCTGTCTCCACACAGCACCACCACCTGTCTCCACACAGCACCACCACCTGTCTCCACACAGCACCACCACCTGTCTCCACACAGCACCACCACCTGTCTCCACACAGCACCACCACCTGTCTCCATGCTGACACAAATTCTAATAGTTTAAAGAAATATTCGTGCCTGGTGGTAGGACTTGCCTTCAGTGGGTGAGAGGGGGAATGTATTCCTCTTTTACCATAATGGACTCCAGGGCTTACAGTTAGCCTTTCCTGGGCCATCACTGCAGTCGACAGGGAAAACTACTTCAGGACGTAGCTTGATGTAGTCTTTCTGGTAAACAATCTCTGGTAAGTTCTACGTCAAGATTTTCCGTCATAAAATCATGTCCCCAAGTGTAATAAATTTAAAATATAGTTAATTTTAAATCTCGTCTAAATATATTTCTAGTTCTTGTACATAGCTGAAGGATTCCACTCTAGTGTAATAAGTCTGCTTTTTACTCTATATCAATATATAAAAGTGATTGGTGGCAAACTGTTTAAAAGGTGACATGGCATAAACATCTTGTCGAAAATAAAGTCATTCTCGACCTCCATTACTTCTCTGTTGAAAATAGAAATGACAGTCATGTGTGTTTGGATTATTTCCAAATATTAGGTATGTGTGTACCACTGGATGCCAGTTTAATATGTACTGTACATTCGAGGCCAAAAGTTCACTCCCTCCCAAACTGAACCAGTATCGACCCTAAATGAGATTAAACAACACAGTCAGGGTAAGTCAGTACGGAGACTCTTTCCCGTGACTCAGTTTCACCACAGGGAGCGAACTTTTGTCCACGATATTGCTGTACATAACACTGAGGCATCAAAATCAGCGTCATCTTCAGTTCTTCATTCGTCCGTCGAATACAGACAATGGTCGAGGTGTTGATGGTAAGGATCTCAACAGTATAAACATAAAACATCTTTAATCCTATAGTACAACTTGGTACAACTACATAACAAACACGAAGTTACAGAATAATATAATGACATGCTTGAGGATAAGGATTTTGAAGGCGCTTTAATAGCGTTATACTATGAAGATAAAGTCAACATGGTACGGTGACGAGAGATAAACAAACCCAGCTGCTGTTATCTACCGTCAAGTAGTCTTGTTACTCAAGAATCTGTAGACCTCTTGTGTGGTCCTGTATCTGGGTCGAAGGCGTAGTTTTGAGTGACCCTTTTCTCCCAAGTTGAATTACATTTAGTATTTACTTGGTCAAGGACGTCACTTTCAGCATCAGTCATACAGATTTGACATCCTAGTAGTAACAACCTCTGCCTCTCCTTCCCCGGAAAATCTACTTTCCAAAATGTACAAGACTTTTCCCCGTTATCCATCGCTTTCCTTATCGTTCTATTGTTCCTTCTCAATATATTCTGATCATTTGTTCTTCCGGACTTGTTTTGGTCATTCCTCCACACATTGTTGAGGAGTTATTTCAGTGTTATGATGGAGCTCTCATAAATATGTGAGGGAGAGTTCCTTGATGTGTGTTGTGTAGTGTTCAGGGCCAACATAAAGTGTAGATTGGAGGAGTTTACTTGTTCAAACCTAAATCTCGATGTTGATGTTTGGCTATTGAAGGAACCAACGAAAAAAGCAGATTTCTTACGGAAGTTTCTGGTTATAGATGATGATGACAGGGCGCGTTGACCGTTAAGACTGTCAGCCATTTTTTTCACGTTGGGTTCGTTCTGGCTGCTTTATCTTGTAGTTGTACATGGGTATTATTACACTAAGCTTCTCCCTTATCCTATCCTTTCGCCTAGAGTCCCTGCTGTTTGGTAACGATGCGAACCCTGCGAGCAGAGCCACAAGGGGGGGTCCTCAGAGGGCTGCTGAGTCGAAACAGTAAGGGTGGTAACATTGTCTGTTAGGGAATCGGCAGTGCTTCATAACCTGTCACTGTTAGGTACTAGGGCTTGGCTAGGCCCCCGTCAGGTATTGTTTGTTCACCTTACCCCTAGACCCATCTTCACTCGCCCAGCAAGTGTACAGAAGGAGCGGCATCCATGGGGTTTAGCTGAGGTGGACAGATTAGGTAGGATTTTCTTGTATGTATGTAACTGACCATGGCCAAAGTGAGAGTGAAGACCTCCGGAACCCCGACCCACGGGTCTCTGAGAGGGCTAAAAATGCTATTAAGTGACCGAAGGGTGAGAATAAATAGACTTGTGGATCTGAGAGACGGTTGCATCATCCGCACCGAAGCAGATGTAGATGCTGATAAACTACTTAAGTCTGGTGCCATGGACAAATGAAAACTAACGGATACGAGGTCATTGCCCCAACAGGAATACGGCGCCAAGCTCACCCTTGTATGTAAGAAGTTGGATAAAGATGTAGTGGAAAATAATGCAGAAAAAATAAGAGATGAAAAAGAAAAGCAAAACAACGTCAAGATTGTGGAGGTGTACTCTATGTATGCCCATAATATAATCAAGGTTCAATTTGCAGACACAACGGATGCAAAATGAATGAAGGAGAAGGGGCTCTATGCATATGGCACTTCCATCTCATCACACCAAATAGAATATGAAAAGTATACGCCCATCCAACAATGTATGAAGTGCTACAAATACAATGACCACGTGACCAAGAACTGCCCCCTGCAAAGGGTCATATGCTCTGAGTGTTCATCTGATCAACACTTCTACAAAGACTGCCGTAGCACCATCAAAAAGTGTGTCGTCTGCGAGGGTGGCCACAGGACCTTCTCTGCCACCTGCCTCGTCAGGAAACGGGTAATTCAGGAATCAGAGAAGAAACTGACCGAAATAACCAAACGAAATTTCTAACACTATAAAAAGACCACTCAGTCGACGATCGTAGCTCGCACTACAACAACCCGACCCATCTATGTCCGCCACAACGATTCACCTTAGATTAAAACTTAGATGATATAAGATCACATTTAACAAGTCACAATCTAGTGAGTCCATAACGTAATACAGTAATAAGATTTTAATCAATATGTAATTGTCAAATCAAACTAGTCATTGTCTACTAAAGTAACCATTGTGCAACCTCATCCTAAATCCAAGGTTAGTTTAGTTAGCCAACAAACTCTGTAATATGTAAAACAAGGGGTGTCGTCTCCCTCTGTTTAACTCATTAAACTTCTGTTCCAACCTTTCCCCCCACGAATATATGTTGTGACTTCTCCATCCCTCATGTCTGGCTGTGCCTTGAGCCCCAGCATGACTTCCATCCTTTCCCCACCTTAACCTAAAAAAAAAAAAAAAAAAAAAAAAAAAAAAAAAAAGAGAGAGAGAAAAGAAAAGATAATGATGATGATACAGACAGACAGACACGGAAGGCCTGGTCATATCGGTTAGTAACATGATGATGATGATGATGATGATAATAATAATAATAATAATAATAATAACAATAATAAATGTGTTAACGCTGGAGGGAGAGGGAGGTATAATTGGGTGAGAGGCAGCGAGTGACTTGGAAAGTGTTAGTAAGAAAGTAGTGACTGGAAGACTTAAGAAGCACCAACTGGGCGAGCTTGATGATATGAACTCTGGCCAAGACTCCACCACCAAGGTAAACACGTGTTGATTTATTACCAAGAAAAAATTACTTTCTACAACCTTTTGCCAATATTTTATGAGATCCTCTAAAAAGTGTCCTCGTAAAGTATATATATTTTCCTTCTCATAAAAACATGTCAGTAACTCATCCACAAAACTAGTATTTTTTTACCATTATCTAAGAATCAATATTATTCTTACTTACATTTTTAAGAAACGTTTAAAAACTATACCATAGTCGAGGTGGAAATTTCTTGCGTCGCTAAATAAAATAATACAGAGCGTCATTAAATCATAGTACATTAATATATGAATAATGCCTCAGACTCCGCCTACGTTTCACTGTACAGTGCTACCCTCCAGTCATTAAGTTACCTGAGGAAGTAATGGTCATGGACTGTCTCACCTTGACTGTTTGTCCTTACTGATCACACTATATTACTCTGCCCAGTGCCTGTCCAGTTGTCTCATTAATCTCATGAAGTATTTTCGCCTCTTCTGTTGATCTACGAACCCCGAGATTAGCCTAGTGAACCACGAGGCATTTATGGACAGAATAATGCTTCATTAGTGTCTACTGCTTCGGGCTCACGAGTCTGAATCTCGGGGTTCGTGAAGCAGCAAAAGAGACAAGACTTTTGTTCGCGACTGTACCTGGCCAACTTAGAGCCTGATAAAATGATGTCCTTATCTAATATAAATAACTGAAACCTAATCTAAGACTACAAGCAAAATGACCACAATAACAATTGAAATGGATTATAATTTGTCTCAGTGAATTTGATATTGTAAATAAACTCAGATATATTGAATTATTCATATATATTAGTAACCAATAAATAACTGTAGGTGAATATACAAGTTTTATCCTTCATGATTTTTTTTTACATTCCACACTATCACTCTACCACCACCACAAACACTATTGCCATATATATTCACTATCACTCCTCCACCACAATCACCACCACCATAACTCCCTTATCTTACTGCTCCCACACTCCCAGTTCCCAACACAGGTTCCCTCACCCAGCGCCCTCTTTAAACTCTCTCTCTCTCTCTCTCTCTTCATAGTCTTAAGCTTCATCTAATGCTTCACTCTCCTTATAGAAGCTCTTAATAGCATCCAAGAATTTCTCATTTACTTCATCTGTGTCAATGGTCATTACACAGCTTTTCTATATACTCTGTTAATTGCTTTTTCTAGTTAATAAAATGCCATAAATTCTTCTTTCTACATCAACTTTCCGCACATGTTCTACACAACAACACTTGATCAACAAAAACCTTTTATTTCCTGAACCTCGACTGCTCTTTCCGTCACACACACACTCTCTCTCTCTCTCTTCTCAAAAATGACTTATATGTCTAACTTGTTGTATTCAGTGTTTGCATTTCTCTATATTGTTTGTTTTACTCTTATACATGAGACCTTTACTGATTTATCTCATTATTCTGTCATTTATTGGAAAGTTGCCTGCGTAATTGCATTAATTTTCTTATTTAGTCATTTTATCCTTTCATCTACAACTCTATTTCCGCCTAAGTGTTTGACGCTTTCCTTCCTAAATGTAAATTTCCCGAATCTAAGTCCATTGGAATTCTACTCCTACAAGCCTTTCACAGCATGAAGCAATTACTCTCTCTCAACATTTCAACAATTGCAAATGTCCATCACTTCAGTAATACAGTATGTCCACTACCCTCTCATGAAAGTAACCTAACCTAATCTCACATAACTTAACCTACCCTCTTCTCGGAAGGTAATCTACAGTCTGCCACCTTGTAGTCAAATATCACCGTTGTGTAAACTCATCTGACCAAAGCCGTTACCACTGTACAGTGTACACTTCCCAGCGATCATCCCTACTCATCACGTTGGCCCTAATTGAACTCGCCTCCCTATTATTACCAATAACTTTCACTCACCTGAAACCTGAACAATATATTTCGGAAATTTCCGACGTTCAATCCAGCAGCCCCCCCCCCCCCCCCCCATAGTCACTCTGAAGGTTGATGGTACTCGGATAAGTTCAGTTTGGGCTTGAATGTACAGACCTCCCCCGCCACCCTTCCTGGCTGTGGTACTCTCACGTTGATAAAATATTAGGCAGAGACCAACCATGGAAATTACAAAGAAAAATAGTTTTGTGCGTGCAGGTGTTTTTTCATAATGTTTCATACTAATCAGACCTTTATTCTTTGTCGGGAATGAGTAGCCATGGAGATAAGCCACCTCCCACACTACCAACAATGTGGCCGGAGTTTTCAAGTAAAACAAAATTTGGGGGTGAAAAATGAAAGTAAAAACTGACCAAACCTAACTGACCTAACTTAACTTTGCCTAAACAAACTTTATGAAACCTGACCTAAACAAACCTTACCTTAATTATCAGACAGGGATGATGAAGTGAAGACACTTGTAAGAGGAAGTGGTGCAGTATGGTGTTATGATCGTTATGTTGGAACATGTACCGATCGAAACATTGGCAGTAATGTTGTTTTTTGTTTCCGGCACCAGGCTCCCAACTTTTGATATCCTTCCACATGTTCTTTATACTGCCTATGAACGCCAGTAGTACGATCCACAAAGTTCTGACTGTGGTTTACAGTTCTGTGGATGTCACCAGTTGCACCGAGGGCACTGTAAGCTTATACAAAACGCTGAATTAATAGTACGAGATTATGAGCACTGCGGTCAGGTACTGGTATGATGAATATACGTTTTGAAACAGTTTCTCTGCCCCCAACTCCCACCACCTCACAGCCACGGTTGTATTTAGATTTTCAGACCTTATTCTCGTCCACTTCCACAACAACACCAGACCCCCTTTGAGTTACTGGTTATCCAACCAATGATCACACACCTCACAACAAAATTTATTCCAGTTCACGAGTTTCAAACGATATTCACAAGTTTTCTGCTGCGTAGAGCTGAGTAAAGTGTTTCCTGATGAACGTATTACAGAACAAGTTATTCGACGCCGACTTGTGTAATTTGTCCAACCACGATGAATTTTTTTTGTCTCTAGGATTTTCCATCTTTTAGTTCAAATCCAAGCGCGTCTATCTTCACTTTGAACACTTTACGAAAGACAGCGAAGCACCGTGAGCCATGAATATGTCAACATCGGCTTCATTTTCGAACACAAGTTAGATGGTACACCAGTCTGCCAGGAGCAGCCTTCACACACAGAACCATCTTGTCACTACGCAGTTCAAATTCCAGAGCCTGCGCATGCGCACGAGTATCACGTTACATCGAGACTTCCGCTGATTGGCTGAGTAATAAGTAAACAAAATATTCCCTTGAACTTGTATTTTTTTAGTGAAATAGAAAAGTCAAATTAACTCGAAAACTATGTTGTTATAATGATATTACTGCACTTCAACAACGAAGGTCTTTAAGCCTGTAGCAAGGTTAGTAATACACTAGTCCAACAACGATAAATTAACGACAGAATCGCTATAACAACGTACCAATAGAACACACTAGTTAGCACTAGTTATCTGTATTATTTCCCGCCTCTTGTTCTCTCATCTTTATATAATGATCATATCTTTATTTAAAATGAAACGTTCTCTGCATCAACTACCTCTGGCGGTAAGCTGTTTCAAGGGTTAACAACTTGGTGAGTAAAGGAATACATTGTGCAGTTTACATGGGGTCTGAGTTGTACAACCTTTGTGTATGTCACCTGGTGTGAGTGTCTCTTGGAGCAAGGAAATTCTCTACACCTTAAAGGCTTCAATAAGTCTCCAGCGGGTAGGCTCATGACTCACAGTTGTTCGATGTTCTGGTAATTGATAATTTGTGGTATTTGGGACTAAAAAACATGGCCGCATTCCTGATCACTGAGGTGTGTGTGTGTGTGTGTGTTAGGAGGTCAATACTCGATGGATTTACATCCTAAAATAGTCGACACAGAAAAATTATCTCGGTGGTTACCAAGAGTTCTGATATTATGAACTACGTATTCACGTATAATGTCACGTGTAATATGGAAAATTGCCTGACGGTGACATTAAGCGAGGAATTGCTTAAGGTCTACATTATGTATTTGACTTGCCTAATATTGAAAGCAATGGTGATAATGTCGATATTAAGACAATCTGTGTATAATGTTGACAAGAGATGCCTGCCTTCTGGCTAATGTTGAAAATACTTGGCAGTTCTCCACATTATGCATAAATATAATTATATACATAGTTCTAAGAAAAAACAATAATGAATTAGTCAGGTTAGGTTAGGTTAGGTTCGGTTAGGTTAGGTTTACATCTATAACTATCCTAGCATGTAGCACAGGCATTCAAGCCTCTGTCAGCATCTGTAAAAACTTTTTTACTAAATGTTGAAACACCTGTTTAATGATAACATTAGGTAACAAAGCTGCTTAATGTTAAGATAGAAATTTTTAGCATTTCGAGAAACATATACAGATAATATGTACAGTACATACATTATATATACTGTACAAACATTATATTTGTCCATTTAAGCAGGTTCCTTGTACAGTGATTCACACAACCAGCCTATGAGACCAATGTATATTTATCCATATTCGTGCCCTTTTAAACATAAATGCCGCTGGTATTTTTTAAGCTTACCATCATAACATAATCTGTTATCCTGTCGGCTACTGGGACAATAGATACGAACCCGAAGCGCTATCCTAATCACTTCCACCAAGCGTGAGTAAATGATTTATGGTGTGTGGGATGACGGCGTCAGCTGTGGGACCAGCCTGGGTCAGCCACCTACTGTGCCTTCACTACACACTAAACGAGGTTAAAAGATGTTGGCCCTCATCCACGGCCAAGTGTTACTATTGAACCTTATTTATAAGTTTTAATATTATATACTGTAAGTCTTTCACGTCAGTTGCTTTCTTGTAGAAGGAGAAAGTCGGCGGTGATTAATGAGCGCTGCTGCCTGTCCTGCTTCCGTTTATTACGGCAACACTTGGCAACGGCGGAGAAACACCCCATTATTACAACATTCTCCTCGTGTATATATATATATATATATATAGATATATATATATATATATATATATATATATATTTATGTCTATGGGTGAAGATGTCCCTTGCATGCTTTGTTACTCCACTGTTGACAGGTCGCCCATAATGCACCTCCTAATTTTATCAGTGTGAGCTCATTCAAGATTAGACCAATACTAACACAGGAACAAATCCATTCTGGAGCCAGTACATGCCCGGTACTTGCCAACAATGCAAGTCGCTAAGGATATAATTACCACAACCAATAAATCCTAACAGTGAGTAATAGAGACGTGACCGACCGACCAAGCGGCTAAAAAGACGATCAATGGTGAAGATGATAAAGTAAAGTAAAGTAAATTAGAGTAAATTATACCTTTTGTAAGTTCCAAGTTGACCAGTAACGACTCTATCAATGACGTATTCCCGAATAATTTACAGTACACGAGTACATGAACTATTACAGTGGCAGCAAGTACTCAAGGAGATCAGGTGTTTAGTACTTCTTAGGTAACCTTATGAAGAGAAATATCGTGCACATTTATTAGTACAAGAAGGTCACATTACGCCTTCCTCAGTGAGATACATACTGTCGAGAGAAAACCTTTTACCTGTTTTCAGACTTATAGACTTTCTAACAGTCTACTGAAAGTCAATAAGGCGAATATATTAACATTTCTCTTGGTAATACGTCAGCGATTAACCTGGCTGGGATTTTCATCTAAAAACTCACTGAATATCTTTTTCTTACTTCACCATACTGACGTGAGGACAAGAACTACACCACCATGCTGACGTGAGGACAAGAACTACACCACCATGCTGATGTGAGGACAAGAACTACACCACCATGCTGACGTGAGGACAAGAACTACACCACCATGCTGACGTGAGGACAAGAACTACACCACCATGCTGACGTGAGGACAAGAACTACACCACCATGCTGATGTGAGGACAAGAACTACACCACCATGCTGACGTGAGGACAAGAACTACACCACCATGCTGACGTGAGGACAAGAACTACACCACCATGCTGACGTGAGGACAAGAACTACACCACCATGCTGATGTGAGGACAAGAACTACACCACCATGCTGATGTGAGGACAAGAACTACACCACCATGCTGACGTGAGGACAAGAACTACACCACCATGCTGACGTGAGGACCAGAACTACACCATCATGCTGACGTGAGGACCAGAACTACACCACCATGCTGACGTGAGGACAAGAACTACCTCACTATCCATGGCGCTCTTTGTGTATAAAGTAACAACGGCTCCACAATTCCCCGAGAGAGAGAGAGAGAGAAAGAGAAAGAGAGAGAGAGAGAGAGAGAGAGAGAGAGAGAGAGAGAGAGAGAGAGAGAGAGAGAGAGATGCCTGTCTCATCAAACTTCCCTTCTTAAGCCTCGCTACCTCCTCATATTTTGTTATAATCCTCACTAAGTCAGACCTGCCGCTGGCCATCCCTTGAAGGGTCTCTTACCCTGAGGTTCTTCCAGCTCATTTTTATCGTCGTTGTTATTATTTTTTGACTCATTTACTTGAAGTACTGATATGTTTAAACTTACTTTTATATTATTAACTGTGAGGGACTAATAAATGTTGTAGAATCTGGGAGTGTAGTATCCAACATCCTGTCCCTCAACACAACTATTCATAATGGCCATTCTCTGGTTGGTCTACCATAGGGTCTTTATATATACAGGGATTCCAAAGCCTACCACATACAGCGCTCTACATTTCGGCTTTGTTGGTGGGCTATGACTCTTGGCTCTCAGTGTCACGTTGGGAAATATTCAGAGGTCTTCTTTGTGCAAAGTCAAAAGGTAATCTTATCCCACCATTTAAGAAATAATTGATATATTTTATTTTACGGACTATTTCCTACAGCACCTTTTTTACTTTCCAGGTTAATTATATACAAGCTGGACTAAAACATCCTGTGACAGCTGGTTAATGACATGTTACTTACTGAAAATATGTGGATTAAATTAAAGGTTGTCGAAACAGAACAAAAACAATTTCATGGACCAACTGTCTTGTTTTGGCTGTGTTGTTATTTGTTACCTGTTCCATTATTACCTTAAGTTGTGGTACAGTCACCTTCATGTGATATATTAAGGCAGCCTCACTAACCAGCTTCTTGGTGCTCTGTAAGACGCGGGAGGAAAGGCGATAAATATATTTCTCCTATTTCGGTTATGTATTTAAAAACATTATTTAACTGTATACAATAAAGGAAATTGTATATGGGTCCAGAACTACAACTCATGATAGAGTGTGTGTGTGTGTGTGTGTGTGTGTAGTTACCTCTGGTGCTAAATTATCAGTTCAGTCAAACTCAGTAAAGAAACAGAAACGACAACAATAAATGTATCTTGGGGAGTGTGTGAATTTTTTGATCACGGGTAAAAGTTGTACCACACAAAGACGAGCAGCTTAAATACTGTTAAGGCGACACTCACTGACGAGCCGAGTCTGCTGCCTCAACACTTACACTGAGTAAGAATTTACCTATAGCAACTCTCATATTACAGGTGTCGCTGCCTCACCTGTCAGAGTCAACTACGACACCTACATGTTGCCTTACCTGTCAGAGTCAACTACGACACCTACATGTTGCCACACCTGTCAGAGTCAACTACGACACCTACATGTTGCCACACCTATCAGAGTCAACTACGACACCTACATGTTGCCACACCTGTCAGAGTCAACTACGACACCTACATGTTGCCTCACCTGTCAGAATCAACTACGACACCTACATGTTGCCACACCTATCAGAGTCAACTACGACACCTACATGTTGCCACACCTGTCAGAGTCAACTACGACACCTACATGTTACCTCACTTGTCACACGTTAGTGGACCAAAATTCGCGATATTATAATATTTAAGTTGACTATTGCTGCATCTCTTTGTTTAAACACATACAGCTGTGAATAATTAAATATATTTACTCTTGTATAAATTGAAGACCATCATAACAATGTGTTCAATACATTTCAGTAGTTAACATACATCATGTTACTATGGTGAAGCTTCCTTGTGTTGATAGAAGTGTGCAACTGTATAGTGACTTTATCTCCACCTTGTTATTACACAGTGACTGAGGACGCTAACCGGGCCTACACTGACGGCTGGGTAGGTCTTGGTGGTGCAGGTCAGTGAGGCTATAAGGCGGGCCTACACTGACGGCTGGGTAGGCCTTGGTGGTGCAGGTCAGGGAGGTTATAAGGCGGGCCTACACTGACGGCTGGGTAGGTCTTGGTGGTGCAGGTCAGGGAGGCTATAAGGCAGGCCTACACTGACGGCTGGGTAGGTCTTGGTGGTGGAGGTCAAGGAGGCTATAAGGCGGGCCTACACTGACGGCTGGGTAGGTCTTGGTGGTGCAGGTCAGGCAGGCTATAAGGACACACGAGAGTTTAGGTATAACTTCCTCTTCAGGGGATTGTGTAAGAAACTATAGTCCTAAAGGTCAATAACTTTAAGGCATCGATGATAAACATTTCTCTAACTGGAACACCAAGTAAGGAGAACTGCTCATGAGATAAGACAAACTACACATATAAGGCAGTAAACGAGGAAAGAAATATGTAAGACAGGCACACAGAGGAACACGATCAGGTAAGACAGACATACAAAGGAGACAAGACATAGGAGACAGCATGGATGTAATAAGACATGGAGATAGAAGCCACAAGACACTGGAGGCAGCAGAAGAGACCCAGTTATAAGAATATATTGGTATCCACTGCCAGAATTCAGGAAACAGCGCCCCCCCCCCCCCCACCAGCGGTCATTAATATAATTAACCAGCCCAGGAGAACACCAGGAGACTGTGGGAGATATTGATGGTGGAGATAAGAAATAGTTGACATAGATGGAAACATGTTGGTGGACCACAGCCATTATTATACCTGTGTCTGGGTTGTCTATAGATATCTTCTTTTTCCGAAAATTCAAGCTGATGTGAACGTAGGATCAACCGTGATGGTGAACCTAAGCTATGAGCTAATATCATCAATACTGACCTAACCTTACCTAACTTAACCTGATCTAACCTAACCTGACTTGAATAACCTCTCCTGACCTAAACGAACCTAATCTTACCTGACCTAACCTGACCTAATTAATATTTAATTTAGCTATGCTTAATTAGCTAAGAACGTCTTCGGTTAAATAGTTAACTTCACCAAATATTCCTTAATTTCCACACTGACTCCTCCGGTTGTAAGCCCCCCCCCCCCCCACCCCAGGAGCATTACACCATTGCATCAAGACTTGTGTTTATTCACATAAAATTAAGAATTAAAACCAGTTGAGTTTGTATGAAAGTTTTAAATAATTTTTCGCTCAATTTTAAAAATTTATTCTGCATAATTAGTCACTAAAATCTTATATTATACCCATTGCGTTTCACTGATGTTTGTTTAAGAAAACCGTTTTTTAACTCATGAAAAAAATGTAAACATACGAGTAAAAAATGAAGGAATTTGTTTCTATAATGTACCATAATACAAGAAAAAGCTTCCACCTTTTAAATAAAAACTCAGTGGAAGTGAGTCCCTGAAGCTCCCTCTCTCACAACCTGCAGCTCGGTCTCTTATGGCGAGGCTCGGGATATATATATATATATATATATATATATATATATATATATATATATATATATATATATATATATATATATATATATATATTGTTACGAACCACGCCACCAATTGTCATGATCTACCTACCCAGCACCATGAGCAACGCCATCTAGGGACGAAACCCGAGTATGACTACTCTTAGTTACCACTCCCGGGTTTCCCTTCTCCATATCCTGGTTGTTGCGTCACCTCCTCAAAGTCTTCCTCGTCAGCTCCAGTTCGATGAGAGTTCAGTTTACTCTGGGAAGTGACTACAGGATCACTTATCCTGGTAACCTACGGCACAGTGACTACCTACCGTCTTCTACAATACTCATCCTTACTCGTCAGCCATCTCAGCTCCGCACTTAAGTATTTGTAATCTTATATTGCCTCCCCGCGTCCACTTGCTTCAAAATTGTGGTAGGAATTTATGGTACTTTATTATACACAACAAAAACTCACATCCTTTGTCTACCCTTTTATAGTCCGATTGTCTTTGTTTATTTAAGTTTTTTTATTGTTGTTGCCTGTTGGGATCTGGGTAGACTTTTAACTATATTCTGAATCCCCAACTAGTAACAATATATATATATATATATATATATTTTGATAAAATCACACGGGAAAATGGAAACAACGGAGTACCTTAGCTTTCGTCTTTATTCAAGATGTCTTGAATAAAGACGAAAGCTAAGGTACTCCGTTGTTTCCATTTTCCCGTGTGATTTTATCAAGATATATATATATATATATATATATATATATATATACATATATATATATATATATATATATATATATATATATATATATATATATATATATATATATATATACTGTATATATATATATATATATATATATATATATATAAACTTTTCGCAGTGGTTGGTGTTGTAGCTCACTGTGAGAGGTGATGTCGGCTTGGTGTTGTGGTGTCCAACAACAACACTTGGACCAGGACCAGAGGACGCGTTAACGGGGATGGTGCGGCAGCTGGTCCCTAACTGATAGTCGTTGACTCAGTGATGATGACAGGACCAGTGTACTGAGTGTCTCTTGAACGCTGGAGTTTAGTAGCACACCGACACTGTCATCCGGGAACCACTGCCTCGTTCACTGTTAACAAAAGTGGGGCGGGAGTATCTTAGTGGAGTCGTAGAGTGCTGACGACGTGGGAAGGTAAACATTGGCTGTGACCTAAACCCAAGTGTTTCTACCGGTTACCGACTCGTTGGTTCTTGTCCACTCACGGAGACCTACAGGCACACCCACAACTTCACACACCCTCTTAGCCTTCTCAACACTCACAAATGACCACTCACTCACAGAAGCCCAATAACCTTCACAAAAGATAATCACACAAACACATTAACATAGACAACGCACAGGCACTCACACTCACAACCCAACCCAATCACACACACACACACACACAACAACGACACTATCACGATTACACTCAGGCACACAACAACAGACCAACAATACATTTTTGTCCATAAAGTTATGAAATTGTCCATTTTCCTGTGTTTGTACAACATTGATCGCTGTGTTCTAGGTTCTGATGATCACTGACTCAGTTATATTTTTAGTTATGTTAATACAGATAGATCAGTCATTGTATACTTTTGTTGTCTTTTGTGGCTCCTGTAGTCAATAATGTTTTTCTTCATCTCAACAAAGTCATTTTCGGAGATGCTGTATGGTTGAATCGGTCCTGGGAGTATATACGGTTACGTTCAGCGGTTGTCCTGTTACGTGGTGGTTCCTGGAGCCAGTTACTAGCTGATATACGTCCGGTATCTTGTAGTCTCTGTTACAATTCCAATGAATCTCAAAGAAAAACGAAACGTAGTTAAGTTTTTCCTGGTGACGAAACCTTGTGAACTTCCTACAACTAAAGATGTATGTCTGTCATGGCACCAATCATTTAGGTGAACTCAATGGTCCATCACCTCAGCCACCTTCCCTAAAATTCAGGTGGGCTACTGCCAGGTTGTAAGGAACCTTCCCTCACACATGTCTGCGTAAACCTCACCCTAAGAAGAGAGAGACTCATCTTTAACCCCCAAAAGGTGTTTTTTATGTCCCAGACCGTCCACCAGTCCGGGCACCTCCCTACGTATCTCACTTCTCTTTATTGATATATAGTTTTTACACTCGTCGTCCCTCCCCACTGACTCTACATACAATGCCGAGAACGTTGAAAACTCTCTTCTCCCGTTCCCTCCTCTCCCCTTCCCTCCTTTCTCCTCCCCCCCTCCTCCATTCCATCCCATTACATCCCCTTCCCCCATCCTCTCTCTCTCTCTCTCTCTCTCTCTCTCTCTGGCTTCACTAGTGAGTGACACATGAGAGACATCATGGTCGATACTGTCACTGTACACGAACGTCACCGTGAGGAGAACCCGGGCCAGGAGACGTAATAGTTCTTGGACACACCTGTAGACCTTCAGTATACATACCTGACGGACACACCCGGAGACCTTTAGTATACATACCTGAAGGACTAACAAACACCTGGACTATATGTGTTGCTACGCCTCAGTGTTCTTGGAGTATATAGTGGAAAACTTTACAGTGTTCACCAGAAGAAACACATCGTCTTAGCTTTTTCTCAGAAGTATATGAAGCGGTAGATAATGATAAGTCATATGATATAATATATTTAGTTTTCAGTAAAGCATTCGATAGAGTCCCTCATGAGAGATTGATAAGGAAGGTAGAAGCACATGGAATAGGTGGATCATTATTAAAATGGATTAGGTCATGGTTAACTGGTAGGAAACAAAGAGTCAGCATAAATGGATTAAAGTCAGACTGGGGTGCGGTCAAAAGCGGAGTTCCCCAGGGATCTGTATTAGGCCCTCTGCTGTTTGTTATATTCATTAATGATCTTGATTTAGACATAACTAGTAGGATTAGTAAATTTGCAGATGATACCAAAATGGGGAGAGTGATAAATTCAGACAGTGACTTTGAACACCTTCAAAGAGATCTAGATACCTTATATGAGTGGTCAGTAGACTGGCAAATGAATTTTAATACTGATAAATGCAAGGTACTACAGATAGGGAAGACGAATACAAACGTTAAGTATAAACTAGGTAACACGGAAATAGAAAACTCAGTTTGTGAAAAAGATCTAGGTGTATTTGTTAGCAACGACTTGAAACCTAGAAAACAATGTATTAGCGTTCGCAACAAGGCAAACAGGATTCTAGGGTTCATATCTAGGTCTGTGAGTAACAGAACTGCTGACGTTATCTTGAAACTTTACCTAGCATTAGTGAGGCCACACACATGGATTATGCGGTTCAGTTCTGGTGTCCTTATTATAGAATGGACATAGGTTCTTTGGAGAGAGTACAAAGAAGAATGACAAAAATGATCCATAATATTAGAAACCTTACATATGAAGAAAGACTGAAAAGCTTAGGCTTGCATTCATTAGAGAGGCGTAGAGTTAGGGGAGATATGATAGAGGTGTACAAGTGGGTGAGTGGGATTAACAAGGGTAAAATGGAAGATGTTCTGAAGCTCAGTAATAACGAAATAACTAGAACAAATGGCTTTAAATTAGATAAATTCCGATTCAGAAAGGATATAGGCAAGCACTGGTTTGGTAATAGAGTTGTGGATATGTGAAATAGGCTACCGAGTGCTATAGTAGGATCGGGGACGCTAGGGAGCTTCAAGACGAAGTTGGATAGGCACATGGAAGTGCTGGGATGGGTGTGAAAGGGATCTGCCCTGTATGGGCCAGTCGGCCTCCTGCAGTATCCCACTTTCTTATGTTCTTATGTTCTTATGTACTACGAACAAACAATACAACTGCACACAAACTGGTAACACACATTATCCGTAGTTCTACCACAATCACTGGTAAAACACATTATCCATAGTTCTACCACAATCACTGGTAAAACACATTTTCCGTAGTTCTACCACAATCACTGGTAAAACACATTTTTCATAGTTCTACCACAATCATTGGTAAAACACATTATCCGTAGTTCTACCACAATCACTGGTAAAGCACATTATCCATAGTTCTACCACAATCACTGTTAAAACACATTATCCATAGTTCTACCACAATCACTGTTAAAACACATTATCCATAGTTCTACCACAATCACTGTTAAAACACATTATCCATAGTTCTACCACAATCACTGTTAAAACACATTATCCATAGTTCTACCACAATCACTGGTAAAACACATTATACGCAGTTCTACCACAATCAATGGTAAAACACATTATCCATAGTTCTACCACAATCACTGGTAAAACACATTATCCATAGTGCTACCACAATCACTGGTAAAACACATTATCCGTAGTTCTACCACAATCACTGGTAAAACACATTATGCATAGTTCTACCACAATCACTGTTAAAACACATTATCCATAGTTCTACCACAATCACTGGTAAAACACATTATCCGTAGTTCTACCACAATCACTGGTAAAACACATTTTTCATAGTTCTACCACAATCACTGGTAAAACACATTATCCATAGTTCTACCACAATCACCGGTAAAACACATTATCCGTAGTTCTACCACAATCACTGGTAAAGCACATTATCCATAGTTCTACCACAATCACTGGTAAAACTCATTATCCATAGTTCTACCACAATTACTGGAAAACACATTATCCATAGTTCTACCACAATCACTGGTAAAACACATTATCCATAGTTCTACCACAATCACTGGTAAAACACATTATACGCAGTTCTACCACAATCAATGGTAAAACACATTATCCATAGTTCTACCACAATCACTGGTAAAACACATTATCCATAGTGCTACCACAATCACTGGTAAAACACATTATCCGTAGTTCTACCACAATCACTGGTAAAACACATTATGCATAGTTCTACCACAATCACTGTTAAAACACATTATCCATAGTTCTACCACAATCACTGGTAAAACACATTATCCGTAGTTCTACCACAATCACTGGTAAAACACATTTTTCATAGTTCTACCACAATCACTGGTAAAACACATTATCCATAGTTCTACCACAATCACCGGTAAAACACATTATCCGTAGTTCTACCACAATCACTGGTAAAGCACATTATCCATAGTTCTACCACAATCACTGGTAAAACTCATTATCCATAGTTCTACCACAATTACTGGAAAACACATTATCCATAGTTCTACCACAATCACTGGTAAAACACATTATCCGTAGTTCTACCACAATTACTGGTAAAACACATTATCCGTAGTTCTACCACAATCACTGGTAAAGCACATTATCCATAGTTCTACCACAATCACTGGTAAAGCACATTAACCATAGTTCTACCACAATCACTGGTAAAGCACATTAACCATAGTTCTACCACAATCACTGGTAAAACACATTATCCATAGTTCTACCACAATCACTGGTAAAGCACATTATCCATAGTTCTACCACAATCACTGGTAAAACACATTATCCATAGTTCTACCACAATCACTGGTAAAGCACATTATCCTTAGTTCTACCACAATCACTCTTAAAACACATTATCCATAGTTCTACCACAATCACTGGTAAAGCACATTATCCATAGTTCTACCACAATCACTGGTAAAGCACATTATCCTTAGTTCTACCACAATCACTGGTAAAACACATTATCCATAGTTCTACCACAATCAATGGTAAAGCACATTATCCATAGTTCTACCACAATCACTGGTAAAGCACATTATCCTTAGTTCTACCACAATCACTGGTAAAACACATTATCCATAGTTCTACCACAATCACTGGTAAAGCACATTATCCATAGTTCTACCACAATCACTGGTAAAACACATTATCCTTAGTTCTACCACAATCACTGGTAAAACACATTATCCATAGTTCTACCACAATCACTGGTAAAGCACATTATCCATAGTTCTACCACAATCACTGGTAAAACACATTATCCGTAGTTCTACCACAATCACTGGTAAAACACATTATCCGTAGTTCTACCACAATCATCACTCATTGCCACATGATATAGTTCGGTGATAGATTGATAATAATGACTGGTCGCAGATGTATCACCATGATTTAGTATTACTGAACGACCAACACTCTCGGGACCCTTGACGCTGAGGTGTTGAATATGTAACACCTGAGTCCGCTCTATACCTGGCACAATATTAGTCCAGCCCCGCTCTCTCTTACCTCACCGGGCGATTACAAATGACCGTCCCGATTTTTTAACATTTATTATTAAACATTAACAAAGCCAAAGTTAAAAGCTAGAAAATAAGAAATTCCTAAGGGGATTTCATTTCCAATATCGCCAGTTACAGAACAGTTTTGAATAAACATTTATACTACAGTCCCAGCTGCTGAAGGACAAAAGCTAATGTTTTGTTTCAGCAATATGGTGCGTCGCTCTTTGTTCACAAAGATGTTACAACATTCTTGAATAAGCAATTGTCTGATCCTCGGATGGGATGCGGTGGTTGGGCGGGGGGGGGGGGGGGGGAGGGGGGGTTCGTTCGCCTTGTTTAAACTCCTGGACTTTATCATCTCATGGTGTGTCAACAATGAAGTTTTCGTTCCATCACTGTCAGCAACTTAAGAAAATTTGAAGGGAAGGATACGCGAGGCTGTACAAAATAAGTTAAGTATGATATAGTACAGACTGTATGGAGTAAAAAATACCGTTGTGATGTTTGTAGAGCCACAAAAGCTCATAATGATCTTCCGAAGCTTGAAACTAAAAAATTTTATTTCTTCATAATTAGTATATCTTGTTTTTCGCTGTAGCTGTGTTAGGTTTTTTCACAATAAACATTTAAACCGTATAAGTCACCCGCTATATTATATACCTGTAATGTTTCAGTATCACCGGTGTTATCACATAGTATATAAGCTCTTGGCGGCTACTCACAGAACACAAATTCCATCACTGGTTTTGTTTGAGGAGTCGTCCATGTATCTGTCTCAACAACGTCGATAAACAAAGCCAATACCGCTAAATGACCAGGTGATCTCGGCTGGTATTCTCTTGGAAGACACAAAACTTATTGCCGTGTAAAAGAAACCATGATTATGGAGAGGTTATAGAAACAATACAACCTTAGCGTCCTCTACTGCATATATGTAGTAACAATAAAATATAATCACTTACAAAAATTCAATGTCATCAAAGGTGTGGCGCGTCACAAAACACCTGTTAACATCAACTGACGGACTTCACCAAATTAAGGAGAAGCATAAAAAGTTCTCAAACGAATAAAAGACGAGTTTTACTTACATTTGCCTCACTACGCTACAAGAATGACTGCAGTTTGTCGGTGGCAGCAGAGACAGAAAGGCGCACCATGAGAGACGTACAAGAGAAAAATGAAGACAACGATCCAATTTGTGGAACTAATGCTGCTTCTCTGGTACTGAAACACACTAGCAATTTTATGAATTTACCAGAATACTTTGTTTAATTGGCGGGTAATTGTAGCCCCTTGCTTGTATTGTTCAATTAATAAATATTTTTACATCAATTTTAACCAAGGGACACATCCCAGGAATCAGGCATTGACGACGACTATTCAACTAATCAAAATAAAATCTGTCAAAAGTTTGGGTTCCTGGTCTTGTCAGGAGGAACACATTGTTGACAAGTTGTTTGAGCTTATCGAAGTGTGTTTTATGACCAAGTCCTGTGAATTCCCAACCTCCTCAGAGAATGTCTTCTGTCAGCGTTTCAAATAAAGAGGTGTTGTGTTTCTCAAAGACATTCGGAGGTCTGCACACAACAAAAGCCTCAAATACTTCAAAGTCATTAAAACCTTGTCATTCCTTAATTGGTACAAGGGTCCCGTGGCCGAGTGAATACCTCACTCGCCTCTTGTTTTAAACATCGTTCGTTTGCTCCCGTGGCACCTCCAGTTCGGGCAGCTGTGAATGGGCACCAAACCTTACAGCTGGGGAAGTGTGCTGTTGTTTTACTCGACACAACTACACTACTAAATGATTATGTGAGAGACAGCCAATTGTAACCCCTCCATACATGTTCAATGGATCATAATATTATCTGGTGATGAAGTAATATGTAAGTGATATCTGGTGTGACCGTAATAGTTGCAGGACCAGATCCTCACCTGCTGGTCAATCGTCCATACTACAGCAAGAGTCACACCTCTCACATCTCAACCTGTCCGTAGTATGAGACGTCAGACCCTTGTGACAGGCACCTAAGTTGGTCAGTAGATTTCGTAGAGAACAGAGGTCTACCGAGTTTGTGTACGTTCACTGTGCACCGCCCTTCATGCCATAACATGAATACAAAATGAGTAAAAAAAAAGCCAAAGCACCTGGTCACTATCGTGTCCAAATAACAGCTTCCTGGCCCAAAACCACACGATGTATCCCCGGTCACTCTAGAAAATAAACACATAAACGGAACAACCACTGAGTACTCCACTTCCCCACGCATTTCACACTTCACCTGTAGACAGAATGGAGGGAGGGGGATGGGGTGTAAAAGAGTCACATTATCACGGGAGACGCTCGACAAGTCACAACTGTTGATGCAGCTAAATGTTTCAACAAAGTCATTTTACACCGGCCTAGATTCCATACAAATATCTCTTGAGTGTTCACCCCCATAAGGTGAAAAGTCCCGGGCTGGAATAATGGAGAAGCGGCTCCCACCTTTACACTAACTCTCACACAATTGGCGGTGAAGGAGTACACTGTTGTACTAACGGCGGTCATAAGCGATTATCGGACCCCATGCACAGGGGAAATGTATTGAGAAAAATATATTGTTTGTTTGATGACAGACAATAGTTTTGAAAAGTAAAGAAAGTTATGAAGCGAAGCAGTTTGACTTTCACAACAAAGTTTGGTGTCCAGGTTGACCGAGCTCTCACACAGTTATTGTAACCTGTTGTTATGAGTCCATTTTTATATTGTGTTGAAAATTAGACAAAGATTATAAAAGGGTTTTAAAATAATCTTTCCTTCTCGTTGGCTCAGTTGTTCAAACACAATGTTCACTATTATTTCAATTGACATCAATACTTGATCGCTGAGTGACTGTAGTGAATTAACTGAACATCACTACATCATGAAAAATTGTGAAAAGCCTTAAGTGTCTCATTTAGATGGTTGGACTGCTATTAAAGAATACCTCTTATTTGAGTCTACACCCCGTAGTGAGGATGGTCTACCCTCCCGTGCGAAGTGGAACATAACAGCCATTTTCCACACCAAAATCTGTTCAGTTATGCTAGACAGTTTTTACAAAATACAAAATACCGTAACCTAGTATTATAATATTGAAATAGATCTATGACCCATACTTTAAAAGCACCAATGTACACCTTGATCGCTGTACCAACTTACAAGTCAACTAGATAATTATGATGATATAAGTAGAGTATTAGATAACTATCATAACAGGGAGGTACTACCGCCTGGGGAGATATTGGAAGCATAATGAGCTGTCTAATGGTAAACCTTGCTGCCGTATGGCATCACCAAGTCCCAGGTTGCTGATCTGACTGACTTCTCTGCCTCATTTACACACAATTGCAGAATATCGATTGTTTCTCTTACTTTGACAACACATCATAAATATCGTTTCTCACTCTTGATATGTTTTATTTACTTTTTCCATTTCTGTATTTACTTGTGGTTCAATTTATTTATAGTTTCTCCCTCCCACCCCCCCTCAGGCCCCGATGTGGACCGGTAACCTTTGCCCGGGTGAGCTAATCCCCATTAAAAAAGGTCTTTACAGGACTATGGAACGATACCTCAAATGGCTTCTACAGATCATAGTATCTACAAATGACATTCTTTGAAATAAGTTCTCTTGAAATTAAGATCTAAAATGGAAATAATATTTCTCTACGGTGAAAGAAAACGACGAATACTGTTACGGTATGAGAGGCGGACTGGGAGCTTGTCGGTAACACTATGGTAACCGGCGGCTGGGATGACCTTCAACACAACATATTGTTGTGCAGTTGCGGACAAAAATCCCTGAACAGTTGACAATATCTGGCCTCTACTTTTGGGTCATATAAATATGATTGGTTTATATCTAATAATGTTGTTCTTCATTACATATGTATTATATCGTGACCACAAAACAGAAAAAAAACAATCCTCAATGCAAAGAAAATTCCGAGAAATACGTTAAAATTGCAACCCACGTCACCCAATGCTCCTCAAGTATTTACACTGCCAAGTGTCCAGGGAACTTTGTCTGCAACTGTACTGTATACTATACGGTCGAGCAGAGAAACCTCTTTAGTATATTGTTGATGCCCGTTAAGTGAACCTACCCTACTATGAACCACCAATAATGTACAGTACCTGTCAAAAGTCCTGTGCCAGGAACTTGTGCTTAACATGGTTAAATGTGGCACCGCTGGACACACACTTACACGAACAGCCACGGTGAGTTAACACAGCCACGGGGAGTTAGCACAGCCACGGAGAGGTAGCACAGCCACGGAGAGTTAGCACCGCCACGGAGAGTTAACACAGCCGCAGAGAGTTTACACAGCCATGGAGAGTTAGCACAGCCACGGAGAGTTAACACAGCCACGGAGAATTAGCACAACCACGGAGAGTTAACACAACCACGGAGAGTTAACACAGCTACGGAGAGTTAGCACAGTCACGGAGAGTTAGCACACTAAGCACAGTCACGGAGAGTAAGCACAGTCATGCAGAGTTAGCGCAGCCACGGAGAGTTAACACAGCCACGAAGAGTTAGCACAGCCACGGAGAGTTAACATAACCACGGAGAGTTAGCACAGCCATGGAGAGTTAACACTGCCACGGAGAATTAGCACAACCACGGAGAGTTAACACAACCACGGAGAGTTAACACAGCTACGGAGAGTTAACACAGCCACGGAGAATTAGCACAACCACGGAGAGTTAACATAACCACGGAGAGTTAGCACAGCCATGGAGAGTTAACACAGCCACGGAGAATTAGCACAACCACGGAGAGTTAGCACAACCACGGAGAGTTAATACAGCCACGGAGAGTTGACACAGCTACGGAAAGTCAACACAGCCGCGGAGAGTTAGCACAGCCACGCAGAGTTAGCACAGCTACGCAGAGTTAGCACAGCCACGGAGAGTTAACACAGCCACAGAGAATTAGCACTGCCACGGAGAGTTAACACAGCCACAGAGAATTAGCACAACCACGAAGAGTTAAAGACAGCCACGGAGAGTTAGCACAAAGAAGAAAAACTAAATATACAAATAAAAATACTATCTAATAATAATAGATGTAAATAAAATAACAAAATAAACCAATACAAATACAATCAATAACAAATATAAATAAAATAAATTACTAAACCAATAAAAACTACAACTAATAACAGTAGTAAATAAAATCTCTTATAAAAACGACTCTACAATTACCTATACAGTATTTTATGAGCTTCTCTCAGGCCCCAAAATTACAACGTTGTTTAACTAATGTTTCAGGCACGAGGCCTAAAAATATAAACATTATGTGAAGAGAAAAAAATTGTGGCCTGGAAAATATTGTGTTTTTTTATGTTCATAATTTTTTAATTATTTTATGAAAATGGCCGCACTACCAAATGGATGATAATATATTATTTATGTTATAAAATCTTTTACCGTTCCTAGCCATATTACACCACTACGCTACAACACTACTGACACACACACACATCATCAATGCTTCTCTCAGTCAAGCCAGATGCCCAGCTGACTGGAAGACCTCTTATGTATCACCAGTGCCCAAGTCAACCAGCCCACAATCCTTAAATCAGCTACGACCTATTGCAATCACCCCAATACCAAGCCTTATCTGTGAAAGTTTTGTGTTCGACTGGGCTTATGCTGATATTGCAGGAGTCGTAGACCCTCAGCAATTTGGCAACATGAAAACTTCCTCCACCACTCACTGTCTTGTCAGCTTTCTCGATTACATATACCGCCATCTCGAGAAACGAAAAACGTCTGTAGCTGTCGCCTTCATTGATTTCACTAAAGCGTTCGACCTAGTCGACCACAATATAATCATCAACAAAGCTATTGACCTCGGGCTTCGAAGAAGCCTCATACCATGGCTTACAGACTTCCTCAGTGACCGACGCCAAGCTGTACGCTTCCGAGGGGCTGTCTCCACCTCTCAGTCACTCACCTGTGGCGTCCCCCAAGGCACCAAGATGGGACCACTCTGCTTCCTTATGCTCATCATTGATGCCCTAAGAGAAACCCCTGCTCGCTGGAAATATGTCAACGACTCCACCATTGGGATCAGCGTCAACAATTCTGCTCCCAACTATACCGCCCTTCAGGATTTATTGAACAGTCTCCAAAACTGGGCCACCAACAACCATGTCACCATCAACCATACCAAGACCATGGTTATGCACATCAACCTCTCCTCCGACATTGTCCCACCTCCTTCCATTACTCTAGGTCCGAACACACTCCAGGTTGTAGATTCCACGAAGCTCCTCGGCGTCACCATAGACAACAAACTAAATTGGAAACCACACGTCAATGAAGTTGTCAAATCCTCCAGTTTCCGTCTCCACCTCCTCCGCCGACTCAAGTCCCTCGGAGTTCCTGCACACGAGCTCCTCAGTGTTTACACAACATTCATACTTCCCAAGCTCACCTATGCCTCCCCCACCTGGTCTTCCTCCCTAAATGCCACACAACGTAAACACCTAGAAAAAGTGCAAAAGAGGGCATGCAAGATTATTCTCTCCCCCTCCTACTCCACATATCAAGAAGCGCTCAACACACTGACCCTTTCGACTCTCACTGACCATCACCACGACCTCATCTGCAAATTTGGTAAGAAGCTTCTACACCATCCCCGACACCGGCTCCTACTACCACCTGAGATCCCTTGTCCGAGAATTGCTGTTCGACACCACAACCGCATCCAGCCCATACGTGCACGAACTGATCGCTATAAGAACAGCCCAGTCCCAACCATTGTAAAAATTATCAACAACTTGAAATACTGTAACACTGTCACTATGTTGAAATGAACTGTAGTTTGAGCTTTTCCCCATCTAAGTTATTATATGTCTTATTTGTGTCACTTATGTTACTTGTATATTATTTGTAATTCGTAACCCATTCCCCAAATATGTAACTGTATATTTTCAGCCTTTTGGCTGCCAAGCTCTTTCAATAAACCGTTAATTATTATTATTATTATTATTATATATATATATATATATATATATATATACACATATATATATATATATATATATATATATATATATATATATATATATATATATATATATATATAGTATGACTAAGTTTAAACTACAAACAATTCTTCAGTTTCGCTAAATAAAACAATCTGTTCTCACTGCGGTAAAGCAGCTTTAGTCTAAATTCCGTAATAATAAAGCGATTCGATTTTGTTACTCTTGTGTGTCCCGAAGTTGGTGGCCGGCTCATAACACTGCTCAGTTTACTCCTCTACCGCCCGCGTTTAGGGAATCTATGCAGTTACTTACGCATGAATGAAAGCTGAGGAGCGTAGAGTTAACACTGTTGCACTTATTACAGTGTTGTTGAACAAGTGGTCAGTACGGTAGGGTCATGAACACAGGTTAACTCGAGGCTCAGCATCACACAACATACTTTGTGGTGTTTTATGGAAACATGAATATTTCACATTGATTGAGTGTCAGACAAGCTGTACACTGCTCGTTTTTCATTAGAAAGTATAGCGATATATTTATATTTTAGTCCTGAACGAGACAAAGGCTCAGATCCATAAGTATTATCAGCGACACACGTTATTTGACTATTAACTGTGACAGCAGCCTCGGGAACTGACACATGTTTTGTTTTACCGATACTTAATAACCTTTTAATAGTATTACTCTTTTATTCTGATGTTTTATTTATCATCGTTTAGTTAATTGGTTTTCATCACTTGTCAGTCATTATAACTTCATCTAAAACCAATGATTTATATTACGGTCAAGCGTGATAAATGGTACATATACACTACTCGTAATGTGGAGCAGTGGACACAACTGACCTAACTGAGGGACAATAAAATACAGAGACGAGACGAGCAGAAGGTCAAGTAACATGTTAAGGACAAGATGAGGTCAGTAGACTAACTCCTTCACTACGGCGACGCCACTTTTAGCATTTTATTTGACTAACGCCAGACCATTTTATTCAGCAGAGAGAGGCCCCCGTACAGTACATAAGCTGATAGCTATTCCTTCTACGACAAGCAATAATAAAAAAGTAGTTTGAGAAAGTTTAATAAAAAAGTGACAGCTATTACGAAATTACTGATCATTGTATAAAGAACTCGAGAAATGTCCTGCTATAATGGAAGAAGAGAAGAATTGTTGTTGGGTGACCAGCTTAGATATATCCGAGTTACTGTGTGTATTCTACAAATCTACAATGACGACCTGCAGTGCATTGGTGATCATGCTTGCCTCGCAAGCGAGCGGACCCAGGCAGGGTGAAACAATGGGCATGTTTCTTTACGCCATTTGCCTCTGTTTACCCAGCTTTAATTGGGGACCTGGAGGTTAATTGATTTGCGGATCGTGTTACGGGGTAATGGTTAGCCAATGCAGTTGGCAAGTTGTCCGGTCTTCTCGGACTATTCCTTGACACTGGGTCATGCAGCTCGTTAACTTAGGGTGTGGTTGTTGTGCTGGCGACAGCTTCTACACCTTAAACAAATTCACGCCTAGGTGGCCCTTGGACCCGCCATCCTCGCTACAGGAGGAGCAACAATTATTATTATTCTATAATGGTAAGGCTTAAGAAGAGAGTATATGAGACTTTTAACGACACCAAGTGAAATACATGATGGGTAAAAATAGTACTAATAAATTAGCTGTACGAGACTTGACTCACTCAACACAGCGGGCACTGAGAGGGAAGATGAAGTGTAACACGGAAATAATAATTCATAATACAAGTAACACCATTGGAGTCTGACCTAACAACAATAAAATAAGAATAAATAAAAATTAAATTATAACATACAAATAATGTATTGTACTGTGGTTAGTGCAGCGCAGCGTACTTAATATTGGAAGAACAAATTCTGTCATTGTATACAGCCTTAACAACATCAACCGAGAGAAGTCGACTTGTGAAAGAGACCTAGGGGTACTTGTAAGCCCCGACCTACGGCCTAGAAAACAGTGGGTTAATGTTCGAAATAAGGCAAACAGAGTACTGGGTTTTATATCTAGAAGTGTAAGTAATAAGAGTGCAGAGGTCTAATTGCAACTTTATCTTGCGCTAGTCAGGCCGCACCTCGAGTATGCGGTTCAGTTCTGGTACCCTTATTATAGAATGAATATCAATTCACTAGAGTCGGTGCAGCGAAGAATGACGAAAATGATACCGGGACTTAGAAACCTTCCATATCAGGATAGGTTAAAGAAACTAAACTTACATTCCCTAGAAAGACGAAGAGTGCGGGGAGATATGATAGAAGTATTCAAGTGGGTGAAAGGAATCAATAAAGGTGATATAGATAAAGTTCTTATAATATCCGAGCAGAATAGGACTCGGAACAACGGATTCAAGTTGGATAAGTTTAGGTTTAGGAGGGAGATAGAAAGGAACAAGCTTAGCAACTTTGTAGTAAGTGCTGGAACGCTGGAAAGTTTCAAAGGGAGGCTGGATAGATTCATGGATGATAGAGAGTGGTAGTAACTCTCGACAGGAGCTGCCATGCACAGGCCAACCGGCCTATTACAGACTCCTTATTTTCTTATGTTCTTATGTTCTTATGTAAGAGTTGGTCATACAATGACTGAAGAGAAAATCACGATGGAGATTGATAGTCACAATGTGTAAACAGAACTGGTGACAATAACAGACCTGGTGTCAATAATCACCTTTTGAATTGAATTGTAACAGTTTATTTAGCCAGAAAAATACAGATACAGAGTAGATAATAATAACAATACTAACATGGCTGAGCCAGTTGAGTACCTGAGCTCTCTTTGAGGCACCTGATATACTGTATACTATACATTTATCTCAAGGAAGTATTATGTAACATTTAGTATCATCTGGAGTGGTACAAGAGCATGGTAGTAATAAGTGCATCTCATAATGTTACACGGGAAAATGGAAACAACGTGTGATTTTATCAAGATATATATATATATATATATATATATATATATATATATATATATATATATATATATATATATATATATATATATATATATATATATATATATATATATATATATATATATATATATAAATTAGAGTGGAATTTACAAACATAAGTATAATGGGGGAGCAGTACAACCTGGGTTGTGCAGTAATAAGGTTGAACAAGAGGACAGAGCTTTCAGGATTATGTCTAGTTGGCAATTTTGTGTATTGCAATGGTAATTACTTATTCATTTACATGATAATTTCCGATAAAACGGATCTGGTGGTACAATAAAAGCAGGTACTGTAAATATAGTAAGTGTTACAAGAAATATTAATACTTCCACAATAGATATTTTTTTAGAGATGATTTAAAGGAAGGGAGCGTAGTCTTTGCTCGGATGGGTGGGGGTAAGTTGTTCCACACCTTCACACCATGATATTTTATGGAAGTCTGGGACTGAGAGGAGCGCATGGGGGGTGGTCTTGGTAGCTCTGGGTGCCTTAAGTTGTATCTCTGATTATTCCGGAACTGGAAGTAATTATTGTCAAGCAAGTGATTGATAGATTTGTAAACAAAGAGGGCACAGCAATAAGTGTTAATATCCTCGAATTTTAAAAATTTCAATATAGAAAATTTTTCGTTTGTGTGATCTGGTTTTTTTTTTTCAAGTAGGTCATTGTCCGTACAACTCTCTTTTGTGCAGTAACCAGAGATTGTGTTTTTGAAGAGCCAGAGGCCCGCCATAGTGTGTGACAGTGTATCAGGTGTTGGTGAACAAGATCAAGATAGATTTCTTTCATTGCTGTGAGAGTGAGTGACACTCGAGTGTGACACATGATACCGCACTGTTTATTGATTTTGCTGTGAATGGCTTGTATGTGGTTTCTCCAGTTAAGTTTCTTATCAACAATAACTCCGAGGAATGTAGTATTTTGTTCGCGTTTCAGGACTATATTACCAAGGTACAGGGGGTTCAAGTCTGGAGGTAAGTTTTTTCTTCTGTGAAAGATTGTGTAGTGGGTTTTCTCAAGATTTAGGGTCAGTTTATTACGTATTACCCAGGTCCCGAATTTAGTTAATTCAGTGTTCATAGTTCTCATCAAGGAATGGAGGTCTGAGTTGCTGGCATAGAGATTACTATCGTCTGCAAATAAGTTGTATTTTATGAGTGAGCTGGCGTGGACTATGTCGTTTATGTACAACAAAAACAGTAATAGACCGAGAATTGAACCTTGGGGGACTCCATACAAGATTGGCGAGGAGTCAGATTGGTGGTTATTATAACAGACATACTGCATCCTGTTGGACAGATATGAGGTAAACCAATTGTGGGACAGGTCCCTAACGCCGTAATGTTCAAGCTTTGAAAGGAGGATGGTATGGTCGACAGTATCGAAGGCTTTAGAGAGGCCCAAGAATATACCGACTATGAACTGTCATCAAAGGAATTTAAGATGTCATTAGTAAAGGATAGCAGAGCACTCTCAGTCGACCTTCTAGCTCTAAATCCAAACTGGGAGTCTGTAAAGATGTCATTGGCATTGCAGAAGGAATTTAGTCTATTACATGCTAGCTTTTCCAGTATCTTACTCAAGGCTGGGAGGACTGATATGGGGCGGTAATTCTTGAAGAGACCTTTGTCCCCAGATTTTTTATATGCCGGGTGGACTTTAGCAATTTTCAGTTTATCAGGAAAGACACCACTAGTGAAGGAGGAGTTACAAATGTGTAGAACAGGTAGTAATAAGTGAGCCACTTTCTTAATGATGCCCATTGGTATATTGTCTTCGCCTGCTGCTGCATCTTTGGACATTTTTATGATGGCCAGTAATTCATGTGCTGTGACAGGGGTTAAGAATAGTTCATTTTGCTGTCTGTTTTGCAGGTAGGCTCTAAATTCCTCATGGTGATCAGGGATGCTCTCTGCAAGATTTTCCCAACATTAATAAAATATTCATTGAAGTGGTTGGCAATGAGGGAGGGTTCCGTTATAACTGAATCATTTATCATAAAAGCTGAGTGGGGGGCCGAAGGCTGAGTGTTCCTGTTCTTAATAGAATTTATGACATTCCAGGTTTTCTTACTGTCGCCTGTTGCTGACTGGGGCTTATTTGTATAATAGTTACGTCTGGCGTTTCTAACTGCTTGAGTTACTCTATTTCTGATACTTCGGTAAGCATCACCGAAAGTTATGGGTCTTTTGCAAATTCCCTTTGGAGTTTGTGTTTTTCTTTTATCATTATCTTAATTTCGCTTGTGATATAGAGTTTGGAAATGGATACAGTTTTCACTGACTTAGTCTTGAGCGGGAAGCATTTATCAAAGCAAGCATTGAAGATGCTAGAGAAGTTACAGCTGTTCACGTTAGGGTTGTTGGAGGCATAGACAAGATCCCAGTTAGCATTCATTAGGTTGTTTTCAAAAAGGAGCATGTTGTCGGCGCAGTAGTCTCTGTATTGAATTGAGACTCTACTAGACCTTTCAGGTCTTGTGGCTGTTTTCTACATGGCAAAAACTGGGACGTGATCTGAGATATTGTTATAAATAATTCCACTTGCTAGGTTGTTAGGAGTGTTGCTAGTCCAGATATGATCTATCACAGTGGCAGAGGTGGCAGTTACTCTATTGGCTTTGGTTATAGTGTTGAAGAAGAGTTTAGAATGACAGGTAGCAAGAAGGTCTAATACTGAGGTGTCGGTTTCAGATTTTAATAGATCAAGGTTGAAATCTCCTGTGATGTAGCAGTCTTTCCTCTCTGAACTTATGATAGAGATAAGCTCCGAAAAATTTTCAAGAAAATTCCTTACATTAGTGTGGGGTCTTCTGTAGATTACTCCTACTAGGATATTTCGTGTGTCGTTACGTAATTCAATGAAAACACTCTCCATGTACTCCTCCTGAACCTTTAAATCATCTCTTACAGAAGTGTTATAATTGATATCAACCTATAGGGCGACGTGTCGTGACGTGTTGACGCAGTGTCTATTATAATTAGGAATGTTATACAATGGTCAATATCGTTAGTGAGTTTGGTATCACAGAATCCAAGTACATCAAATTTGTGGGCAATAGAAGATAAACACTGATCTAAAAAGGTATCTAGATGAAGGGGAATACTGCTGATGTTATGGCTAATCAAGGAGAAGGAATGAGGTAGTAGGAGACTAGAACTAAACTCCAGGGAGTCAGGAACGTAATAGTTACAGTTTGGGTTGGTGTAACCCAGTGAGTTTTGTAGAAAGACATCAGGATCGATATAAGGGAGTATTGTGTCGACACCATGGGGAAATGGGGTGTAACACATACGATCTAGCACATCTAAGGGAATGACACTAGTATCATTATTGTGGGGACATTGATACTGATTGAGGAACAGTAAAAACTCAGGGTCATTGAGGTGTGAAAAAGGAAGATCTAAGAACATTATAATAGTGGGGGGGGGGGGGGGGGGCGGGTAACGTACTCACAAATGGTACAACCAACAGAATTAGGATGACTGTTGAGGGTGATTCCCAGATGGAGTGGGAGGTGCTCCTGTCACTCGGGTTTGAGGGTTGCTGGTTTTCACCACAAAGGGTAGACGTGTGGTACTTGAGTTGGCGACAGGGGGGGAAACTCCGCAAGTGATAGCGACGGTGGCTGGTTCCCCCTCGGTAGGGAGGGGGTTCTCGAGGGGCTTGGGGGGGGGGGGGGTGGTACAGCGGGTGGGTGAATGGGCGGGTGTCTACTTACCCACTTCCTCACAACAAGAGTTTTATGATTGAACGTCACGTGTTTCCCTTGTTTCCTGGCTTCTTTAAACAGGTCCATTTTCTGTAGACGGGCTTTAGTCGTACCTGGGCAGAGATCCTCGTTGACGAAGATAGTGGTGCCTTTCAGTTTATTGCGTTGATAAAACACTTTGTCCCGGTCTGAGGGGGACAAGAATTTTGTTATGATGTCGCGGGGGCGGGAGGAGTTGGGTTTCCCGACGCGTTGAACACGGTCAAACTTTACTTCAAGAAGTTTAAAATGGTCATTCAGCAAGCGTGAAATTTTGCGTTGGGATGACTCCCAGTTCTCGTGGGTGTCTTCAGGGATACAGACAATCCTGAGGTTGTTTCGCCGCCCCACGTCATCCACATAATCTACCCGGTCTGCTGTTGTCGTTAGTTCCGCTTGGAGCTTGGAATTTTCCTCATTCAGCTGTTGAACTTGAGTCTTGAGTGTTCGGTTCTCTTTAGCTTCAACGTTCAACTTTGCTTTTAAGTCACTTATTTCATTTTGTTAGAATTCCAAGCTTCTATTAATCTCACTTAGCTGGTCAGTGAGACGCCGGTCAGCCTCTTCTAGCTTCCTGATGGTCTCCTTATTCATTTGTTGTATGCCGTCCTGTATGAGAGTCTGTTGGACTCCCATTATCACATCAGTCAGCTGTTGTTTCGTGAAGTTGGAATTTTTGATGCTAGCAGCCAAGTTAGACATACTGGAGCTAGTAAGGGCTGAATAGCTGGCAGTGTGGAGACGGCTGAGTTGTGGTCAGCTAGGTGGCCTGGTGGGACGGTAGGGGAGTGTGAGGGGGTGGAGAGGGCTCAGATTACAAGCCCTGGCACTGAGGGGAGTTTGGTGGGTCTACAGCTCACGTGGTAGTCACAGATTCACCAGTAAATTGACAAATATATATACTTAGGGGGATCACAGATAGATATTATACTGGCCACGACACTCACTAGTCACTCACGAATCAGATTTCCTGGAAATCGGACTGGGTACTCCTGGAAAGACCCTGTTTTTCGACGAAAAACAC
>CAUDMG010000129.1:0-35370 GCA_958450375.1 Homarus gammarus
CCAAAACCTTACGAAACCTTACGTACACCTAAACTCTCTCTCTCTCTCTCTCTCTCTCTCTCTCTCTCTCTCTCTCTCTCTCTCTCTCTTGCGCATTGTAAAGTATTTTTTTAATTTTTTGGCGAGAGGTGTGGGAGAGAATATTTCATGTTGCAACCAGGGGGCATCTATCAATATTTGTGTTGTAGATCTTCCCTCCCCGCCTCCCTTCCCATCCCTATACCTCCCTCTCACCACCACCTCCCCCCCCTCTCTTTCCACCATCCTTCCTTTCCTCCCTGACATTTTTTTCCCGACTCTATACTGAGATATCGGCACTGGAAATCTGCAATGCAAATCGATATGGGGCACACACAGCCCACAGACCAAACAAATTTACCTTTTTAAACACCGGCCCGTGAGCGATTTATGGCCTGAGTGTGAGGGGGAAGTGAGTGTCGGTAATATTGATACACGGTTTGGGGTAGTATGGTGTATGGGTGTGTATATATATTCTACTACTACTACTACTACTACTAAGATTACGACGACCACAACTACCACCGATCATAATACTCATATTTTCATTATATTACTTTTTTAATATTTTTATCATTATCATCACCATCATTATCATTATTATTATTACACAACAGCACACCTCTCCTGCCAGCTTGACACTAAACAACCTGACATCCTTGACACCCTCCTGACAATATTTTGGTACTTCCTGATATTCTTGACGCCAGCTAAAGGATGCAGACAGTTACTGACACTACCCCAGGACCCGTAAACTGACACTCCTTCGTCTGCTACGCTTCTGGTCTTCTTCTGACACCCTCCGACACCTCCCAACGTCTTCTGGCACCCTCCTGACGGCCCTTTGACATCTCCTGACGCCGGCTGACTACCCTGCGACATCTTGGTACTGTGAGCTAGAGGGGCCTGGGCAGGGTGCGTGGTACAAGGTGTGTGGTGGCTATAAGGCGTGGCTGTGGAGACGTGGCGCGTGGTACAAGGTGTGTGGTGGCTATAAGGCGTGGCTGTGGAGACGTGGCGTGTAGTACAAGGTGTGTGGTGGCTCTAAGGCGTGGCTGTGGAGACGTGGCGTGTGGTACAAGGTGTGTGGTGGCTATAAGGCGTGTGGTGGCTATAAGGCGTGGCTGTGGAGACGTGGCGCGTGGTACAAGGTGTGTGGTGGCTATAAGGCGTGGCTGTGGAGACGTGGCGCGTGGTACAAGGTGTGTGGTGGCTATAAGGCGTGGCTGTGGAGACGTGGCGCGTGGTACAAGGTGTGTGGTGACTATAAGGCGTGGCTGTGGAGACGTGGCGTGTGGTACAAGGTGTGTGGTGGCTATAAGGCGTGGCTGTGGAGATGTGGCGCGTGGTACAAGGTGTGTGGTGGCTATAAGGCGTGGCTGTGGAGACGTGGCGCGTGGTACAAGGTGTGTGGTGGCTATAAGGCGTGGCTGTGGAGACGTGGCGTGTGGTACAAGGTGTGTGGTGGCTATAAGGCGTGGCTGTGGAGACGTGGCGCGTGGTACAAGGTGTGTGGTGACTATAAGGCGTGGCTGTGGAGACGTGGCGTGTGGTACAAGGTGTGTGGTGGCTATAAGGCGTGGCTGTGGAGACGTGGCGCGTGGTACAAGGTGTGTGGTGGCTATAAGGCGTGGCTGTGGAGACGTGGCGTGTGGTACAAGGTGTGGTGGCTATAAGGCGTGGCTGTGGAGACGTGGCGCGTGGTACAAGGTGTGTGGTGGCTATAAGGCGTGGCTGTGGAGACGTGGCGCGTGGTACAAGGTGCGTGGTGGCTATAAGGCGTGGCTGTGGAGACGTGGCGTGTGGTACAAGGTGTGTGGTGGCTATAAGGCGTGGCTGTGGAGACGTGGCGCGTGGTACAAGGTGTGTGGTGGCTATAAGGCGTGGCTGTGGAGACGTGGCGTGTGGTACAAGGTGTGCGGTGGCTATAAGGCGTGGCTGTGGAGACGTGGCGCGTGGTACAAGGTATGTGGTGGCTATAAGGCGTGGCTGTGGAGACGTGGCGCGTGGTACAAGGTGTATGGTGGCTATAAGGCGTCGCTGTGGAGACGTGGCGTGTGGTACAAGGTGTGTGGTGGCTATAAGGCGTGGCTGTGGAGACGTGGCGTGTGGTACAAGGTGTGTGGTGGCTATGAGGCGTGGCTGTGGAGACGTGGCGCGTGGTACAAGGTGTGTGGTGGCTATAAGGCGTGGCTGTGGAGACGTGGCGCGTGGTACAAGGTGTGTGGTGGCTATAAGGCGTGGCTGTGGAGACGTGGCGCGTGGTACAAGGTGTGTGGTGGCTATAAGGCGTGGCTGTGGAGACGTGGTATGTGGTACAAGGTGTGTGGTGGCTATAAGGCGTGGCTGTGGAGACGTGGTTTGTGGTACAAGGTGTGTGGTGGCTATAAGGCGTGGTTGTGTAAACTTGCGTGTAGTACAAGACGTGTGGTGGCTATAAGGCGTGGTGGTGCAGACGCGGCGTGTGATACAAAGCCTGTATTCTACCCAGTGTTTTTCCGGTCGTATCATCAAGTACCTGCCCACCCCCTAAGCTTAGCGGGGTGTGTAGTACAACGCCCATTCAATGTATTTACAAGTGAAGTTCTGTGGTCTAAGTTCTATATTTATTGATGGTGTAATGTGCGTTAATGTGTATAGTTTATATTTATATACACATTATCTAAGTCTCCTCCTCTTCTTTCTACTTCTCTCTTTGTTGTCCTTTATATCCCTATCTGTTTTTCTCCCTATTCTATACCTCCACTTTCTTCCTCTTAGCCCTGCCTCCCTCAACCGCTTTTTCTTCCGCCCCCCCCTCCTTCTCCCACTCTCATTCCCCCTCTCTCTCTCTCTCTCTCTCTCTCTCCCATCTACCTTCCCTCTACCCCATGTTCTCTCCCCCCCCCCCCCCCAGGGTGAGTGTGGCCACCGTGATGGATGAAGTTATATCTCTGGGTGTCGTGTTGAACACCATCCATTTTCTCATGTGACACACACACACACACACACACACACACACACCGTCCTCGACTGTGAGAAAGAAGAACCTCATAGGAACAGGACCAAGAATACTGTGTGTGTTTGTGCAATGGTGCAAAACTTTATTGGTGATGGGAAGATAAGAGTTATCTAAACACTGTATCCACACTTTGCATCGAGAAGATAATAAGGCGAAAGAGAAGTGGGAGGAGGAGGAGGAGGAGGTGAGGGGCATTGTTTATGGCCATGGCCGTACATAGACCAAGAGATGATAAAAGAAATTTACCGGAGAGAAAGGAGATGAGGAGAGAATTGGGTAATGTGAGGAAGAAGAAGAAGAAGGCGCGGAGGAGTGAGTGAGGAAGGGAGGAAGAGGACGAGCAGAAATACACACCCCAGAATGGAAAAGCGAGGAAAAAGGGAAAGGAATGAAATGAGGACAGAAAGGTAGTAATAAAGGAAAGGTAAGGGAAGGAAGGAGAGAGAAACAGAGCGAAGGAGGGAGGAAAAAGAAAGAAATAAGGAAAGGCAAGGGTGAAGCAGGAGAAAGAAAACGCGTAAGGAGGGAAGAAAAGAGAGGGAGGAAGGGAGGGAAGAAAAGAGGGAGAGGGAGGAAGGGAGGGAAGAAAAGAGGGAGAGGGGAGGGAATGAAAGAGGGAAGAAATGAGGAAGTAGGGCGGGTCAGGTAAGCAAGCAGTGACACCAATAGCGACACTGACAGCAACAAGCAAGAGTGAGAACCCCCCCCCCCCCCCCACACCCTTTGTTTTGGTCAGGTAGGTGCGAGGATCTAACTAAGGCTCGGGGTCAGCGAAGTTTATAAATGAGTTAGGTTAGGAAGGGTTAGGACGGGATAGCACAGGTGTTAGGAGCATCTATTCAGATACTCAAGGCTCACCTGAGACCTTACCTGATTGACCACTGCCCCCCCCCCCCTACAAAAAACCCTCATTTTATTAACCCCACTTAAGGCAGAAAAGAATAATCCCTGTTGGTGACCCGTTAACGAAGCCGTCAGCGGTGATCAAGTACCCGTTAATGGACTGACAGACACACACACGCCATAGACAGCCTCGTCATCATCGCCCTGTTGTCGGGGCATTAAAGAGCTAGACACACGGTACCTGGGACTTGATGCCTCTTTCTTCGTAAATTATGAGGCAGAAAGAAATGGGAAGGCTTTTGTACTTTTTAGTTGAATTTTTTGATAGCTATTGTTTGTTTTTATTCAATTAATGTTTTATGATAATACAATTTAAGGGCTGATGCGTGTATAATATATTTGTTTTAATGACCAAATTGTCGAATAGATTTAATTTGTTTCTAATATTTTCATTGTTATGTTGTATTTTTGGCTTGGATTAGTTGAGCTTAAGCTAGATTAGGCTAGATTAGTTGAGGTTAGGATTAGGTTAGGATAGGTTAGGCTTGGTTAGGAACCCAATAGAACAAAGCCTCAGTCCTAATGTTTCGATAAAATGTCAACTTAGATTGTAATAGTTAAGGCCCAATATGACTGGGTGGCCCATCTGACTAATCCTGCGAGGGAGGGCACCACTGTGTTGTCCCTGGTATCGAACAACCTGCTGGACTGGAGTGAAAGGGATGGAGAGGTGGGGGGGAGGTGGGAGAGGGGTGAAGGATGTGTGGGATGGAGGAGGAAGGGTGTGGGTGGGAGAGGGGTGAAGGATGTTGTGGGGAGGAGGAGGAGGAGGTTGAGGTGTAGAAGAGGAAGGAGGTTGAGGTGTAGAAGAGGAAGGGTGTGGAGGGGAGAGGGTAAGGGAGAGGAGAGGTGTGAGGGAGGGGAGAAGTGTGAGGGAGGGAGAGAGGTGAAGGTGGGACGGGTGGAAGGGGATGGTGAGGGGTGGAATAGGTTGGGGTCGGAAGGGAGAGGGTGAGGATGGAACGGGGGCAGAATTCGGGTGAATATTGAACCAGGATCCGTAAATCGCCCGTCCACTGTCTCAACACGGCCTCTGCATTAAGTGACGGCTGGCTAACACCTAATGTACCCGTCCGGCTCCAAGCTGACGGGAGTGGCCAGCTGCAGTCGGGTTTAAGGGAGCACTAATGTGAGAAGGGGATTTTAAGTCACTTATAATGTGTTTTAGGATGATTTAATACTTTAAGGGACTAATGTGTTTTAGGATGATTTAATAGTTTAAGGGACTAGTGTTTGGTTTGGGGAAATTTAACGTGGGTTTTGGGGAGATAATGATGGCTTTTGGGGGGATTTAATGTGAACTATGGAATATGACACCTTATGACACCTCACCTGTATGACACCACGCACCCATGACACCCCATCTCATGACACCTCACACCCATGACACCTCACACCCATGACACCTCACATCCATGGCATCCCACACATATGACACCCCACACCTATAACACCCCACACCTATGACAACCCACCCTCATGACACACCACACCACGACACCCCACCCCATGACACCCCACCCCATGACACTCCACCCCCGAGGCGAGTGCTTCATAATACAAGCCATGACGCGGGTCGGGGTTAATATACTGTATATTTATATATTTTAACCAAAGACTCGCCTTACTACTACTACACGTATGGATCACTATGTGTAAATATCCTTATAACATGTTTCAAATCTTTCCATCTAATACTACAGGAGGAGTTAATGGTGTAAAGTATACATTCACTCACAGTATTATAGACTGACGGAGCGACTGCAGTAGAGGAACTACCTGTAGAAGGATAAAGTGGAGGAGGGTCGGATTGACTGATGTGAGGATGGTCTGGCTGAAAAACGTACTGATAGAGAGAGATAGAGAGAGAGCAAACACTTAACTAGAAGAAAAACAAAACCACATCAGAATCCCTTTTCTACTCCACCTCCTCCTCCCCCCCCCCCCCCCCTTCCTCTCCCTCCTCCACCTCCCTTTCCTCCCGGCACTATTTCCTCCAGTACTTCCACAGCTCTCCAGGGACAGTCACGCTATTTAAAAAAAATCTGTTTTCTTTTTTTTTTTTTCGTCAGTCTGATACGTAAAAGAGGATTTTCTACTTCCGCGACCACTCTCAATGGCACGACTTCCTCTTTTGTTAAATGGAAAAAAAAAAGATATGGATTTACCGTATAGTTCAAGAGTATCTGTCCAATTAATATTTCCATCCTATAAAGTTTTTTTCTAGATTACGTTTTGGTATTTGTTAAACGTAACCACAACTGTTTGATGACTTTTTCTAACAAATTACGTACATAAATATATGGTTTTATTGTTGTTAGTCGTAAATAAAAACAATTTCCTTGATTTTTTTTTGTGGAGGGGGGGGGGGGGGGGGAGGAGTGTGGGGGGTTAATTTTAATCTTTACTGAAATTTCCACAAAAAATCTTCCTCACTTGGGCTGAATGACGAGAAACACTACATCACCTGGCCTGGATGACGAGAAACACTACATCACCTGGCCTGGATGACGAGAAACACTACATCACCTGGCCTGGATGACGAGAAACACTACATCACCTGGCCTGGATGACGAGAAACACTACATCACCTGGCCTGGATGACGAGAAACACTACATCACCTGGCCTGGATGACGAGAAACACTACATCACCTGGCCTGGATGACGAGAAACACTACATCACTACATCATAGTTATTTATTTTAGTTGAGTAAATTTCTCGGGATATGAAGGATAAAAATGGTGTGTGTGTGTGTGTGTGTGTGTGTTATAATCTTAAAGCGTTCACGTACAGTATATGTAAAAGCTTGTAAACCCGGACCATTACGCTCACCATCACCATTAAAACTCACCATCACCTCTTCTCACCATTACGTCACCATCATTCCTTTTAGCTATCTTTTTTATCATTACTTCTTCATTCATACTTCAGTGGTGCACCAGTAACCCTTCACCAGCATCGGTCCTCTAGTGAATAGTTCCTCCAGTCACCTCACCATCATTTCACCATAATATCACCATTCTCATCGTTACCTCACTGTGGCCTTCCCAAGAACTTCACCATCTCTTTTACTATCACCATCACCTCACCATTACTTCACCATAACACCAGGGTCCGTTGCTACCCACACGATGACGTCACCATCTGCAACGAGGACAATTTTTCTACTCCATGTCCGGTGCTTCTGGCTCGTGTGAGTAACCATAGTGTAGGTGTAGACAGCGGTGGTGAGAGTGCACTTGGTAGGCCTCTCCATTGTGGGTGAGAGTATGAAAGGCAGACACTCATAATATTTAAAGTGTTTACCATGGAAGCTGTGACCCCCCCCCCCCCCCTAGTTCGCCAGGCACCGCCAGGGGGACATTGATCAACATTCCAGAAGTTGTATTTATGTTACATGTGGTATTTTTGCAGTTTTTCTTCAATAATTGATTTATTTTCGCAGTTCTTAACGTGATTTTAAACTCAAATAGCAGAGTTACCGTGGCGCTGTTGTTTATAACTGTTTGGTATTCTTTTGTATGTGTTTTGGTATAGGTTCTTGCAAAATTTCTTCATGATTCACGACACTCATACACACGACAGTCAAACACGCACACACAAGTGTATCTTGAGTTAGTAGCCAAGATTGGCTGTAAAAGGGCCACACACAGCTTCAATACAATTGTAACTCTGCTATTGGAGTATAAATTCATACAAATCCTGAGAAAAACTACGAAAATATATGAATTATTAAAGAAAAACAACAAAACCACCTTCAGAAAAGCCGACAGTAGACCCTGGCGGTGGCCTGACGAACTACGTCTAGCACCGCCGGGACCAGTTCGAGGCTGGGCCCAGCCAGTTGCTTTTTTTTTTTAATGGGAATTAGCCCACCCGGGCACAGATCAAACGACCCACAACGGGGCCGGGGGGGGGGGGGGGGCGAAAAAGGAACAGAAATAAATTTAAAATATAGAAGAAAAAGGTTATACTGTGTTAATGTACACCAGGAGGAGGGTTTCTGTTTACTGGGGTTGGCGTCTCTTGGTGCCGCAGTAGGTGATTGGTGCTTTGGTAGAGTTAGTTTGTCTAACTGTCTCTGTCCGTCTGTCTCTCAGTCTCTGTCTGTAAAAATCGGTCAACTTAAAATCATTAAATTCGCTGGATGGCCAAAAAGATAATAATATCATCAATTCCATTTATTTTAGATGGACTTATTCATTTTTGTTGAAATCATGGACATACAAAGCCAATATATCTACATTTGATTCTACCAGTGTGAATGGCAAAGTTAATTAATATCACCACTCCAACTGTTGGCCCAAACAAGTCGTAAAGTAGTTCTTTTTTGTAATACATCGAGTCACTAAGGGAATATAAAAATAAAACATGAATTTAGGTCACTGAATTTATCTTATTAGTAGCAAATTGTGGTTAAACTGATGCACAAATGAAACATGCCTGGGAAGTACCTAGCACTAGTTACCTGGCATATTTGGACTTATTAAAATATGAAATCTAGGCTAATAAGTAATTATACTAAGGAAATGATTATTTTGGTAGTGCTGGACTGTTATTAATTGCGCTCATTACGAAAATTGGGTCGATATTAATTCTGATAAAGGACGTCATTGACCATCCCAGAGGAAGCTGTTCTCACCACTCTTCAAATAGACCATTTACGACTTTTTTTTAGTTCAATTTGATTTCAATACATTTCTACACATAAATTAGTTGTATTAGTTATCTTAAAGGCTTACCTTTTATGATGGTTAGGCGAATTTGGAGGATATAAACGGCGAGTAGAGGCTGGCGGCATTTTTCGTACACAAACATGGACCGCTTTTAAAAAGAACAATACAATTCTGCATGTGCTGTTCTGTATGGAGTATATCGTATAACAAATATTATTCCTTTGCAGATTTATACATTTTATGTCCATCCAAATCAATTTTCTTTCTTTTGGTTTCAAAAATAGTTCCCGGACGACATTTCCCCATGTTCCAATAACGATGGCTGTCCACGGGTGAACCTCGTGGAGAACTGAAGTTGTTCCTGGAAATGAAATGGAAGGAGGATTTACTAAGTTGATATTGTGTTCTCCTCTATCTCTCTCTTGTGTGTGTTTTTTTTCTACGGGAATTAGCCAACCCGGGCACAGGTCAAACGACCCACAACGGAGCCTGGGGGGCGAAAAAAAAGAACTTTATTTTTATGAGATTCTGTCTGTTCGTCCATCTTGTGCGGGCAATCAACATGGTAGGTAGTGAGCCGGTCGAGTCTCTGTTGTTTTGACGCTTTTTTGTTTTTTTAATGCCCCAATTTAAAAGAGTGACTTACAGTAGATGAATGCGCCATTTGGGGGTAAGGGTGGGGGGAGTGAGGGTGGGGGATGGGGGTTGGCGGGGTGAGGGTGGAGGGTGGGGGATGAGGGGTGTGGTAATGGAGAAGGTTTAGGTGAGGGAATTTAGTGGACAAAGACTTGAGAATCCAACAGACATATACACAAGATAGTCATACACACACATACATGGCAGTCATATGCACAAGACAGTCATACACGCACACACACACACACGAGAGTCATGTACACAAGAAGACAAGTCATACACGCCCACATAGCTTGAATGTTGTACGGAGTGCCCCATTATATCTCTATGTTAATAAACGTCTACTTTTGGAGGTCGACTGCGTAAATATATGAATTATTAAAGAAAAACAGGAAAAACAGCTAATGTAACATAAATAGACCTTCCAAAAAGTCGATAGTAATTCCCCTGCCTGTGACACGACGAAGTAAGTACCTCTATCGAGCTCCTCCAGTCCCAGATCGAGGCAAGGCCAAGCCAGTTCATCACTTATTAACTAAACTCTCGGGTAGGTGTTGGGTGGTGTGGTGCAGTGCGTGGTGAAGTGTTGGGTTGGGTGGGGTGGTGAAGTGTTGGGTAGGGTGGTGTGGGGTGGTGTAAGGTAAGGTAAGGTTAGGTAGGGTAGGACATCCCGTCTATAACCCCCCACCCACACCCATCATCCTCTCACCCATCCTGGGAGGTGGGGAATGGTACCATCCGTCAGCCAACAACAGAACGTACCAAGAACCACTGACTGGGAAGGGTGAGAGGATGAAGGGGTGGGTGGGAAGAGAGGGATGATGAGAGGGTAGTGTAGTGGGTGGTGTACTAAAAAAAAAAAATAAATAAATAAAAAAAAAAAAAAAAAAAAAAATTAGTGTAGGGGTAGTGTAGTAAAAAAAGAAAAAACAAGTGTAGTGGGTCGTTGCGGTGGGTCGTTGGGTTCGTTGCGTTGCGGTGGGTCGTTCGATTCTTTTGGTGTTTTTTTTAACTTAAATGATTAATATAATTGAGAATAATAATTAGAACATTTATAATTACTGTAATTCCTGGTCATTTGTCAACAACATCAGAATTGAGACAGCACAAATAATAAGTCATAAAATAGGGTAGTGTTGGGTAGGGTGGTGTAGGGTGGTGTATTGGGGGTGTAGGACATCCCGACTATAACCACCCACCCACACCCATCATCCTCTCACCCATCCTGGGTTTTGGGGAATGGTACCATCAGAGAGCCAACAACAGAAGGTACCAAGAACCACCGGTTGGGAAGGGTGAGAGGATGAAGGGGTGGGTGGGGTGAGAGGGATGATGGGGAGTGGGGGATGAGGAGAGGGAATCCACATCCTTCCCAGGAAGTGGAGAATGGTACAATCCGTCAGGCGCCGACAGAAGGTATCAGGACCCACCGACTGGGAAGTGTGTGTGTAGGGTGGTGTAGTGTGGGGTATGGTGGTGTAGTGAGGGTGTAGTGGGTGGTGTAGTATGGGGTATGGTGGTGTTGGGTGGTGTACGGTAAGGTATCAGGACCCACCGACTGGGAAGTGTGTGTGTGTAGGGTGGTGTAGTGGGTGGTGTAGTATGGGATATGGTGGTGTAGTGAGGGTGTAGTGGGTGGTGTAGTATGGGGTATGGTGGTGTAGGGTGGTGTACGGTAAGGTATCAGGACCCACCGACTGGGAAGTGTGTGTGTAGGGTGGTGTAGTGGGTGGTGTAGTGTGGGGTATGGTGGTGTAGTGGGGGTGTAGTGGGTGGTGTAGTATGGGGTATGGTGGTGTAGGGTGGTGTACGGTAAGGTATCAGGACCCACCGACTGGGAAGGGTGTGGAATCCCCCCATCCCCCATCCACACCCATCCTGGGAGGTGGAGAATGGCACCATCCGGTAGTTGGCAACGGAAGGTATCAGGACCCACCGACAGGGAAGGGTGTGGAATCCCCCCATCCCCCATCTATCTGTGTCTCTGTGTCTGACTGTTTCTGCCAGTCTGTCTCACAATATCGATCTGTCTGATTTTCTGCCTCTGTTTTTCTGTCTGTCTGTCTCTTTCGTCTATATGTTAGTCTATGTTGCCGTCTCTGTTTCTGTCTGTCCCTCTATTTCTCCGTCTATCTGTCTGTCAGTTGTCTGCTTGTGTCTGCGACAAACGGACAGACAGGCAGACAGAAAGAAACGGACACAGAGACACACAGACACAGACAGACATGACAGAGACCAACAGCCAGACAGAGAGATTCCTACAAGTTGTTATTATTTCTTCTTTTACCAAAGTGTTCCTGTTGCTTAACAACTCAATCAGATACGTTATGGTTACGTGGTGAGTCAAGGGACAGTTGTCTGTTTCAGTTTGGGTGACAGCGGTCGAGCCTGAGAAGAGCGCCGGACCTTATTTACGGTGATTCCTTCTTTATCTTGAGTTATTAGCCAAGATTGTCTGTCTCTCCCTGTCTGCCTCTGACTCTCTGTCTGTCTCCGCTCGTCTGTTTGTCTGTCTGTATGTCTTTTTCTGTGTGTCTTTCGGTGTGTTTGTCCGTTTGTCTGACGGTTTCTGTCTGTTTCTGTGTCTGTCCGTTTAATGTCTGTCTGTCTGTGTCCGTCCGTCTGTCTGTTTTTCTAACTGTTTGTTTGTCTGTCTGTCTACAAATCCTCCCTAAGGAATCCTATCCTATAAATCAACATACCCGACCACCGCCCCCCCCCCCCCCCCCCCCGCCCCCCAACAAAAAAAAAATAAATAATTAACAAAATAAAAATAAATAAATTAATTAATAAATAAAAAAATATAAAATAAAATAAAATAATAAATAAATAAATACAATAAAATATAATACCAACCAACCTCCAAACACAGCAACACCACCCCCCCCCCCCCCCCAGACAAAGCCGCACAGAAATACTTACAATTCTCCATACCCAACCTCAGCGACAACCCTCTCAATAAAAACAACCTAACTCAACAACTCCTTTCAACAAAAAACAGACAGAGAGACAGAACAGACAGCCAGAGACCGACACAGTGGAAAGACAGAGAGGCTGAGACAGAACGAGACAAACACAGACACAGACAGACAGTGACAGACATTGTAAAAATAGACTGGCAGACAGAGAGACGGACTGACGGACAGACAAACAGAGATACAAAGACAGACAGAGACTGAGCGACAGACGGACAGAGACAGTTAGACAAACTAACTCTACCAAAGCACCAATCACCTACTGCAGCACCAAGAGACGCCAACCCCAGTAAACAGAAACCCTCCTCCTGGTGTACATTAACACAGTATAACCTTTTTCTTCTATATTTTAAATTTATTTATGTTCTTTTTTTCGCGCCCCCCCCCCCCCCCCCCCAGGCCCCGTTGTGGGTCGTTTGATCTGTGCCCGGGTGGGCTAATTCCCATTAAAAAAAAAAAGCAACTGGCTGGGCCCAGCCTCGAACTGGTCCCGGCGGTGCTAGACGTAGTTCGTCAGGCCACCGCCACGGGTCTACTGTCGGCTTTTATGAAGGTGGTTTTGTTGTTTTTCGTTAATAACTCATATATTTTCGTAGTTTTTCTCAGGATTTGTATGAATTTATACGCAAATAGCAGTTACAATTGGATTGACGCTGTGTGTGGCCCTTTTGCATCCAATCTTGGCTACTAACTCAAGATAAAGAAGGAATCGCCGTAAATAAGAAGGTCCGGCGCTCTTCTCAGGCTCGACCGCTGTCACCCAAACTGAAACAGACAACTGTCCCTTGACTCACCACGTAACCATAACGTATCTGATTGAGTTGTTAAGCAACAGGAACACTTTGGTAAAAGAAGAAATAATAACAACTTGTAGGAATCTCTCTGTCTGTCTGTTGGTCTGTGTCTGTCTGTTGGTCTCTGTCTGTGTGTCTCAGTCTCTGTCTGTCTTTGTATCTCAATCTCTGTCTGTGTGTCTGTGTCTGTTTCTGCCTGTCTGTCTTTGTCTGTTTGTCTCAATCTCTATCTGTATTTGTCTTTGTCTGTCTGTCTCTGTCTGCCAGACAGACAAACTGAAACAGACAAACAGACATTCAGCCCATACGTGCACGAACTGATCGCTATAAGAACAGCCCAGTCCCAACCATTGTAAAAATTATCAATAACTTGTAATAAATCAGTGTATTCACTCCCAGTAAACACTACTTCTTGCACTGTCACTATGTTGAAATGCACTGTAGTTTGAACTTTTCCCCATCTAGTTATTATATGTCTTATTTGTATCACTTATGTTACTTGTATATTATTTGTAATTCGTAACCCATTCCCCAAATATGTAACTGTATATTTTCAGCCTTCTGGCTGCCAAGCTCTTTCAATAAACCGTTAATTATTATTATTATTATTATTATTATTAATATTAAAGATAAATAGACTGAGAGACACACAGGCAGAGACACTCACACACAGACAGAAACCAACAGACAGACAGACAGAGATAGTCAGACAGACAGACAGAATGCGAAAGGTAGACAGGCAGAGGCAGACATACAGATAGACAGTCAGGCAGGGACCTACATTGTGAGAAAGATATGACAGGCAGAGAAAGACGCAGACACACAGTCAGACAGAGACAGACAAAGTGAGAATGACAGACAGAGTGAAGAAGACAGAGTGAGAAAGACAAACAGAGCGAGAAAGAATGACAGAGAGACAGACAGGGTGAGAAAGACATACAGACAGACAGACATATAGTCAAAGTGATAAAGATAGAACAGACATACAGACAGATAGACAGAGACAGTCAGACCAAATGACAGACGGACAAAGACAGTTAGACAAACAGATATAGACAAAATGAGACTGTCAGACAGACAGATAACGAATGAGAGAAAGACATAGACATACCGAGACAGAAATAGACAGACAGAGACAGACACTCAGACAGACATACAGAGACTGACAGACAGACACACAGAGACTGACAGACAGACATAAAGAGACTGACAGATAGACAAACAGAGACAGACGGAGACAGACACAGAGAAACAAAGAAAGATAGACAGAGACACACACAGACAGCAAACAGACAGACAGACAGAAGGAGAGGGACAGACAGAAACAGAGAGACGGAGACTAACACAGACGAAAGAGACAGACAGACAGAGACAGTCAGACAGACGGGCAGAAACACTCTGTCTGTCTGTCTGTCGGTTTCTGTGTGTTTGTCTTTCTTACAATATCGGTCTCTGTCTCTCTAGCTGTCTCTGCCCGATTGCCTTTCTCACTCTGATTGCCTGTCTGTCCGTCTGCCTATCACTGTCTCTCTGTCTATCTCTGTGTCTGTCGCTCTATGCCTGTCTGTGTTTTCTCTTGTATGAATGTCTCTGTGTCTGTCTGACTATCTCTGTCCGTCTGTCTGTTGGCCTCTGTCTGTCTGTGTGTATCTCTCGGTCTCTGTCTGTCTCTCTCATAATTCAGATGAAAATTATGCCAACACAAAAATATATTTTACATACATAACAATAATATGTTTATACGTGAATCTGTATTACATAAAATAGATGATGTAAGAAATACAAAGGCGCTGATTTTCCAACTGAAAGGCGCGATAAAAGCAGCTTTCCTTATGCACGAGACACAACAAACAAATAATGTAATATATAGTCAAAGCAGATGCGAGTTGGAATTGAGGCGGAACAACCAGAAAAATGTTCCAAGTATTTCTTCTTTTACCAAAGTGTTCCTGTTCCTTTTTATTTACATTATCATTTGTACGACGAATGCTTCCTTATCTTGAGTTAGTGTATATACAACTTATTTATCAACACACACACACACACACACACTGCAGCGCTATTTGTCTTATTTAAAACCATTTGTACGAGTTTCCTGACTTCCATTTATACACCTCGATCATATCGCCCCTCACTCTACGTCTCTCCAGGGAGTACAAATTTATGTGCTTTAATCTGTCTCTGTATTCAAGGTTCGTAATACCCTGGATTATTAGTCTTGTCATTTTCCTCTGAATTAATTCTAGGGATTCTGTATCCATTCTGTAGTACGGTGACCAGAACTGAACTGCTTATTCCAAGTGAGGTACTTTGTTACCCCTCTTTCCTACTTATCATTACTCCTAAATCTTTCACACGCACACACAACAGTTGTAACTTGTAAACAACAACTCTAGCTCTGCTATTTGAGTATAAATTCAAACATATCCTGAGAAAAACTGCATAAACATATGAATTATTAAAGAAAAAAGAAAAAACACCATATGTAACATAAATAGGCCTTCGAAAAGGCCGATAGTAGACCCCCTGGCGGTGGCATGACGAACTACGTACCACCGTCTAGCGCCGCCGGGACCAGGTCGAGGCTGGGCCCAGCCAGTTGCTCACTTGAACTGATCACTCGGGTGGGTGACTTAAACACAAGACACTCACGAGTATGGCATTGATCCCTGCACTGCCCTTAACTGGGTGGTGATGTTGGGAGCTGTCATCTCGGGGGGGGGGAGGAAAAAAAAAAAAAAAAAACCCACACCCATCCCCCCCCCCCCCCCCCCCCCCATCCTCGCTCATCCTGGGAGGTGGTGAATGGTACTATCCACCAGTTGCCAACGGAAGGTATCAGGACCCACCGACTGGGAAGGGCGTGGAATCACCCCCCCCCCCCATCCCCCTCCCCCATCCTCGCCCATCCTGGGAGGTGGTGAATGGTACCATCCGTCAGGCGCAGATGGAAGGTATCACGACCCACCGACTGGGAAGGGCGTGGAATCCCCCCCCCCCCCCCATCCCCCTCCCCTATCCTCACCCATCCTGGGAGGTGGTGAATGGTACCATCCACCAGTTGCCAACGGAAGGTATCAGGACCCACCGACTGGGAAGGGCGTGGAATCCCCCCCCATCCCTCCCCCCCTCCCCTATCCCCCATCCTCGCCCATCCTGGGAGGTGGTGAATGGTACCATCCGTCAGGCGCCGACGGAAGGTATCAGGAACCACCGACTGGGAAGGGCGTGGAATCCCCCCCCCCCCCCCATCCCTCCCCCCTCCCCTATCCCCCATCCTCGCCCATCCTGTGAGGTGGTGAATGGTACCATCCGTCAGGCGCAGACGGAAGGTATCAGGACCCACCGACTGGGAAGGGCGTGGAATCCCCCCCCCCATCCCCCCCTATCCCTCTCCCCCATCCTGTTTTGTCATCCTGTCAAGTTAGGTCAAAATTGCGTGTCAAATCAAAGCTGACGACTGGAGAGGTTTTGGTTATCGGGTTGAGTTGTTAAGACGAGGAGGAGAAACGACGCCTCAGGATCTGGGCTTAGAGCTAATGTTAGATGAGGAATGGGCAGGTTAATGACACAGATTCGTAAACAGACAGACAGATAATGATAGACAAAAAGTTATATTTAATATTTACTGAACCACGAAATAATTTGATATTACCTGGAAATTATCAAGTTATTTTCACTGATTGTACAGGTGAGTTGGTCAGGTGATTGTTTAGGTGAGTAGCTCGTTTTTATTACCTCTTTCATTCTATCCTCTCTCTCTCTCTCTCTCTCTCTCTCTCTCTCTCTCTCTCTCTCTCTCTCTCTCTCTCTCTCTCTCTCTCTCTCTCACACACACATTTTTCCCTTTCTCTCCCCCCTATCCATTTCCTTATTCCACTCTAGCCCTACATTTGTTTTCCCTCCTTCTTTCTCATCTACTCCTTCGTCTTCTACTCTCCATCTCCTTTCCTTCTCACTCTCCTCCTCCTCTCTGCCTCTCACCCCCCATTGTTCTCCTCTTCCTCTATCTCTCTTTTTCATTAATCCCCTCATTAATCCCTTTTCTCTAAATATTCTCTTTTTCTCTCTTCTTCCTTTCGTTTTCCTATCATTTTCCTCCCCTCTCATCCTCTCTCTCCTTTTATTTCTCCCCCTTCATTCTTTCCTTCAATTTCTCCTTTCCCTTTTTCCTCACTCCTTCATCTTCCTTCCTTACCCTTCCCTTTCCTTTCCATGCTATCATCTTCTCTCCCTCTCTTTCTCTCCATTCTTCCCCATCCTCTCTCTTCCTCTGTATATATTCATCTTGTTTTGCATTACTCTATCTAGTCTGTACTCACCCCTGAAGATGTGAATTACACGAAAGCGCTTGGGAACTTCGTGTTTTCTTCTTTCCTGGTGGTTATCAGCATATACCTAGATCACGCGCACCTACAGTGATGAAGGTAATTTTTCATAATTGGGTCAAAACGCTTGAGACACAGTATGACTTTGGCTATTAAACGAGTTTCGGGTATAGAACGTAGGTGTGTATGTAGTTAGTGTATGATAGTAGATATAAAAGCATATAAAGATAAAACTGTATTTAAACATATATTCGTGTTGGCAGATTATATGTCTCTGTTTGTAGGTATTTTTTGTTTCATAAATAATACGTAGTCTTCTTTATCTAACGTGTAATTTCACGCTTCATATGTTCAATAAGTTGGAAGAACCCACCTGTCTTGTTCTCTCGCAACACGACTCCTCTTGACTAGTCCAGATGTTCTTTTGTCCGCACGATATGTAAATGATCCGCATAAAAGTGACCAAATTGGAGTCGTGTATGGACGACGGACCACCACCACCACCATCAATGTTTCACGTGACATCTACTCTTAGGCTCCGCGGTGGTTGGGTTTACAGTACATCTCTTATGGCCACAAAACACTAAAGTAAATATGTATATATGACTTATTCTTTAAATTAACTTTTATTACAAGTCCTGTCGAAAATGGCCAATAACAATAATAGGTTAAAGTTACTCTCCAAGATGATCGTAACTGAAAGAACTTCATGAGAGTTAATGATTATATTCTCAGGGTCCTCAGTTCCTGTATCAGTGAACAGAAAGAACCAAGCCTATTATCAATCGTGTTCTTCCATTTGCTGTTTGTCATGGTTCCTCAAACACCCTTCCACACGGCACCATCACCAAATACCACAATTTCATGCTTGTCTCTGTCTTTCTCATCAGCTCACAATTTCAGTTTATTTGTGACACGAAGGAGGCTGTAGGACACTTCTTTCTACGAACCGAGGAGAGAGAGAGAGAGAGAGAGAGAGAGAGAGAGAGAGAGAGAGAGAGAGAGAGAGAGACTTTGAACCTAAAATGTCGAAGTGGTGTAGAAAATTAAATTTAATCTATCATAATGCTTGACCTGTATATTTATATATGTATATAACTTGGTAAATGTTATATGTAAATTTACCGAACTGTCTTGTTGAAATATATAAACAACACCTTCATGCTAAAGACATTCACTTGTGTGCTTATTGATACAGGTACAGATGATAAACATATTTAATTACAGGTATATTGGTTGGTGAATAAATAAACAGATAAAACCAAATAGATTTATAGAAAAGTAGGTCAGTAAAATTGATAAAAGGCACAAATAGATGGATAGATTGACTACTAGGATGAGAAATTGATACTTATATATATGTAGATAAGGAGATATAAACCTTATCATGAATTTGCAATAAACTAATAAATTATGACATGACAATAGCATTTTGTATGTATATATGTATGTATGTATGTATGTATGTCTGTCTGTAATAATAATAATAATTAACGGTTTATTGAAAGAGCATGGCAGCCGGAAGGCTGAAAATATACAGTTACATAATTGGGGAATGGGTCTCTTGATTGACTAATAACATACAAGTAACATACAGTAAGTGATACAAATATGATGTATAATAACTAGGTGGGGAGAAACTCAAACTACAGGGCATTTCTACATAGTAACAGTGTAAAAAGTAAGATTGACTGGGAGTGAATACACTGGTTGATTACAAGTTATTGATAATTTTTACAATGGTTGGGACTGGACTGTTCTTATAGCGATCAGTCCGTGCTCGTATGGGCTGGATGCAGTTGTGGTGTCGAACAGCAATTCTCAGACGAGGGATCTCGGGTGGTAGTTACCGTCTGTCTGTCTCAGAAGAAAATATGCAGAATAACACACACACAAACAAAGAGAACGAAGATAAAAAATATTACGTCAATTTAAATGCATTACAAGTAGAGAACATTAAGAAAACCATAATAAAGTTAATGCTTCACAAGCACAGGGAATAAACAGTGTTACATGTACTTTAAGTCAGATCAAGTACAGAGCATTAAGTAGAACATATATAGTAAGTAATGACTATAATATCACATGTTCTTTAATGCATTACAAACAAGTACAAAACAACAACAACAGATGTAACTTAAAATAAAAAAACCAAGCAATGAGTATTATGTGAAATGTGCTTTAATGCATAACGAGTACAGGGCATTAGAGTCCAGACTTATGAGCTGCTGTGTTAAGAAAACTTTCACTTGCCTTTGTAATGCCCGACGTATATCTGCTTGTGTCTTGCAGTTGAGGTTCACCGCCACGACATATCATTCTCATTTTTCACATCTCGAATATTACGAAGAAATACGCGATTATTGTCTTTTATTACACACACATACTGATTTGATTTTGCCTCAATCTTCTTTTTCTCTTATTTTTTACCTTTTTTTTCATATGGGTAATTCTCTCTCTCTCTCTCTCTCTCTCTCTCTCTCTCTCTCTCTCTCTCTCTCTCTCTCTCTCCTTGTCGTTTTTGTGTTCCTTCCTCTTCCTGTCTTTTCGTCTGCTTTGTTTCTTTATTCCGTGTTTTTCTTCCTCTTTCTGTTCCTCTAATCGTTTCACTAATAGTTTTTATTTACTAATCCTCTTTTTTCCCTCTTTACTATACCCGCCGCAGGTTCCTCCCTTCATCTCTCTCTCTCTCTCTCTCTTCCCCCCAACGCAAACCCCTTCCATGCTTCCAACCCCTCTCACCGCATCCCCCTTTCTCCTACCCTTCCCACTACACCCCCTCCCTTCCACACCTCCCATTCCTCAGCACCCCCTCAGAACCCCTCCCTCCCTCCCCCTCCCATCCCGCAGCACCCCTCCTTTCCTCCCCCCTAAGCACCCCTCCCTCCCTCCCATCCCCCAGCATCCCTCCCTCCCATCCCCCAGCACCCCTCCCTCCCACCCCCCAGCATCCCTCCCTCCCATCCCCCAGCACCCCTCCTCTCCCATCCCGCAGCACCCCTCCTTTCCTCCACCCTAAGCACCCCTCCCTCCCATCCCCCAGCACCCCTCCTCTCCCATCCCGCAGCACCCCTCCTTTCCTCCACCCTAAGCACCCCTCCCTCCCATCCCCCAGCACCCCTCCTCTCCCATCCCGCAGCACCCCTCCTTTCCTCCACCCTAAGCACCCCTCCCTCCCATCCCGCAGCACCCCTCCTTTCCTCCACCCTAAGCACCCCTCCCTCCCATCCCCCAGCACCCCTCCCTCCCATCCCCCAGCACCCCTCCCTCCCATCCCGCAGCACCCCTCCTCTCCCATCCCGCAGCACCCCTCCTCTCCCATCCCCCAGCACCCCTCCTCTCCCATCCCCCAGCACCCCTCCCTCCCACCCCCCCAGCACCCCTCCCTCCCACCCCCCCAGCACCCCTCCCTCCCACCCCCCCAGCACCCCTCCCTCCCACCCCCCCCAGCACCCCTCCCTCCCATCCCCCAGCACCCCTCCTCTCCCATCCCCCAGCACCCCTCCCTCCCACCCCCCAGCACCCCTCCCTCCCACCCCCCAGCACCCCTCCTCTCCCATCCCCCAGCACACCTCCCTCCCTCCCTCTTCGTCTTATCTAGGCAGATAGTGTACAATTTTCGTCTTAAACAATGACAGTGGTCCGGGGAGTGATGACATCAATCATTTATAGACTTGTTTGTGAATTGATTCTAACTGGCGGTTGGGTGGAGATGGGTGTGGGATGTTGGCTAACAGGGGAATGTAATACAGGTACGGGGGTTCGATTCTGGAGTTTTGACTTCTGTTTAGGAGAAGGCCAGAAAGTCCAGCTAAATGATCGTGTGATAATGTTTTGTGACTCTCCGTCTGTCCGTCCGTCTGTTCGTCCTTCCGTCTGTTTGTCTCTGGTCTTAAGCTTGATGAAAGACTTTCCTAATACTAATACCCAACAATTTATTCTCGTATACCAACACACATTCATTATTACATATCATCTTAATTCCTTCCTTAAGAGTCACTCCTCATTAAGTACACCACACTTGTCATACTGGAAAAAAAAGTTACGTACGACCACTAACGACCCCCTTACTACTACTATATACACTGCTTACTAATTCCCTGCGTCTCTCTCCCCCTTTTCTCCTCCTCCTTCACCCTGCCCTCCTCTCTCCCCCCTTCCCGCCTCCCCTTCTCCCCTCCCCCCCCCCCCGTGTTCTTCCTTTCCATTCCCTCCTACCCCTTGCTCTCTCTTCCCCACCTTTCCTTCCTCCTCCCCCTGCCCTCTTCCTCCCTCTTCCCTCCTTACCTCTTAGACCTTCTCGCCTCCTCCTATCCACCTGCCTTATTATTCCTTCCCTCCTCCTCTAACCCTGCCTCCTTCATCCCTCCTTCCCTCCTCTTACTCCCTCTGCCTTCTTCCCCCCTCCTCTCCCCTCTTCCTCCCCTTCTTTTCTCTCCTCCCCCTCCTGCCCTTCCCCTACCATGTCCTCTTCCTCCCCCCTGCCCAGCTGACCTCCCGAGCCACACAACAACGGGGGGTCTGACCATGTACACTGTGCTTTCGTTCTGTCACCCAGAATACGAATGGCCATCTTACACGTCATCAAGAGTTGGTCCTCTTGTTTAATTTATCTTCCTTCCCGATTGTTCAAAATTCTACCGTCGGTTTTAAAAAGATTTCTCTTGTGATGTAAGCAAGTTGTAAAGGCTTATATGTCAACTACAACTACTACTACTACTTTTTCAATGTGGCGCCCAGCCTCCTCCAATAGGCACATCTTTGCTACCATTTTATTACCTTACTATTAAATATTCTAATACAAAAGTAGCGACTCTAGCTGAGTTATAGTAGTTAAGCCGCAGATCTATGCGTCATTCAGTGACTTTTGCCTCATAGTCAACATATGCGACCATTGTCGGCCTTGGGGCCGAAGATTTCGTTCCTCCGAGGTAAAGCAAAGCAGACCTAAGCAGAGAGGACAGTCGACATCTCAATCAGGTTGCAGCGTAACTTCTGGGCTGCTGCTTCTGTTCGGATAACACCTTAGCCAGTCTTTGCTTTATCTTCCTTTAGTTTATCCGGACACTTCTCTCTCTCATCTCTTTTTTTTTAGACTGGTGTAATTACCAACTTTGTTATGCGCTTAATGACCTTAGTTGTTGAATCACCGTAGTAATCATTGATTCAATCGTATCTTCATCTTGAACCACACACCAACACAAGGATCCGAAACATGAAATCAGAAATATCCATCCAGGGATTCAAAGTATGGAGCCAGAAATCCGAAACACGAACCCAAAGATCCGAAATAGGAACCAGGGACTCGAAGCGTCAACTCAGATATCCGAAGCATGAACCCGAAGATCAGAAACATTATTCATACGCAAATTGGTTTAAGTCGTATCAGGTGAGTCGTTGTCTCAGCCACGCTTGTAAACAAAAGCAATTAGCAGTCTGACAGGTGACAGGTGAAAGCACAGATCATCTGACGTCTATGTGAGGAGCTGGTGCTGTCAGCGATGGTGCGGTCAGGCAGGGTCTCATGTTGTCAGTGATGGTGGTGGTGGCAGTGTGGTCAGCAGGGTCTCATGTTGTCAGTGATGGTGGTGGTAGCAGTGTGGTCAGCAGGGTCTCATGGTGTCAGTGCGGTCAGCAGGGTCTCATGTTGTCAGTGATGATGGTTATGGCAGTGTGGTCAGCAGGGTCTCATGTTGTCAGTGATGGTGGTGGCAGTGTGGTCAGCAGGGTCTCATGTTGTCAGTGATGGTGGTGGTGGCAGTGTGGTCAGCAGGGTCTCATGTTTTCAGTGATGGTGGTGGTGGCAGTGCGGTCAGGCAGGGTCTCATGTTGTCAGTGATGGTGGTGGTGGCAGTGCGGTCAGCAGGGTCTCATGTTGTCAGTGATGGTGGTGGTGGCAGTGTGGTCAGCAGGGTCTCATGTTGTCAGTGATGGTGGTGGTGGCAGTGTGGTCATCAGGGTCTCATGTTTTCAGTGATGGTGGTGGTGGCAGTGCGGTCAGGCAGGGTCTCATGTTGTCAGTGATGGTGGTGGTGGCAGTGCGGTCAGCAGGGTCTCATGTTGTCAGTGATGGTGGTGGTGGCAGTGTGGTCAGCAGGGTCTCATGTTGTCAGTGATGGTGGTGGGGGCAGTGTGGTCAGCAGGGTCTCATGTTGTCAGTGTTGGTGGTGGTGGCAGTGTGGTCAGCAGGGTCTCATGTTGTCAGTGATGGTGGTGGTGGCAGGTTGGTCAGCAGGGTCTCATGTTGTCAGTGATGGTGGTGGTGGCAGTGCGGTCAGGCAGGGTCTCATGTTGTCAGTGATGGTGGTGGTGGCAGTGTGGTCAGCAGGGTCTCATGTTGTCAGTGATGGTGGTGGTGGCAGTGTGGTCAGCAGGGTCTCATGTTGTCAGTGATGGTGGTGGTGGCAGTGTGGTCAGCAGGGTCTCATGTTGTCAATGATGGTGGTGGTGGCAGTGTGGTCAGCAGGGTCTCATGTTGTCAGTGATGGTGGTGGTGGCAGTGTGGTCAGCAGGGTCTCATGTTGTCAGTGATGGTGGTGGTGGCAGTGTGGTCAGCAGGGTCTCATGTTGTCAGTGATGGTGGTGGTGGCAGTGTGGTCAGGCAGGGTCTCATGTTGTCAGTGGTGGTGGTGGTGGTGGTGGCAGTGTGGTCAGCAGGGTCTCATGTTGTCAGTGATGGTGGTGGTGGCAGTGTGGTCAGCAGGGTCTCATGTTGTCAGTGATGGTGGTGGTGACAGTGTGGTCAGCAGGGTCTCATGTTGTCAATGATGGTGGTGGTGGCAGTGTGGTCAGCAGGGTCTCATGTTGTCAGTGATGGTGGTGGTGGCAGTGTGGTCAGCAGGGTCTCATGTTGTCAGTGATGGTGGTGGTGGCAGTGTGGTCAGCAGGGTCTCATGTTGTCAGTGATGGTGGTGGTGGCAGTGTGGTCAGGCAGGGTCTCATGTTGTCAGTGATGGTGGTGGTGGCAGTGTCTTCTCTTTTACTCCTCCTCCTCCTCCTCCTGATCCTCCTCCCTTTCCATTCACTCTTCCTATTCTTCCGCTTCCTCCTTTTCCTTTTCTTCCTTTTCGTCTCCTCTTGTCTTTTTCCTTTATCGCCTTTTCCTCCTTATCCTCTTTTCCTCCTCCTCCCTCCCTCCCTCCTCCTCCTCGTTCTTTTCCTCCACTTTCTTCTCTTATTTATCACCACCACCACCATCATCATCACCCTCCTCTTCTTCTTCTTCATCGTCTTGTTTGTCTTGCTTCATGTCATCATCCTACACATATTTGTTAATCACAAGCAAACTTCTTTTCAATGCTTCAAGATTTGGGCTTCTCCAACGTCCTTAAGATCATCACCCCGACACAGAGAGGCTGAGAGCTGGAGCCACCACTGTGTGCGCTGGCACTAAGGCTGGTGGCTGGTCAACGTCTTCATAAACGAGTCTTGCATGATTTATATCTGCTGTGCTGTCCACTCATTTTCTTGTGTATATAAAGAATTAAATATTGTCGAAAGATTTTTTCTATTTTTTTTATAGGAAATATGCTGACGTAGAGACGATAGATTTTTGTGATTATTACAAATACAATATGCATTAATAAGTAGTGTAGCACAATTACATATATAAAATAATGTTGGATAATCTGTAACCATAAATCAATAATACAGAATACATTATATGAGACATTACTAAAATACGTAAGATAAGATTTTTTTTAACAAGATCTATAATACTTATATTACTTAAGTACACATACAATATATCAATGACCGTCTTACATTTTTTTAAGGGATCCTGTAAAAAGTTTCGAAAGTTTTTTTTTTTTTTTTTTTTTAAGTCTTCTGTAACCACACAAAACAAATGTCAAGAGCATTGTCCATGTCAGTATGTGGGTCAAGGTCTGTCACATACACACACACACATGACAGCACACTTCAGGAGAGACAGAAGAAGGAGATTCACCAGTCACAAGAGCTCGCCTGCTGCTGTTGTTACGTTGTCTTTCTCTACTTTAAAAACTGCCTAAGCTCTTGAAGCACGTACACTGAAGTCAACTCACACAGTAGACAACAGCCATTAAACAGAGAGAGAGAGAGAGAGAGAGAGACCTCACTTACGTAACACACACTCAAACTCTCACCACTATATAATTATTTACAAATACACCTCAACAACAACAACACTAAATATAATAAACACACATCAAAAAATAATATAAAAGTTGGTGTATATGATGACACTGTTAGTCTTTATTGACAACCATTATTGGGTTATAAAAGTGAGAGTCAATTTGTCAGGTATGAGTGAGGAGGAAGGAGGGGGAGGGAGGAGGAGGAGGGAGGAGGAGGAGGTAGAGGAGGAGTGGGGCTGAAGAGGAGGCGGGGGAGGATGAGGTGGGGGAGGAGGGAAGCGAAAGACAGGGGAAGGGGGGAGGAGGAAGAGGTGGAGAGGAAGGAGGAGGGGGAGGAGAAGGAAGAAGAGGAGGTGGGGGAGGAGGACCTGGGGAGGAGAAGGAGGTGCAGAGGGAGGAGGAGAATTTAGAGGTGGAGGTGGGGGAGGAGGCGGGGAAGGAGGAGGAACACATCAGGAATAATTATATAAGTTTGTTAGTGATGAGTCGATGGTGTTATGGCACAAGAGATCGAAACCTGCCAATAGAGGTTCGAATCCCCAAAATGTCTAGATGTAAATATAGAAAGTAATATAGATAAAACGAAGGAAATTTTGAGAAAAGTGAAAAAGTATAATTTACTTTTTGAAAGCTTATGCGAAATAATCTTGAGTATTATGGAGACATTCCCTGTATAACGTGATAACATTCTCAAGTATAACATGATAACATTCTCAAGTATAACATGATAACATTCTTAAGTATAACATGATAACATTCTCAAGTATAACGTGATAACATTCTCAAGTATAACATGATAACATTCTCAAGTATAACATGATAACATTCTCAAGTATAACGTGATAACATTCTCAAGTATGACATGATAACATTCTCAAGTATAACATGATAACATTCTCAAGTATAACGTGATAACATTCTCAAGTATAACATGATAACATTCTCAAGTATAACGTGATAACATTCTCAAGTATAACGTGATAACATTCTCAAGTATAACATGATAACATTCTCAAGTATAACATGATAACATTCTCAAGTATAACATAATAACATTCTCAAGTATAACATGATAACATTCTCAAGTATAACATGATAACATTCTCAAGTATAACGTGATAACATTCTCAAGTATAACATGATAACATTCTCAAGTATAACAGGATAACATTCTCAAGTATAACGTGATAACATTCTCAAGTATAACATGATAACATTCTCAAGTATAACATGATAACATTCTCAAGTATAACTTGATAACATTCTCAAGTATAACATGATAACATTCTCAAGTATAACATGATAATATTCTCAAGTATAACATGATAACATTCTCAAGTATAACGTGATAACATTCTCAAGTATAACATGATAACATTCTCAAGTATAACAGGATAACATTCTCAAGTATAACGTGATAACATTCTCAAGTATAACATGATAACATTCTCAAGTATAACGTGATAACATTCTCAAGTATAACATGATAACATTCTCAAGTATAACGTGATAACATTCTCAAGCATAACATGATAACATTCTCAAGGTTAACGTGATAACATTCTCAAGTATAACATGATAATATTCTCAAGTATAACATGATAACATTCTCAAGTATAACATGATAACATTCTCAAGTATAACGTGATAACATTCTCAAGTATAACGTGATAACATTCTCAAGTATAACGTGATAACATTCTCAAGTATAACGTGATAACATTCTCAAGTATAACATGATAACATTCTCAAGTATAACATGATAACATTCTCAAGTATAACAGGATAACATTCTCAAGTACAACATGATAACATTCTCAAGTATAACGTGATAACATTCTCAAGTATAACATGATAACATTCTCAAGTATAACAGGATAACATTCTCAAGTATAACGTGATAACATTCTCAAGTATAACATGATAACATTCTCAAGTATAACATGATAACATTCTCAAGTATAACGTGATAACATTCTCAAGTATAACAGGATAACATTCTCAAGTATAACATGATAAAATTCTCAAGTATAACATGATAACATTCTCAAGTATAACATGATAACATTCTCAAGTATAACGTGATAACATTCTCAAGTATAACAGGATAACATTCTCAAGTATAACGTGATAACATTCTCAAGTATAACATGATAACATTCTCAAGTATAACGTGATAACATTCTCAAGTATAACATGATAACATTCTCAAGTATAACGTGATAACATTCTCAAGTATAACATGATAACATTCTCAAGGTTAACGTGATAACATTCTCAAGTATAACATGATAACATTCTCAAGTATAACATGATAACATTCTCAAGTATGACATGATAACATTCTCAAGTATAACGTGATAACATTCTCAAGTATAACATGATAACATTCTCAAGTATAACAGGATAACATTCTCAAGTATAACGTGATAACATTCTCAAGTATAACATGATAACATTCTCAAGTATAACGTGATAACATTCTCAAGTATAACATGATAACATTCTCAAGTATAACGTGATAACATTCTCAAGTATGACATGAATACACTCACTAGTATAACATACATACCCCGGTGTTACGTTCCACCTCGTGAAATTATTATAACTGTGCTAAGAAATAGGACAATTACATTAAGATTACACTTCGTACCAACCATCACAACAACCCCTCAAGACTTTGTTATGAGACAGGTGCGACAAGATACCAATTAGCGCATAAAACACGTAATTAAGGCGACCTGAACCGGTGAGGCGTCAGGGAGTCAGCTGGTGGTTTAAGGAGAATATTAATGTACATGTGTGTGTGTGTGTGTGTGTCTCTGCTGGGGGACACTTCGTACCAGGGACATAGACATACAGGGAAACGAACACAAGGTAGAGATAGGAGCAGATGGATTAAAATAGCCATTTCTTGATATAAGTTCTTACAGGACAGAGGTGTAACGTCTGTCTCTGGAGAATTTTTCCTATGTGTTAGAAATACCTCAGGAGATGGTAAGGTCATTAATTTTTGTTAGTTAATTGTCATTTGATATAATGAATAAGCAATTATACTTGATATACATATATGTGAAGTATATAGATGAAGCATAAAGTAATTTATATGAGAGTTTTTGATGAACTAAATAATTCTTTGTAAGTATTAATATGCTATTGTGTGATTATTGTTTTAAAGATTTTACTGATTATACAGTAAGTAACTAGATATAATTTACTTAACAGTGAATATATGAAAATATAATAGATTGAACATAACACAACACAACACCTGTAATATGATAATCAACACATTTAAACTCACTATAAACGAGGAAACATATAAATACGTAAATTAGTAAATAAAATAAGGTTGTTTACATCACTACCACAGATAACACACACACACACACACATATATATACATATATATATATATATATATATATATATATATATATATATATATATATATATATATATATATATATATATATATTTCATTAGCCCAATAAAGCACGCGGACTTCTACATACAATCAACACCTCAACCCGCCAGGATTCGAACCCACGGTCCACAAGCCGTTCCCCGGTCATAGTCATAGGCTTGTGGGCCGTGGGTTCGAATCCTGGCGGGTTGAGGTGTTGATTGTATATATATATATATATATATATATATATATATATATATATACCTTAGCTTTCGTCTTTATTCAAGACATCTTCAGAGGCAACTGGATTACATGGACAGAGAGAGGCTTAAATATACAGGGTGACCTTAAAAACATGAGGTCAGGTCATAATGATGACATCCACTAATCCCCACACCAACACACACGTAGAGGAGCTAGTCACGTCACCCCCTTTCTCTTAAGCTCGATATATGAGACAACGGAGGGTTGGAATATATTATACAGCAATTATTATAGATGTTGAGTTATAGGTAAGGGAAGAAAAAGGTGGTTGAGAAGAGGAAAAATATGAGGAAAGAAAGAAAAAAAAGTCAATGTAAAGTTAATAGTAAATAAAACAGTAAGAGTTATGCAGAGAGAGAGAGAGAGAGAGAAATCGAGAGAAAGAGATTGAGAGAGAGAGAGAGAGAGAAACGATTAAGATAGGTAACACAGACAGAATTGGAGAGATGGGTGGAGGGTGAAGCCTTAATAATGGGGCGCCTTTAACCAGGAGTAAATAGGTCTTACCGTGATCATAGGTAAACCAACATGAAATCGTACACACAAAAGCTTTTATCGCCTGTCTTAACATTCATGTATCTACTTAACTACACTATTATTTGGCCTCTCTTACCATCTACTACCAATACTTATCTCCAGCTGACGCGTAAATAGGAGTAAATCTTTTCTGAACTACTAAAGCCAAATTATCGGTTCTGTGGTTGTATGTAAATTAGACAATGAATTTACAGACGGGTGGGTTTAACTCCACTATCTCTTGGTCTCTTTTATTGGTAATAGTGATTTAATTTCATGCTTATCAAAGTTCATATTCGGATTTATTGACCGGGCAATTTGGACGAAGGAGATGTATGAACGTCAGGAGGGTGTCAGGAACGTCAGCGGGGTGTTAGGAACGTCAGCGGGGTGTCAGAAACGTTAGTGGCGTCTAAGAACCGTTTACGGGGTGTCAGAAACGTCAGTGGAGTGTCAGGAATGTCAGCGGGGTGTGAGGAACGTCAGCGGGATGTCAGGAATGTCAGTGGAGTATCAGGAACGTCATTGGAGTGTCAGGATTGTTAACTGGATATCAGGAACGCCAGCAGGATATCGGGAACGTCAGCAGGGTGTCAGGGACGTCAGTGGGGATATCAAGAACGTCAGCAGAATATCAGAAACGTCATCGGAGTGTCAGGAACGTCAGCGGGGTGTCAGGAACGTCAGCAGGGTGTCAGGAAAGTCAGTTGGGCGTCAGGATAAATGATCTAAATAACAGTGCCAGCTAGTCTTCCTCTCTCCCTAGTGCCAACCGCGTGTACAGGGGTGCCAGTATTCCCCTCCCCTCCCCCAGTAGATAGTATTACCAACATCTGACTCAGGACGTCCTTGTAACAGTAGTACCAACCTAAACTGTTATAATGGTACCAACATTAACCCACAGTCTAGTGTTAGAGTGAGGCGAATTTTCCTCGCTCGAAACACTAGTACCAATACGCATGTTCCAAAGCCCAGTGATGCCAAACGCTATAAACTTCACTTGACTCTTAGATGCAGTGATACCAAATCTCCTCCACCTCCCCTCCCCCCTCCAGAATGTGTGTAGATTTGGCGAAAATATTCTAATAAGAACATAAGAACATAAGAATGGAGGAAACTGCAGCGGGCCTATTGGCCCATACTGGGCAGTCCCGTTTACACCCAACCCCTATTGCTCATATGAGCATCCAACCTATGTTTGAAGCAATTCAGCGTATTCGAGTTAATGATGATATTTGGTAACTTGTTCCATTCATCCACTACTCTGTTTCCAAACCAGTGTTTACCTATTTCACGCCTAAATCTAAATTTGTCCAATTTAAAACCATTGTTACGAGTTCGCTCCTGGTTGGATAATTTGAGTACCTTTGTAATGTCCCCTTTGTTTAGCCCTGCCTTCCATTTATACACCTCTATCAGGTCGCCCCTCGCTCTACGTCTCTCAAGGGAGTGCAAATTAAGATGCTTTAACCTGTCTCTATACTCAAGGTTCCTGATACCCGGGATTAGTCTTGTCATTCTCCTCTGGATTCTTTCCAAGGATTCTATATCCATTCTGTAATACGGTGACCAGAACTGGACTGCGTAATCCAGGTGTGGTCTCACAAGAGCAAGATACAGTTTTAGGATGACCTCGCTAGTCTTGTAACTAACACTCCTTTGTATGAACCCAAGTACTTTATTAGCCTTGTTACGAGCAGAAAACACATTGTTTACTTGGCTTAAGGTTCCTACTTATCATTACTCCTAAATCTCTCTCGCAGTCGGATTTCTCTATGGCATCGTTGTTCATCTGGTATCTGGTTTCCCTGTTTACATTCCCTATACTGAGTACTTTACATTTGTCAATGTTGAATTTCATCTGCCATTTTTCAGACCATTCGAAAAATTTGTTTAGATCCTCCTGTAGTTTTGCCGAGTCCTCGTCAGATTTGATAACACGTCCTATTTTAGTATCATCAGCAAATTTACTTATGTTGCTGTCTATGCCGATATCTATGTCGTTTATGTATATAATAAACAATAATGGTCCAAGTACTGAGCCTTGGGGAACTCCACTTGTGGCGTTGCTCCAATGGGACTTAGTGCCGTTAATGCTCACTCGCTGTTTCCTGTCCTGTAACCACGCCCTAATCCATTTAAGGATGTCACCTTTGATGCCATGAGCTTCTACCTTTCTAATTAGTCTTTCGTGGGGTACTCTGTCGAAGGCTTTGCTAAAGTCGAGATATACCACATCATAATTGTGCCCCTCGTCCACTGATTCGAAAACTGATGAAAAGAATGTTAATAGATTAGTTAGGCAAGAACGTCCGCTTGTGAAGCCATGCTGGGAATCATTGATCAATCTGTGCTTCTCCAGGTGATTTCGAATAGAGTTTGAAATGATTGCTTCCAGTAATTTGCCTACTATTGATGTTAGACTGATTGGGCGGTAGTTAGAGGATAGTGATCTATCCCCCTTCTTGAAGATCGGTATTACATTCGCTATCCTCCAGGATTCTGGTACTACACCTGTTTTTAAGGACATGTTAAACAACTTTGCTAAGGGCATACTAAGCTCTTCCTTACATTCCTTTAATACTCTGGCAAATATCTCATCGGGACCAGGTGACTTATTAGGCTTTAGTTTGTCTATTTGCTTACTAACATCGTTACTAGTCACTACTATCTCACTTAATTTGTTTTCTTCACTATCTCTGAATAGAGTCGGTGCCTCGGGTATCATGTTTAAATTTTCGCTGGTGAAAACTGTTGAAAAATATTTATTCAAATTATTGCTCATTTCTCCGTCGTTATCAGTGAGCTCGCCGGAGTCTGACCGTATTGGTCCAATCTTTTCTCGTGTTTTAGTTTGGTACATTTGGTAGAATCCTTTGGGGTTTGTCTTTGCCTCCCTTGCTATCCTTACCTCATTATTCCTCTTTGCTTTCCTTATCTCGGTTTTAACCCTACTCGCCAATACCCTATAATAGTCCCGGAGGTGAGGATGATAAAGACCTACATTTATATGTACTGTTACGAACCCCTCCACCGATTGTCTTCATCTACCTACCCAGCACCACGAGCAACGCCATCTAGGGACGAAACACGAGTATGGCTCGTCTTAGTTACCACTCCCGGGTTTCCCTTCTCCATATCCTGGTTGTTGCGTCACTTCCGCCTCAGTCTACTTTGTCAGCTCCAATTCGAGGAGAGGACACACTTCACTCTGGGAAGCGACCACAGGATCACCTATCCTGGAAACCTACGGCACAGTGACTATTTACCGTCTTCTACCATACTCAGCCTTGCTCGTCAGCCATCTCAGCTCCTCACTTAAGTATTTGTAATCTTGTATTGCCTCTCCCCCCTCCACATTGCTTCACTATTGTTTTATGTTTTATTACTATGTATATACTGTTCGTGTTTAGGTTAAGTTTGGTTAAGGGTAGTGTATAAGCTGAATATTTTGTTAAGGAATTTATGGTACTTTATTATATACAACGAAAACTCGCATCCTTTGTCTACCCTTTTATGTCCGATTGTCTTTGTTTTTTTTTTGTTGTTACCTGTTGGGATCTGGGTAGACGTATAACTATATTCTAAATCCCCAACTCGTAACAAATGGCGACCGTGACAGGACACGACCTTAAGTACCATATTCCTTCCTCCCTTGTTACTCAGTGTTAATTACCCCTCCCAGTCACTTCTGTTTACAATTGCTTTACGGTGGTTTAAAGTTTCCTTCATATGTGTGTGCATATATTGGTATTACCGTATAGTAAGAGTGACAGACGTAGGATAATAGGTTCCAAGTGTCATAAGGCTTACCTGTTATTACACGTGGCAGTCGTGTGGTAAGTCTTATCGAGTGTAGGGAAGAATCCGGATCTGTTTAATGCCGTACCCTCACTCCAGAGTAGGCTGTTCCATAGTTACTAGTTTAGAGTGAAGTGATATCTTGGGACGCCCCGCTCTACCAGGACCCCATAATTATAAAGCTTCCATTATTGTTCTTCTCATTATCTCATTCAGGGTTGTTAATCCGGATCTTTATATTAATGCCGTAATACGCCCTACCTCTTTCAAGTATATCAGGGTTGTTAATCCGGATCTTTATATTAATGCCGTAATACGCCCTACCTCTTTCAAGTTTATCAGGGTTGTTAATCCGGATCTTTATATTAATGCCGTAATACGCCCTACCTCTTTCAAGTCTCTTGTCCTTATCTAAGGATCTTCTCGGAAGAACAATAATCATAAGTGTAATTTCCCTAGGTATAACTTGGTTAGTTTCCGGGACTTTCTGGTTATCCACTGCCGTGATATTTTCTAGGGTTATCCACTTATCTTAGCTTTTGACCATTAGTTAATTTATCCTATTTTTCTTAACAATGGCCACCTCAGGTTTTGATCTTCAGGATTTTATTGAAAATCCTTCCGTAGCTAAATTACGTGTTAATATCCTGAAGAAAGAATGGAAAGAAATAGCCAACTATTACAATATCCCATTTTCACAGCAACTGACTAAGGAAATGTTAAAAAATCATGTGATTGAAGTGTTGGTTCAACAAGAAGTTTTAAAAGAATCCGCTGTTGACAGATTAACGCCCATGTCCAAGAAACTTCAGCCACTATCCACCACCCCTCCTCACTCAGGAGTTGCCTCAGGTCTGGCTAGCCCTCAAGAAGAAACACAACGAATAGGCGCCTTAGAACTAGAACGAGCTAGGTTCGAGTTCCAAATCAAAATGAAAGAACTCGAGTTGGAACAGGCCAAGTTGGAGCAGGAGGAAAAGTTGGAACAGGCCAAGTTGGAACAGGCCAAGTTGGAACAGGCCAAGTTGGAGGCCAAGTTGGAGCATGAGGGAAGGTTGGAACAGGCCAAGTTGGAGCATGAGGGAATGTCGGAACAGGCCAAGTTGGAGCATGAGGAAAGGATGGAACAGGCCAAGTTGGTGCAGGCGGTTAAACTGAAAGAACTACAGGTGAGAGAGACAGAAGTCACTTTAACATCGGAGTTTAAATCAAAAGAAGTGGCATTAAGAGAGAAACTAGCTGCTTTTAACCCTGCTACTGCTTCTTCCCTTGTTCCCGGGTTTGATGAATCCGATATGGACGGGTCATTTAGGACTTTTGAGAAAATAGCCGCGAAGAATGAGTGGCCAAAGGACCAGTGGGTGTCAGTGTTAGTTCCTAAATTATATGGTAAGGCTCGTAGAGTTTATAACTGTTTAGACCAGACTGATGACTATGATAACGTAAAAAAGAATATCCTCACCTCTTATGCTATCACGCCAGATGGATACCGGCAGAAGTTTCGTAAACTAACCAAACCATTTTCACACACCTTTGTTGAGTTTGCTCAAGAAAAGCTTAGGTTTTTTAAGAAGTGGTTAGAGGCTACAGAGACCTCCACATTTCAGGATTTGTTAAATTTGGTAGTCCTGGAGGAGTGGAAAAGCAAGATACCATTTCACATCTTGAAGCATGTGGAGGAGCGTGGAGAGGTTACTTTAGGGCGTGCTGCTGAGCTGGCTGATGCGTATGCTTTGTTGGTGGAGTCACTGGGCAGTAGAGAACGTGGTACTTCCCGACATGTTAGGTCTTCCTCTGATGATAACCTTGGGGGCGTGAGTGGTAGGTCGAAAGGTCCCACACCTACTCCTCCCGATGCAACCAAGCTTACTTGTTTTTACTGTAAAAACCCAGGCCATACGATCCAGAATTGTAAACACCCAAAGTGTCG
>CAUDMG010000131.1:0-13485 GCA_958450375.1 Homarus gammarus
TCGGTGTATTTCATGTTGGTGTATTTCATGTTGGTGTATTTCATGTCGGTGTATTTCATGTTGGTGTATTTCATGTTGGTGTATTTCATGTTGGTGTATTTCATGTTGGTGTATTTCATGTCGGTGTATTTCATGTTGGTGTATTTCATGTTGGTGTATTTCATGTCGGTGTATTTCATGTTGGTGTATTTCATGTTGGTGTATTTCATGTCGGTGCATTTCATGTCGGTGTATTTCATGTTGGTGTATTTCATGTCGGTGTATTTCATGTTGGTGTATTTCATGTTGGTGTATTTCATGTCGGTGTATTTCATGTTGGTGTATTTCATGTTGGTGTATTTCATGTTGGTGTATTTCATGTTGGTGTATTTCATGTTGGTGTATTTCATGTTGGTGTTTTTCATGTTGGTGTATTTCATGTTGGTGTATTTCATGTTGGTGTATTTCATGTTGGTGTATTTCATGTTGGTGTATTTCATGTTGGTGTATTTCATGTTGGTGTATTTCATGTTGGTGTATTTCATGTTGGTGTTTTTCATGTTGGTGTATTTCATGTTGGTGTATTTCATGTTGGTGTATTTCATGTTGGTGTATTTCATGTTGGTGTATTTCATGTTGGTGTTTTTCATGTTGGTGTATTTCATGTTGGTGTATTTCATGTTGGTGTATTTCATGTTGGTGTATTTCATTTTGGTGTATTTCATGTCGGTGTATTTCATGTTGGTGTATTTCATGTTGGTGTATTTCATGTCGGTGTATTTCATGTTGGTGTATTTCATGTTGGTGTATTTCATGTCGGTGCATTTCATGTCGGTGTATTTCATGTTGGTGTATTTCATGTCGGTGTATTTCATGTTGGTGTATTTCATGTTGGTGTATTTCATGTCGGTGTATTTCATGTTGGTGTATTTCATGTTGGTGTATTTCATGTTGGTGTATTTCATGTTGGTGTATTTCATGTTGGTGTATTTCATGTTGGTGTTTTTCATGTTGGTGTATTTCATGTTGGTGTATTTCATGTTGGTGTATTTCATGTTGGTGTATTTCATGTTGGTGTATTTCATGTTGGTGTATTTCATGTTGGTGTATTTCATGTTGGTGTTTTCATGTTGGTGTATTTCATGTTGGTGTATTTCATGTTGGTGTATTTCATGTTGGTGTATTTCATGTTGGTGTTTTTCATGTTGGTGTATTTCATGTTGGTGTATTTCATGTTGGTGTATTTCATGTTGGTGTATTTCATGTTGGTGTATTTCATGTTGGTGTATTTCATGTTGGTGTATTTCATGTTGGTGTATTTCATGTTGGTGTATTTCATGTTGGTGTATTTCATGTTGGTGTTTTTCATGTTGGTGTATTTCATGTTGGTGTATTTCATGTTGGTGTATTTCATGTTGGTGTATTTCATGTTGGTGTATTTCATGTTGGTGTATTTCATGTTGGTGTATTTCATGTTGGTGATCACCTGCCACCCACCAGAGACTTGGGAAGGTTAGAAATAGTATCATCTCTGTGTTTTATGACGTCTCCGAGGTTTATATCTTCACCTCACCTCCTGAACCACATCCTCAAGACGGACCATTTCTTACCCCTGGTCGTCTTCTTAGTTAGTCAGGCTTATTTACATTCTTCTCTCACAGCGCTGCGCCCCCTGGCTAGAAACTCTCCCTCATTTCTTGTAAACTTTTAGAGAAGTCAAGTTTATTCTCAACTGGTTGTACAGATGAAGCGTCACAACTTCTTGATATCTTTGCTTTGTGATTATAATACCAACGTGTCTGAGTCGTGTATTTGTTTATAAACTTAATGGAATAATATTTACCCAAGTTTAAGAGGCACTAAAGACATTATAAGGGCTGGATATTTTAAATTATCTGCATCACTTGAATCACTTGAATCAGGAGTGAGAAAATGAAATTAAAACAAAAAGGAATTGTAAGTGAATGAAATATCGAAATCCTTGAAAAAACTAAATTTCTTAAAAACAGTAATGGACTAAGACAGCAGTGGAAGGTAAGGAGATTGGTGGAAAAGAAAGGAGAAGACCGAAGGAGGAAGGTAAAAGGAGGGAAGATGGAGGGGGGAGGAAGATGAAGGGGGAAGATGAAGGGAGGAGAAATGAATGGGGGAGATGGAAGAGAGGAAGAAGGGAGGGAAGATGAAGGGGTAAGATGGAGGAGAAAGACGATGGGGAGAAGAAGATGAAGGAGAAGATGAAAGGTGGAAGATGAAAGGCAGGAAGCGACAGTGCAAAATAGATCGGCAAGAGGCAGTTGTACCAGAGGTGGTAAAAATATACACCAGGAAGGAATCAGGTGTGGTAATGTAATACACTCTCTCTCTCTCTCTCTCTCTCTCTCTCTCTCTCTCTCTCTCTCTCTCTCTCCATATTATGTTGCTCAGATTTCTCTCTCTTTTTCCAAAATACAAAACTCAACTTAATAAAGGCAACACATGTACTGTACTATGACTGCCAGTGTATTACAGCATCAACATTATTATATAAGAGTATATATTATACTTAAGCCCCTCCCCTCCCAGGTATCGCCGGGATGGTTAATCTTCAGGTGGGATACGCTGGGCGGCGAGGGGAGTGACAATCTACCTGTGTCATTAAGGTCTCTGTTACCTTTTCCTGGGGCGACACTTCAGGTGAGTTATTATATAAAAAAGAGACTCACTTTATACAATACATGAAAAAATAACACCACCATTTAACTTACATAAATTAACACACAATACAATACTGAATGCCTAACTAGCTTAGCTCCCCCCACCCCAGCCTCCCTTGAGCGAGCGGGAGCGTGCTGTGTATGGCCACCACCCCAACCAATCACCTCGACTCAGCTAGGTGGACAGCCCACCTGCTATTACTCCCTACTACTTTACTTCTCGTTTCTATTCTTTCCTTCTCTCTTTCCTCTCCTCTCTCATGGCAAAGTCATTTCCCACTTTACTTCATCATCGTTACTCAGTAAGACAGCAGTAGACCACGACGCTTAACACTGTACCTGCCTGACTCTGGTGTTACCTGTACCGTGTTAATTAGCTTGAAGAACATACAGCTCTAAAACGTGATATGAATTGTTTATGTTGTCATAGGAAGATGAACTTGACAAAAAACGACCTTTATAACTAAATGTCAGACCAAATACTGTCAAGAGGTGTGAACAGCTTCCATATGGAGAGGATCTTCAATTGAAGTCTAATGTGTCACTTCACGCAATAACTCTGTGGGGTGGACACATCGACAACACAAAAGTGACCGACATATAAACACTTCCGAGACAACGATAACTAATGACTTTTTTTGTTTGTCCTTTCAGAACAAAGTTCACTCCTGGGATTATCTCTCATAAACGAAGCATCACCAAGCACAAGCACCACACACCTGTATAGGCCTTCAGTATCGTCAACCAGCAACTGTCTACATGCTAATAATCCAGACAAAACCTTCCTTTTACTTTAACCCGGAAATAAACATCGACAGGTTTATTATAAATAATTATGACGACAGTAAGTTTTCAAGGTTCAAGTGTCCTTATTTCCTGCCAATGGTTCCAGGAAAACCTTAAAACTTACAATTAATAAATAATTAAAGATTTTTGTTTCTTGTATCTATATATATAAAACAAAGAAGTATGTATGTTTGTTTGTGTGTTTGTGTGTCCGCACGAGAATCTCGGAACTACTATACCGATCTGTAGTGATGATGGATGGTGTTATATGTAGTGATGATGGGGGGCAGTGATAATGGCAGGTAGTGATGATGTGAGGTAGTGATGATGGGAGGTAGTGATGATGGGAGGTAGTGATGATGGGAGGTAGTGATAATGGGAGGTAGTGATGATGGGAAGCAGTGATGATGGGAGGCAGTGATGATGGGAGGTAGTGATGATGGGAGGTAGTGATGATGGGAGGTAGTGATGATGGGAGGTAGTGATAATGGGAGGTAGGAGTAATGGGAGGTAGTGATAATGGCAGGTAGTGATGATATGAGGTAGGAGTAATGGGAGGTAGTGATGATGGGAGGTAGGAGTAATGGGAGGTAGTGATAATGGCAGGTAGTGATGTGAGGTAGTGATCATGTGAGGTAGTGATGATGGGAGGTAGGAGTAATGGGAGGTAGTGATAATGGCAGGTAGTGATGATATGAGGTAGGAGTAATGGGAGGTAGTGATGATGGGAGGTAGTGATAATGGCAGGTAGTGATGATGGGAGGTAGTGATGATGGGAGGTAGTGATGATGGGAGGTAGTGATGATGGGAGGTAGTGATGATGGGAGGTAGTGATGATGGGAGGTAGTGATGATGTGAGGTAGTGATGATGGGAGGTAGTGATGATGGGAGGTAGTGATGATGGCAGGTAGTGATGATGGGAGGTAGTGATGATGGGAGGTAGTAGTAATGGGAGGTAGTGATCATGTGAGGTAGTGATGATGGGAGGTAGTGATGATGGGAGGTAGTGATGATGGGAGGTAGTGGTTTATGGGAGGTAGAAGTAATGGGAGGCAGTCTGTGTGTGTGTGTTTGTTTGCGTGTATGTTTGTCCACACGAGAATCTCGGAAACTACTTTACCGATCTGTAGTGATGATGGATGGTGTTATATGTAGTGATGATGACGGATGGTGTTATATGTAGTGATGATGGATGATGTTATATGTAGTGATGATGGATGTTGTTATATGTAGTGATGATGGGTGGTGTTATATGTAGTGATGATTTGGAAACTTCTCATGACCTTAAATAACAATGAATATTTTATTATTCTAAAAATGTTACCTTTGGTTAGTTTAATATTTATCCTGACAGTGATACAGCCTAAGACAGATCCACCAATCACAATCACCTTTACATACAGCCTTCCTTTACCAAGTATTGCCAGGTAAGCACGAGACCCAGGGTGGGGTGAGTGCGTCTATGGCTGACTGTACACATTACCTCTTATACATACATGAGCCTCCATATATGACTTCCTACACACACATACATACATGATCCCCATACATACATACATGACCCCCATACATACATACCTAACCCCCATACATACATATATACACCACAACCGCATCCAGCCCATACGAGCACCAACCATTGTAAAAATTATCAGTAACTTGTAATCAACCAGTGTATTCACTCCCAGTAAATCCTACTTCTTGCACTGTCACTATGTTAAAATGCACTGTAGTTTGAGCTTCTCCCCACCTAGTTATTATATATCTTATTTGTATCACTTTTGTTACTTGTATATTATTTGTCAATCAAGTGACCCATTCACCAATTATGTAACTGTATATTTTCAGCCATCCCTCTGCCATGTTCTCAATAAACCGTCAGTTATTATTATTTAATCTTTGCATACATACGACCCCATATAGACATACATGACCCCTATACACATACAACCCCATACAACTCCCGTCCATATATACTGCTTCCACACACACACTCTAAGAGCTGTGACCCCCCCCCCCCCCCCTCCGCCTCACTTCCTTCCTGGATTAATATACATGAGGTGCTTAGGATGGTGGACTGTGGTCGCCAACCCTCAGTTAAGAATACGTTATCGTGATTGGTTGATTGAAGAGCACCCGGATGTGAAGCAGGATATACATGTAATGCGTGTTATATCATATCATGTTTTTTATATCGATTGTATATAAGATCAAGATATAATTTTGTATTAAATAAACAAATGTAACATAATTTCTGTATTAATTACGTAATATTTTATAGGAGATCATTACTCGTATATATTGTCTATATACATTAATGCTATATTATTAATTATTTGTGCACCGTATTGTAATGCAGTACAGTATGTTTCAAATAACGTTCCCGGTACGTCTGGTGGTCAATCTGCCTCATTATCTGAACTGGCATGTGGGTTCGAATCCCTCCGAGCCAGGAGCATTGTTTGGGTAAGAAAGATGAGTTTATTAATTCCAGTTTATATAACAGTTTCTCAGAGTTACATTATAAACAATATGAGTCAAAATATCCATCACATTTGATAATATTCCTGAGTCATGTATTATAAACAAGATGTAAGCAAACTTAAGTAATGGCAGTAGGAGAGTAAACAAGGCATTAACAAAGAGAAACAAGGGAGGTAGGAGAGTAAACAAGACCTAAACAAACACAAACAATGGAGGAAGGAGAGTAAACAAGACAATCAAACACAAACAATGGACGTAGGACAGTAAAAAAAATCAAAACAAACACAAACAATGGAAATAGCAAACTTCCGGGAGCCACGGTATATAAACAACCAGTAAACAACCTCAAACAATGGAGGTAAGAGAGAAAATCAAGCCATTAGTGAGCAGAGGTCGTTGGTGAAGACACGATTTACAATCTCAGGCGACAAGTTGCTAAACTCAGGGTCAAATAATGTGTCGCTACAGATCTTGGGAGGTGATGGTCGTGGGAGGGGGGAGGGAGGGTAGGGGAAGGAGGTGAGAGAAGAGAGAACACGGAGGAAGGTAAAGGAGAGGGGAGGGAGGGTGGGAAGTAGGGAAGGGAGGAGGGAAAGGATGAATAGGTGAGAAAGGTGGGGAAGTAAAGGAAGGGAGAGGACAGAAAAGAAGGGAAGGAATGAGGGAGGGAGGTGAGGGAATGAGGGAATAAGTGAGAGAGGTGCGGAAGGGGGGGTAGAAGAGAGAGAGAGAGAAAGGAAGGAAGGTGAAGAAGGTGCTGGGTGGGAAGGAAGGGGAAGGAGGGAAGGGGAGGGAAGGGATGGGGGTGTTTGGTAGGTGACGAATGCTCTGTTAACACGTGTCATATTTATCCTACAAATAACTCTTATTAATTAGGACGTAACGTCAGGTATCGAATTTGACGAGGTAAAAAAATAGTCAATCTAAATCAGGAATACTAATTAATGATTTAGTTTTGCATGAAGTAATACTAAAATATATCATATTTAGGACGAGTTTATGTGACAGCTGTTTGTGTCAGTGTCATGCATCATCAGTGTGTGTGTGTGTGTGTGTGTGTGTGTCCTTTTGTTATCTCCCAAGCCAGGATATACAAAGCCAGAAGAGTCAGGCAGTGTATGAATACATGGCCGCCGTCACACTCCCGTCTCCACCACACGTAAACAAATCTTGCCATCTCATCATGACTCAACATATTCTACACCATATCAACGCATCTACTAACCAACAGCCCTGGTATGGTACTTCCTTTAATTATGGTAGATAATATGTTTACCGACCTGTGGTGTAATGGTCAGCATGCTCGGGTTCGATCCCCGGGCAGAGTGAAACTATAGGCAAGTTTCTTTACGCCATTTGCCTCTGTCTACCCAGCAGTAATTGGGAACCTGGAAGTTAATCGATTTGCGGATCGTGTTCCGGGGTAATGGTTCGCCAGTGCAGTTGGTGAGTTGTCGGGTCTTCTCGGACTATTCCTTGACACTGGGTCATGCAACTCGTTAACTCAGGGTGTTGGCGACAGTTTCTAAACCTTAAATAAATTCACGCCTAGGTGGCCCCTGGGCCGGCTATCCTCGTTACACGAGGGGCGACAAATTATTTATTATTATTATACTTACCAGGGAACTATACTGACATACACACTGACATAACCCTGACGACTAACACGGTATGAAGCAGCAACAACACATAGCTCTGCGTTAATTCAGTATCAGAGAACATTCCATTAAATTTAACTCATTATAAGATTACGTCCCAACAAAGTGACAACGAAAATGTAATTATCTTTATGCATATTAAATTCCATACGGTAATGCTGTTCATTAGTGACGAAGGAGTCCAGGTATTAAACCATTTAAATAAAAGAATATCTTATCAAAGTGAGAGCGAGAAGTAAACACAAAACTATGGTAAAGGAACATTACCTGTGTGGAAGGTTACCTGTGTCGCCCCTCCCCCGTCAAGGTACTTACCTGTGAGGGAAAGAATAGAATTATTAATAAGTCATTAGTACCTGTATGGTATTTGGTTAAGTTAATCCACATATGATGACGTGGTGATGTATATAGTGGTGACTGTGTGCTTAGTATTGTGTGAAGGGTGATGTGTGTCTGAGAAAATGTGGCGATTCTCAATGTCTAGTTGGTCTCTCTCTCTCTCTCTCTCTCTCTCTCTCTCTCTCTCTCTCTCTCTCTCCCCCGGCTCGACATATGGAAGCTCTACAGTTACCAGACCATAATCTCCTCCAACACGTCGACCTTCCATGAATTAATCTCATTTGGTAAAAGTTAATCAAGAGAGGTAATTAATTATGTTTATACCTCTAGAAAAAAGATTTTAGTGTGAGCCAGAGAGAGAGAGAGAGAGAGAGAGAGAGCTCCTAGGTACTGAGTCACTTACATATATTGATTGAGCCCATACACACACCAAGTACACGTGAAATAATTAGTGTGTGTGTGTGTGTGTGTGTGTGTGTGTGTGTGTGTGTGTGTGTGTGTGTGTGTTAACCTTTTACGGTCTAGCAAAATTTACCCAATAACTTGTGTAAAAGATGAGATAATGACGATGATGATGATTAAGTGAAATGCGAAAGGTAATAATGCTAATAATAACAATAATACCACAAAAACACAACAAAGATAATAATAGCACCAGCAACAACAACAATAACAAAAGCACCACCACCACTACTACGGCCAACAACACCACTACCACCACCACCAACAACAACACCAGTACTACAACATATACAAACGCAAAAATACCATCAGGTTAAAATTGGTGTTTCTCCCGCCATCTTAATGAGGGGATGAATGGCTTGTTAGCGCCATAATCTGATTGTTTTTGTAGCTAATCACCTGATGGAGACTCGTCACCTGAAGACAGACGCACTAACAACCATGACCTAATTAAGTTAAGGGGGTAATTAGTGTTTATTGTGGAGCGACAGACATTCACTGACCTCCGATATTATTTACTATTATTTCCTTCATTTGTTGTTTTTCATAATAATTTTTAATTGTATTTTATTTTTTGGGGAATTTATTTATTCATAACTGAGTTTTATTTTGTTTTAATTTTCTCAATATCTTTTTTGGTTTTTATTCGTTACTTTTATTTTATTTGCTTCTAATTTTTTTGTCTTATATTGTTATTTTATTTATCAAGTTATCCAATTATTTATTTATTTATTCTATTCCTGACCTTAACACAGAGGTCAAGTTCACCAACTAGATCACATTGACCTGAGTGGAAGATATATGTGGTATTTAATAAAACTTGACCTATATTACTTGGCTATATATTAATTTATTCCTTATTTATTTATTTATTTATTTATTTATTTAGTTAGTTATCTATTTCCCTATTATCAATCGGTTTTCCTAATCTATTTATATATTTACACATCTTCTATTTTCTCTTCGTATTTTCTTTTCCTATGATTTATTTTTAAGAAAGTTATCTCTTTATCTTATGTAAATTTTTCTATTTTGAATTAAATAGGATTATTACAATGGTGAAATTGGAATTTTAAGTAGTGAGAAATTGAGAAAAAAATAGACAAAAAATAAACAAAATACACCTTGAAATATTAATATAAAATAGCTATAAAAACATCCCCAAAAGAGGTATAAAATATTGCTCAGTATATATCGGTATATTAATGAGATATACATAATTCAGTGGGCTATAGTCATCAAAGTGGCCCGCCAGCGTGACTACCAGTATATTAATTAAGCAATCTAATTGAAATGAGTTCCCGTTGGTGTTGGCTAATGAGATCCAAACATCACTAGACCTTTTGAAGCGAGGAGGAGAGACACTTGTGACCAGGAGAGGTGAGAGATAATGGAGGAGATACTAGTGACCAGGAGAGGTGAGAGATAATGGAGGAGATACTAGTGACCAGGAGAGGTGAGAGATAATGGAGGAGATACTAGTGACCAGGAGAGGTGAGAGATAATGGAGGAGATACTAGTGACCAGGAGAGGTGAGAGATAATGGAGGAGATACTAGTGACCAGGAGAGGTGAGAGATAATGGAGGAGATACTAGTGACCAGGAGAGGTGAGAGATAATGGAGGAGATACTAGTGACCGGGAGAGGTGGGAGATAACGGAGGAGAGAGAGAGATATAATGGAGGATGGTAGATAGATAACACAGGAGGTAAGAGAGATAGAATGAGACGAGACACAAGTGACCAGAGGAGACGAGGAGATAATCAGAGGTTATTTCACACACACACACACACACACACACACACAAACACACACACGTACACAACTAGTCTGAGGAGTGTGTATTAGGGTGTGTCAATTTAGGGGGTGAACTGGCTAAATTGAAAATCGAGTAATTTGGTAGCAATTTATTGTAGTCTTTAAGCATGCAAAACAATATTCTGGCATAAATTTTTTTTTATAATAAGTCCTACCTATATCAAATGGATTTTTAAATGTACATATTTGTGAATTTATAACATAACCAGCGTTTGCACACATGTTACTGTTTCAAGTTTCAAATTATTATATTTTATTATCCGTAGTCTATTTGAAAGTAACCAATGCCTTCATACTCTCTTTGCTTTGGTTTCTTGTCATCAGTAGTCTGCTTGCTATTTGTGCTTTGATGTAACCTTCTCGCCTCTCGTGGCTGTAAACATGGCCCGCTGCTTCTGTGACCATTTTCACACATCTCTCCACACTTTGAGTGTGGGAAGGCCACTTCGGCACCTGCATTGGAGTCTCTTTAAGGTTTCTCAATTCTTGGCTAGTTAGACTTGTTGTCAGTGGTGGCTCTAAGACTTCCAAACTCAAGTCAACCAATTCTGACAATTTGGTGGCATTGACGTTTATTGGGGGAACTTTTCTTGAATGAAACGAACAGTCTCCCAACTGGTCGTCATCTATTAGCGTTCCTCTAATCTTTAGAATGACTTCTACAGCCTCGGTTCGGAGATTGGTACATTGACTGCAAAGCATTGCTTGCAAAACTGCTTCTGATCGAGCATACCAAGCGGACCTTCTTGCCACAGGTAACACGATGTCCCTCACTACCTTCCTCTGTGTTCTTACTAGCTGCAATTGAAACAAAAGGTGATTGGGCCCATCCACCCACATAGGATTAAGTTTCACAGTAAACCACTGGGGAAGATAAACTCCAATAATAAATTCAACAATTAACCTCAAATTCTTCAGCACTTTGCCCTTCAATTCGTGTTTGGAAATCCAAATCCTGCAGAAACGAAGAGCTGTAGTTAACCAACGGCTGTAACTGACAGGTCCAATCTCCAAGAGAGCCAATGACTGAGGCACTTCTCCTGATCTTATTGCTTGGGCAATACGATAAGCATAGGATTGATCTGTGCTGAGATCTTTGATGACTCCTTCAGACAACGCCGGAAGGGGAGGGCCAACTTCGACCTTTGGAAAGGTTGTATTTATTTCTAGTTGTGTTGCTTCATCCAGCATGATGCCAAGGGGACCTGACCACTTGTTGTTGCTCTTTGTAGGACCATCAAGTTCCTGGATGAGATGACGAAGAGGTAGCTCGCCTGTATGTAAATCACATACAATCCAAACAAGTCTTCTTCCTAGTTTTTTCTCTAAATGCGTCATTACACCCCCCTGCCATCCGGTGTTCACTGCAGTTGAATCTCCACCAACAGCCTGCAGTGAACTGCCAAGTCCTCTCTCCTGAACCCAACATAAAATATGATCAGCAATGACCTCTGCATGTTTCTTCCCTTCTACTTCAGTTTCGGGAGCAAAGTGAAACAAAAACCGACCACCAGGCTCAGAACAGACAGAGTAGTGTTCTTCTTTGATGAGACCTGGAAACTTTCTGTTCACTCCCTCTACTTCTAGCAAAACTTTTGTGTCATCTATTCTTCCATCAAACAAAAGACAGGAGAGCCCTCCCTCGCTTAAATCTTTTTCATGCTGATCAGATATTTCCTTCATTATTTTTTTCTTGTGCTCTTCTAATTTTATTATGATCTATCACCAAAGATACATCCTCTCGGCTGATGAGGCCTGCATCTATCCAAGCGGCAGTTGCAATTTCTGCAGCCTCACGAAGTCCAGCATGGTGGCGAATACTAGCTAAAGCAATGTTTGAAATATTTCTTGTGTTGTATTTCATTTTCTTTGGTAAAGGTTCAGATGGCTCTTTGGAACTATCATCTGATGTTGCTTCCTGTTCATCAGAAGAACTATCAAAGAAGTGATAAACATCTTGACACAGCTCTTCCTCTCTTTGGATGGCTTCTTCACTCTTCATTTTCTTCTTTTGTTCCCTCTCTCGGATTTGTTCTCTCTTCTTGGCATTAGCAATCTGCTTCTTTTTTTCTGAATAATCTATTGAACCCATTTGCATACTTCCTTGGCCTTCTGCCTTTGTCCTCTGTGCCTTTATAAATTCAAGCTCTAAAACAGGGATCTTCTTTTCACGAGGACAACCACAATCAATGTGGGAATTATTTTCTCTCTTACCTGAGTGAGAACAGTTGGATTCAGAACATAATTGTATGGAGCACTTGCAGGTCAAAATGTCAAACAGAGTATCAAGTGTGTGCAGAAATTCATTTTTCCTGGCCAAGTTTCCTTTACCAAGTGATGTTTCAACTGCTTTGTGCCATAATTTCGTTAGTTTTAGCTCAATAGTTCGACACTGATTAATCACAGGTGGTTTGAATAGTGCATTAGCTTTTGTCCATTGATGCAGGAGAGGGACTATCATGTCATTTATGAGTTCTTTATCTGTATAGTTCCTTCTGTCCTTTGCATTTTTTTCTCGAAGGAGTAACCCTAATCTTAGCATGTCTCTCACTGTTGGAAGTTCTGATACAGGAAGCTCCTTCCCTTTACCAACTAGCAGGCTCAAGTGGGTTGACAACTGACTTCTTGTCTTCAATTTTGACATCTTCACACTATCTGACAAATAGAAAAATATTTCAATGTTTCATAATTCAATTGTTGTTTCAAAAAATATCAATTTGTTTATCAAAAATGCTGTAACAGAAATAACATAATAATTTCTTAGAACATAATGTTTTATACAATGATATAAGTAACTGCGGCAATCAATATGCCCTACTTACAATAATTAAAATGTAGAATTCGTCTGGTAGAGTAGGTGCAAGTGCAATGAGAGCAAACCACCGTCTATGATATCTAGAAGGAGAGTGAGCCGGGCGCCTTATCCTCACGCTTGGTACAAGTCAAAACAAGAATTAAACTGTCCCACACGGAGAGCCTGTTCATGTTCATGTTCTGACATGCATATTGTACACAAGCTATAGAACCATAAAATACTCCATAATCCATATGCTTACATGAGATTAGTTAATATCAAGTGAATAATTCTAATCAAGTCTCGTTAATTTGTTGAAATACTGATATTTGAAACTTTAAGGTATAATTGATGTAGGTGAGGGTTATTTCAATTCATTTTTGTTTGCTAATCTCAAGTTTAGACATAAAGAGGCACAATATTTTGACTACCAAATTTGATTTTTAACATGTTGACAAAATTGACACACCCT
>CAUDMG010000132.1:0-2500 GCA_958450375.1 Homarus gammarus
AAATTTGTCCAATTTAAAACCATTGTTACGAGTTCGCTCCTGGTTGGATAATTTGAGTACCTTTGTAATGTCCCCTTTGTTTAGCCCTGCCTTCCATTTATACACCTCTATCAGGTCGCCCCTCGCTCTACGTCTCTCAAGGGAGTGCAAATTAAGATGCTTTAACCTGTCTCTATACTCAAGGTTCCTGATACCCGGGATTAGTCTTGTCATTCTCCTCTGGATTCTTTCCAAGGATTCTATATCCATTCTGTAATACGGTGACCAGAACTGGACTGCGTAATCCAGGTGTGGTCTCACTAGAGCAAGATACAGTTTTAGGATGACCTCGCTAGTCTTGTAACTAACACTCCTTTGTATGAACCCAAGTACTTTATTAGCCTTGTTACGAGCAAAAACACATTGTTTACTTGGCTTAAGGTTCCTACTTATCATTACTCCTAAATCTCTCTCGCAGTCGGATTTCTCTATGGCATCGTTGTTCATCTGGTATCTGGTTTCCCTGTTTACATTCCCTATACTGAGTACTTTACATTTGTCGACATTGAATTTCATCTGCCATTTTTCAGACCATTCGAAAAATTTGTTTAGATCCTCCTGTAGTTTTGCCGAGTCCTCGTCAGATTTGATAACACGTCCTATTTTAGTATCATCAGCAAATTTACTTATGTTGCTGTCTATGCCGATATCTATGTCGTTTATGTATATAATAAACAATAATGGTCCAAGTACTGAGCCTTGGGGAACTCCACTTGTGACGTTGCTCCAATGGGACTTAGTGCCGTTAATGCTCACTCGCTGTTTCCTGTCCTGTAACCACGCCCTAATCCATTTAAGGATGTCACCTTTGATGCCATGAGCTTCTACCTTTCTAATTAGTCTTTCGTGGGGTACTCTGTCGAAGGCTTTGCTAAAGTCGAGATATACCACATCATAATTGTGCCCCTCGTCCACTGATTCGAAAACTGATGAAAAGAATGTTAATAGATTAGTTAGGCAAGAACGTCCGCTTGTGAAGCCATGCTGGGAATCATTGATCAATCTGTGCTTCTCCAGGTGATTTCGAATAGAGTTTGAAATGATTGCTTCCAGTAATTTGCCTACTATTGATGTTAGACTGATTGGGCGGTAGTTAGAGGATAGTGATCTATCCCCCTTCTTGAAGATCGGTATTACATTCGCTATCCTCCAGGATTCTGGTACTACACCTGTTTTTAAGGACATGTTAAACAACTTTGCTAAGGGCATACTAAGCTCTTCCTTACATTCCTTTAATACTCTGGCAAATATCTCATCGGGACCAGGTGACTTATTAGGCTTTAGTTTGTCTATTTGCTTACTAACATCGTTACTAGTCACTACTATCTCACTTAATTTGTTTTCTTCACTATCTCTGAATAGAGTCGGTGCCTCGGGTATCATGTTTAAATTTTCGCTGGTGAAAACTGTTGAAAAATATTTATTCAAATTATTGCTCATTTCTCCGTCGTTATCAGTGAGCTCGCCGGAGTCTGACCGTATTGGTCCAATCTTTTCTCGTGTTTTAGTTTGGTACATTTGGTAGAATCCTTTGGGGTTTGTCTTTGCCTCCCTTGCTATCCTTACCTCATTATTCCTCTTTGCTTTCCTTATCTCGGTTTTAACCCTACTCGCCAATACCCTATAATAGTCCCGGAGGTGAATTTCGCCACGATTTATCCTTCTACCTATAGCCTTCCTTTGGCCAATGATGTTCTTTAAATAATTATTTATCCATTTAGGGTCATTGTTGTTTGATCTGAGTTTTTTGTATGGTATGTTCTGCCTTTGTGCATTAAGTAACTCACTATTTAAATTGTCGTGGAACTCGGCAATCTCAGATCTCGTTATCAGGTCGGTGTCATCTGTCAGGTTCACGGCCAAGCGGGACACCCCCTCTCTTAGCTGCCTCTTTAAACTGTCAAAGTTTGCCCTTCTGAAATCTGGTACTTTAGTGGAATTTTCCTTACGTCTGCCCTGAAAATCTAACTGGAATCGAATTTCTTTGTGATCGCTGTTTGCAAGTTCGTTCCCTACCTCGACATTGCTAATGAGGTTTTCTCTGTTTGACAAAACTAAATCCAATATATTATTACCCCGTGTGGGTTCGGTTATATGTTGACTTAGGAAACAGTCCTGGATCGTCTCGAGAAAATCCTCTGATTCTGAGTTTCCCGTAAGGTCGGTCCAATCTATTTGGCCAAGGTTAAAGTCGCCTACTATACAGACTTTGTTGTGTATGGAAGCCCTGCGCATTTCATCCCAGATAAGTCGCTCATTGACTCTGTCAAGATTGGGGGTCTATATATTACTCCTGTGATTAATTTTTCCCGACCGTCGCTTAATTCTATCCAAATTGTTTCTGTATTCCTCTCAGTTTTTATTTCCTTATTTATTTCACACTTCAGATTATCCCTAACATAGATTGCTACTCCGCCTCCTTTCCTGGTCTGCCTATCGGTATGGAACAGTTTGTAACCCG
>CAUDMG010000132.1:7500-15894 GCA_958450375.1 Homarus gammarus
ACAATGTGACGCAGTGACTAATACCGTCATACACACACACACACACACGTATAGGTTACAACAATGTATAATGTCCCTTTGGATACGGCGATAGAGTGTAATAATACAAGTCGATTTCACTGCAGTATTTGTCTGATTACTTGAGGTGTATACTGTATGTGACGCAGCTGTGTTCATCGTCACTTAGTAGAGTTTATATACGTGCTGAGTTAAAATCAATATGTGTCTTCCTGTGAGCACGAGATAAATTGACCTAATTTCCTCCAGCCGCGGGATATTAGGTCAAGAATGAACTCAAATAAGACTTCATGTGCCAGTAGATGCTGAGCGGTCATGATCATCCCGGGCACCCTTTGTGATTATTTCCCCTGACATCCCACTTGACACCCTATACGGCAGCACCCTTGACAGTTCCTCCTTGACACCCATTTGACACCTTACCTGACATTTCATCATCTTATACCTCACATGATACCCTTTACGCCATACTCCCCTCCCCAAGCCCATTGAAAGTGTTTAGTGTTGTTATTCTGAATCTCACAGAGAACTCTGCATGGATACTGCTCGTAATTTTGACAAGTATAAAAAAGAATACTGTTTGTTGACATTAAATCTGTAACTTTATGTGGATTTAACTCGTTAAAGCTCGGCTGCTGGACCTGGATATGTATTGTCGAGCGCAGTGTGTGGGGGGATAGACACAGCTAACGTAGATAACTCTTTATTTCTTGAACTCCCCAGATCACTAGATACAAAGTCCCCTTCACTAGTGCGTTTACAGGGGCTCGTTACATAAACATTCCACAAATCATTATCTTTGAGATGTTTGTTTTAATATTGTTTTAATTTGATTCCATATTATGTTTACTATTGCAAGCTTCCTTCTGCCGAATGTAAACAAACACAACGCTGCTACACTGCACAAAACATGACAAGCCCCTGTAAACGCACTAGTGAAGGGGACGGTACCTAACGAAAATTTAAATCATTTGTTTTTTTCTTCACTTGCATAATATCTGACTAGAGCAACAGCATCCTTGGGTCACTGAGGACTGTCCGCATCATCCCTCCTCAACAAGACCTAATCTGTTCTGAATTCCTATGATCCCTAAATGTGGCTTTGAATAGTGAAATCATTTTGGGACCTAATTTGCATAATTCTTTAATCCCCATCTGTATAAGGGACCCATTTAACCTACCTGGAACTACTTTGCTGTAAATACCAATCACAACAGATGAGAAATTAAACATACCATACTAACAAGGCATTCACAACTTAATGGTGATGTTAGTTTAGGTGTAAACTCTGTACTAAAGTTTGTTCCCTTAGTGAAGGCATCCGGGTGGTAACAGCGCTTAGGTATCAACGCGTATTAAACAAGTATTGTATATATTAACGTTATCCAAATAGAAATGTGTCAATATCCATCTTGTAACGTTTATCGACTTATTCTTTTTTAATCAAAATATAAAAAAAAGTAAATAAAAATCATTGTATTTTCCAAACCATTATGAATAGATGTATTATTCATAGACTTTAATAATAAAAATATGTATAATATATTTTCTACATGCTGTAATGCTTTGTCGTTAATTTTAATATCACCGGGAGAACTGATTTTAATTTCAGGTTTTTCATTACCGAGGCAAAGTAATGAAGCTGGACGCTGTAATATCACGACACTTGGAATGAATTTCTGATTAATTTAAATTTCATGACGTAACACAAAAAACAGTGTAAATGCTTTTAGTGTAATATGGTCAGGGAAGTGACACCGAGTAGTTTATTTTATTTAGTAGGTCCTGAGAGTTGTTGGTGCAAGAACACTTCACTAATTTTCCTCACCATCAGTATACAGTGCATCACCATGACTACAAGGACACTGTATTTTAAGACCACTACTAAATGTTAAATCACTATCACTATCATGACACTGTAAACAAACATCAACACTACACCATATATCACTATCATCATGACACCATACACTACCAAAAGTGTCAATACAGCTATAACATAATGTATAGATATCACTGCCACCAACACTATACATCACCATCACTACCACCAGTATCTACCACCACCACCAGTACTACCACCAGACCATACATCATCATCACCATAACCACCACCAACACCAACCACACATCACCACCACCACCACCCTACCATACATCACAATCATCACCACCACCACCATCCTACCATACATCACAATCACCACCACCATCACCCCAACCATCACCACCACCACCTAACCATTTTCTTCACATCAAAACTGAATCAGTTCAACGGTGGACACTGACCCCTCAGCCAGCTCTTGGACCTACAGTAATCTGTGCAGAAAGAAAGCCCAACTCTCACACATAACAGTCATAAATACAATACATAACCTGGAATTACCTTCTCTTTTAAACAGGCTTTACTCTGACTCTTCGCTTTGTCGAGAAAAGGACAATGACATACTCTGATATTGTTTTAGACGGAAGTGACACGGTTTTCAGAATTGGAGAGTTTATTAATTTGTGTAAGTAGATATTTTTATATTAAGTACATGTATAGTGATCCCATCTGGTATATTCATAAGTATTAGTATAATTAAAGGCTTAGGTTTATGTTATATGTTTAGGTGGTATATTAATCTACAGAGTTACTATACAGTATATACACAGAAACATATAAGAACCTATGTCCTCCTCAGACACTCAGTAATGTAGTCTGTTCCGTACGGGTCTTGAGTATAAAGTATAAATGAAACTGCATCTGTTAAAGTTAGATTGTTTAACAGTAGACCATCTCCCAGTGACAGTACCGAAGAACTAATGACACACACACACACACACACACACACTCTCTCTCTCTCTCTCTCTCTCTCTCTCTCTCTCTCTCTCTCTCTCTAACATGATTTCACAAAACTTGCCATTCTGGATACTCTGGAAATGCATTGGTGTACCTCAGCCAGTACAGTAAAACTACAGCACCTGCACCATCAAAGCAGCGTCTGGCGTCTCATCTAAAACCTCAATGACACTTTCGTAGGTTTTATGTCAGACCAACACTCATTTGTTGTATACCTAAAGCGGTGAGTCTTTTTATGGTTCGAGATGTAAACTTTCATTTCTGTAGCGCCAGTCCGAGCATTTATCACCGTCTGCCATTCCTTTTCATTATAATGACTCTCTCGTGGGTGCTGCGCCAGACGAACTCTCTCCCGTTTTTCTCCTGTAACTGTGTGGATTCCAGTTTCACTACAGTACCACCCTCGACAAGAAAGGACTCTCAACGTTTATGAGCGATAACTCAAACAGAATACACAAAGGACCTTGTCAAGAATCCACACTTTTTTAAATTTGTCAGTGAAAAAAAAAGAAAGGTTTCTTTAGTCAGTTCATGAATGCCTTTCTTGGAGTAACTGACTGACTGACTGACTCACAGAGAGAATTTTCCTTTTGTGTCTTAACTATATGCCTGACCCTCACTGCACTCCTCAGCATGGCAACTAATGGACAGTTCATCTCACCCTTGTTCTGAGGATAAGAGGATGAATCTATGTAGAGTATTATTATAATTTCGAATTCCTTTTGGTTGTCAATTTAGATGGTTTGAAGTTAGACACGTTCTCACATTGCTAGTCAGGGGAAAAATTACGCATACATATATTTTAGGGTCGAGATCAGTCTAGTATTATATTATATTGTATTGTATTGTATTGTATTGTATATCTGAGTACGGTATCCTCATACATTTTCAAACACCACCATCATACCAAAGTGTTTATGGACGTCAAATAACCAATTCTAAACGGATGAGGCCTATTATTGACCACAACCAAGTTCTTAGTAGCAAATTCCCTTTAAAGTTTCGAGAAAATTGGTGGTGGATCCCTTACAAGATTTATCGCGTTTACAGGATGGAGAGGCCGCAAACGTCAGGCACAGGAGGTGGGGTGCGGGTCAATAATATCCTGCGATTTTGGCCGATCAGGGACACACACACACACACACACACACACACACACACCATTTTAAAAACTGATCTCTTGGCTAATTGGATATTCTATCGTGTTTTCGTCTTTGTGTTTAAGGTCTGAAGATAGTGAATTTATAAGTGAATTTATAAGTGAGTGAGGGATTTTTTAAGCGAGTTTATAAGTGAATGAGTGATTTTATAAGCGAATGTGTGAATTTTTAGGTCGATTTGTGAGTGAATGAGTGAATTTATAAGTGAATTTAAAAGGGAATGAGTGATTTTTAAGTAAATTTAAAAGTGAATGAGTGAATATATAAGTAAATTTGTAAGTGAAAATATATAAGTGAATGAGTGAATTTATCAGTAAATTATTAAAACGTATCTACTTACAATAATAGTACATTTAATTTAACCTAGAGAATCATTGTTGTAGTAAACTGATGTCAATTACAATTACTGCACACCCAAACTTAGCACCAATACCTTGATGTAAATATCACAACCTTTTACCTGTGCTATATACATTAACACACATTTAATTATCATTACAATAACACTTCTTGGACAACAGTGTCATTGTTCATAGGAATTTGTTGTTATTCTAAATTTCCCATAACAGATTGAGTTAATTAGTTATGATTTGTTTTAGTTATGTTATACTGTGTGTTTGTTTTAATTAATGATTTGATAGGTATTGATATTTTGTAGTTTGGTGTTAGTCGTGTCTATTTTAGTTCATTTCTATCCTATTTGTTCTAATGCTGAATTTTTTCGGTGTGTTGATGATTACTTTAGTTTATAGTCTTCTTTTGTTTTCCTTGACCCGACTGAATTACACTTACTTACACACAAACACTCGTCAATACACCACCCATACATTCCCAGTACAACACCAATACACCACTACCACCACCAACACACCACCAACACAACACCAACACACCCCAACACTGCCCAACAGAACCCCTAACCAAATCCCAACACAAACCAACACACCACCAACGCACCCTAACACACCACCAACACATCACCAACACTCCCCACTACCACCAACACACCACTACCACCACCAACACACCCCAACACATCCCTAACGCATCACCAACACATCGCAAAGGAAATTAACATATAATCACTATTTGTCTCTGTGTTTTCCTCATTTTGTATCGACTTAGAACTTGTCAACCCGTGAAGAGAGTTTGATGATGTCACAAGAGGGTTAATGTCAACAAGACGCTGTGTCGCCAACCACTCCCAGACCTTTGTCATGAAGGTCAATGGTTAAGGTCACATTTCAGGGTCAAAGGTCAAGGGTTAATGTCGCATTTTAGGGTCAAAGGTCAATGGGATATTAATTCGGGAGGTAGTTCAAAAGATATCGAAGTCTTTAAACTGCTAAGAGAACATAGGGGCACGGGGGTGGAGGAGACTGCAGTGGGAGCGGGTAAACAAGGCGAAAGATTACAGGGAAATAGTGTTAGGAATGATGACATAACTAAATTAGACAGGGAGTTTAAAACTAAACGCGGTAAGGGAAGGACTCAGAACACGACTAACTTAAATGTATATTATGCGAACAGTAGAAGTATGAGAAACAAAATGGATGATATTAGGGCCTTGGTATGTACAGAAGAAATCGATATAATTGCATTCACTGAAACATGGATCAACCTAGACACACGTGAATTACCAGTCGAATACCAAATTGCGGGTTACAAACTGTTCCATACCGATAGGCAGACCAGGAAAGGAGGCGGAGTAGCAATCTATGTTAGGGATAATCTGAAGTGTGAAATAAATAAGGAAATAAAAACTGAGAGGAATACAGAAACAATTTGGATAGAATTAAGCGACGGTCGGGAAAAATTAATCACAGGAGTAATATATAGACCCCCCAATCTTGACAGAGTCAATGAGCGACTTATCTGGGATGAAATGCGCAGGGCTTCCATACACAACAAAGTCTGTATAGTAGGCGACTTTAACCTTGGCCAAATAGATTGGACCGACCTTACGGGAAACTCAGAATCAGAGGATTTTCTCGAGACGATCCAGGACTGTTTCCTAAGTCAACATATAACCGAACCCACACGGGGTAATAATATATTGGATTTAGTTTTGTCAAACAGAGAAAACCTCATTAGCAATGTCGAGGTAGGGAACGAACTTGCAAACAGCGATCACAAAGAAATTCGATTCCAGTTAGATTTTCAGGGCAGACGTAAGGAAAATTCCACTCAAGTACCAGATTTCAGAAGGGCAAACTTTGACAGTTTAAAGAGGCAGCTAAGAGAGGGGGTGTCGCGCTTGGCCGTGAACCTGACAGATGACACCGACCTGATAACGAGATCTGAGATTGCCGAGTTCCACGACAATTTAAATAGTGAGTTACTTAATGCACAAAGGCAGAACATACCATACAAAAAACTCAGATCAAACAACAATGACCCTAAATGGATAAATAATTATTTAAAGAACATCATTGGCCAAAGGAAGGCTATAGGTAGAAGGATAAATCGTGGCGAAATTCACCTCCGGGACTATTATAGGGTATTGGCGTGTAGGGTTAAAACCGAGATAAGGAAAGCAAAGAGGAATAGTGAGGTAAGGATAGCAAGGGAGGCAAAGACAAACCCCAAAGGATTCTACCAAATGTACCAAACTAAAACACGAGAAAAGATTGGACCAATACGGTCAGACTCCGGCGAGCTCACTGATAACGACGGAGAAATGAGCAATAATTTGAATAAATATTTTTCAACAGTTTTCACCAGCGAAAATTTAAACATGATACCTGAGGCACCGACTTTATTCAGAGATAGTGAAGAAAACAAATTAAGTGAGATAGTAGTGACTAGTAACGATGTTAGTAAGCAAATGGACAAACTAAAGCCTAATAAGTCACCTGGTCCCGATGAGATATTTGCCAGAGTATTAAAGGAATGTAAGGAAGAGCTTAGTATGCCCTTAGCAAAGTTGTTTAACATGTCCTTAAAAACAGGTGTAGTACCAGAATCCTGGAGGATAGCGAATGTAATACCGATCTTCAAGAAGGGGGATAGATCACTATCCTCTAACTACCGCCCACTCAGTCTAACATCAATAGTAGGCAAATTACTGGAAGCAATCATTTCAAACTCTATTCGAAATCACCTGGAGAAGCACAGATTGATCAATGATTCCCAGCATGGCTTCACAAGCGGACGTTCTTGCCTAACTAATCTATTAACATTCTTTTCATCAGTTTTCGAATCAGTGGACGAGGGGCACAATTATGATGTGGTATATCTCGACTTTAGCAAAGCCTTCGACAGAGTACCCCACGAAAGACTAATTAGAAAGGTAGAAGCTCATGGCATCAAAGGTGACATCCTTAAATGGATTAGGGCGTGGTTACAGGACAGGAAACAGCGAGTGAGCATTAACGGCACTAAGTCCCATTGGAGCAACGTCACAAGTGGAGTTCCCCAAGGCTCAGTACTTGGACCATTATTGTTTATTATATACATAAACGACATAGATATCGGCATAGACAGCAACATAAGTAAATTTGCTGATGATACTAAAATAGGACGTGTTATCAAATCTGACGAGGACTCGGCAAAACTACAGGAGGATCTAAACAAATTTTTCGAATGGTCTGAAAAATGGCAGATGAAATTCAACATTGACAAATGTAAAGTACTCAGTATAGGAAATGTAAACAGGGAAACCAGATACCAGATGAACAACGATGCCATAGAGAAATCCGACTGCGAGAGAGATTTAGGAGTAATGATAAGTAGGAACCTTAAGCCAAGTAAACAATGTGTTTTTGCTCGTAACAAGTCTAATAAAGTACTTGGGTTCATACAAAGGAGTGTTAGTTACAAGACTAGCGAGGTCATCCTAAAACTGTATCTTGCTCTTGTGAGACCACACCTGGATTACGCAGTCCAGTTCTGGTCACCGTATTACAGAATGGATATAGAATCCTTGGAAAGAATACAGAGGAGAATGACAAGACTAATCCCGGGTATCAGGAACCTTGAGTATAGAGACAGGTTAAAGCATCTTAATTTGCACTCCCTTGAGAGACGTAGAGCGAGGGGCGACCTGATAGAGGTGTATAAATGGAAGGCAGGGCTAAACAAAGGGGACATTACAAAGGTACTCAAATTATCCAACCAGGAGCGAACTCGTAACAATGGTTTTAAATTGGACAAATTTAGATTTAGGCGTGAAATAGGTAAACACTGGTTTGGAAACAGAGTAGTGGATGAATGGAACAAGTTACCAAATATCATCATTAACTCGAATACGCTGAATTGCTTCAAACATAGGTTGGATGCTCATATGAGCAATAGGGGTTGGGTGTAAACGGGACTGCCCAGTATGGGCCAATAGGCCCGCTGCAGTTTCCTCCATTCTTATGTTCTTATGTT
>CAUDMG010000136.1:0-25000 GCA_958450375.1 Homarus gammarus
CCCTGCTTTTGTCCTAGCCTCCTCAACATCCTGAGGGGTTGATGGCCTCTTTCAGAACCTCTGTACAAATCTTCTTAAATTGCAATCTTATCGTGTGTTATCTTGCTCTTGATTCCCTCCGCCTGGCTCGCAGGGACTCCAAAAAACTATTAACATTGTTCCTCTTGCGCTGGAAGACGTTTCCCGTTTTTCCTCCTCTCCCTTTACAAGTAGGTCCGTCAATTTTTCTTTATTCGACACGCTTCTTTGGTAGTCCGCTAAAACTGTCGTAGAACCTGTTCTCCATCCTGCATTACTCTCACGCCCACCCCCGTGGCCCTGATAATACGTCAGCATAACTCCTCCTAGCAACCACCTCCATTCTGTTGGCTACTTCCTCATTCTTAGCAGGATCCTCTTTCCGAACTTGTTCTAGTTTGGCAACCAGCAAGGCCTCAGCTTCTATCTTTTCTTCCCGAAGAAAACTCGGTTTCCCTTATGGCTTGCAAAAATCGCCTCATTCACCTTGACTACACACATGTCAGGGCAATCCCAGCAACAGCCTTCATGCTTTACGGCAGTTTGCAACATCCTAAAATGTAAGTAAGGGTCAGGTCTGTAACCTCTATATCCGACGTTCCCCTTGCAGGAATCACATATCATACTCATGATAGTTGTTGTTGGACGAAAGGGGGGGGGGGGGGGGTGTGCAGACTGTGTATAGATACTACCTATTTAAAATTAAAGAGGAAAAAAAAAAAGAAACAGAACTTTGCTGCCCTCTGATCTGGCTTTAAACCTGCCCATTGCCTTTAGAGTTGTCTTTTGCTTTCCTTTTCAGTTCACTTCGGCGTCCTCTGTTACACACTGTTGGCACGCACTGGGCATGCACCGGCGCCTGAATGTCCCTGAACCTACTCCAGTGTTGGTCAAGTCTGGTCGTGAAAGAGCTCGCACTGCTGCCGTCACAACACTTTCTGGCAGATTGTTCCAAGAGCTCACAACTCTCACTCGAAAAAGTTTGCCCTCACAGTTTTTCTGGACCTGCGGCTTCTTTCAATCTGAGCTGGACCCACTTGTGGAGCAAGCGTCTGCCAGCTCCATGTAAGGATGTCATGGGTCACAATGGCACAGCTGGTCTCTTTGAAACCTGAAGATTTCATATTATGCTTTAACGCCCTCAAGACATAACTGGGAGTTATCCCTAGGAAGAAACGTGCTTTCTCTAGCTTAGTGCCATTCATTTTCTCTTGCTTCCAGAAAACAACCTCTCTAAAAAAAATTTGAATGTGACAGAGAACATCATTGTTTTGAGTCAACTTGGATATGTCTGATTGTCTGATTACAGTTAAAGCATTCAGATCCTTTGTGAGTGATGTTGAAAGCTTCAACTGTCTTTATTGTTCGTAACACTTGTCAAGTCAGTGAGTGTCGAGTCTGCCAGTACGAATGGCATCCCGTGATGTCGTCCTTGGGGATAGCCATGAGTTTCCAATTGCTACTGAAGTTAGATTTTTTGATGCCCAATTAAAGAATCTGATATTTGTACTTTGAGTATTATCAGTTGTCTATTTATGAAAGTCATTAATCTCCTGAAATCAATGTCCCACTCTTCTCTCCAAGATCTCAATGTATACCCATACAGGGTCCTTGTGTAAAAATCCCGCTCATGTTGTGAGAATGACGTTAACAGCGTGTATATTTGATTCCTATTTCACTTTTTCCTGGCAAGCTCAATTGCTGATATAATAATAAAATAGACATAAGAAATTCACCTGACCCATGACGCTAATTTTCATAGTGTTTGTGTTTTAACATAGTAAAATGATCATGTGCCAAGTATAATTAAAGTAACATAAGTATCGTCTGTATCGTTGCCAGACGTAAGTTAGGTGTAGTTGAGTTAGACCATTTTAACACACTCGTGACTTTAACTCGACGTATCTCCAGGCACAGAGTGGGTGTTAGTTGAATACCCAGCAGCTACCGGGGACCAGTAGCTGCATACCAGCTGCGCTGTCGTGAAGGATGTCGTTAATTTGGGATGATTGAATTGAGCGAGCCTCGCACTTTGGGAATTAAGCCGCGGGACGAACTCCCTCTCAGTGTGTTGGACTGCAATTGACCTAACAACACTCTTCGTTTGTTGGTGTGACACCCTGGTGTATTCCTCACAGTTACAAAGTATTATTGTTGTACCTGATTGGGGATAACTAGCAGAAATAGTTATCCCATGTTGAGTATTGAACCCATAAATATTGATGTTACCAGTAATAACGTTTGTTGTGAGTTGAGAGTACATCAATCATATGTACAACCAACTTAAATTCTAGTGAAGGTACCATATGTAAGCTTGTCATGTGGTGTGTTCTTTCAAATGTACAACCAGTAATGATGCAAGAAGCGAGAATATCTAATTGGAATTGCAGATGAGTAAAGCCAACGAGCTGATCCTTGTATTTGTATGTTAATGATGTCTTTAACCAAATTGAATTACATATTAATAAACCATTTTTAGAGTATGTAAGGGGTATCATTTTCCCTCGGTATCTACCTTTATTGTTGTCCGATAACTTGATACCAGAATTACAGAACCCATGTGCCCTAACCCCAGCCATGCTACCAAAGGTCAGAGGTTATGAAGTAACTATGGGAAATGAAATAATTAGACAGAACTATGGAGAAAACGAATGAAATAAAAAATTAAGACAAATACAGGTTTGAAAAGTTTAAAAGTTTACCATATGGGGATAAAAAAAAGAGTGAAATAGGAAAAAGAAAATACACAAAAGAAAGCTCCCTTATAAGGACACTCGACTGAGTAGCGCTCCTTGAGATGCATATACACCTCAGTTAGGACGCCCCTTGCCTGTCTGTGGTATAAGCTAGGCAAGTTCGGGCGCTACAATCTCTCGTGGTAGTTGAGGTGCCACAGTGCAGGCACCAGTCTGGTGGCCCTCCTTTGAACATTTTCAACCAACTGACAGTCCCTAAGCGTATCTCGGGGACCAGATGGAGTAACAGTACTCCAGATGGGAAGCACTACATTCTTGAAGATCCTTACGAGGGACTAGATATCTGAACTATCTTCTTATAAGACCTAATAATTTATTTGCTTGATTTACCTTCTTCTCGAAATGGCCCGAGAATTTCAGCTCATTGTCAACATACATACCTAGGTCCTTCTCACATTCGTTCTCAAATATTGCAGTTTTCTTCATCCGTTGGGACATATGATACGCCTCCTTACCAGTGGTACGCCCCAGGTGCATCCTCTTACACTTCGTGACATTGAATCTCGACAGCCATTTCTTCGACCATTCTTAGAGCTCATGGAGGTCATTCTGCAGGTCTTCACAGTACGCTTGGTCCTTGATTTCCCGAAATAACTTGGCGTCATCGGCAAACATTTGTATGGAAGAGTGTACAGTCACTCAAAAAAGTCGTGCCGCCTCTCATCCTGAACCATGAACCCCGAGATTCAGACTCTTGAATCCGAAGCATTTATAGACAGACTAATGTATCAGTGCCTCCTGCTTCGGGTTCACGAGTCTGAATCTCGTGGTTCGTGGTTTAGGATGAGAGGTGACAGGACTTTTTTGGGTGACTGTACAACGTCAGGCATGTCATTTATGAAACAAACAGCGGGCTCAATGCACTGCCCTGTGGTACCCCACTTATGACAGGTACAGATGACGATTTTGTGCCATTAATCTCCACACACTGCTTGCGGTCAGGTAAAAAGTCTTCTATCCACGCGAGGACATTTCCCCGAATTCTGTACCCTTCCAGTTTGGATTTTCAGCCTTTCATGGGGTACACTGTCGAAAGCCTTGGCAAAATCTAGGTAAATATTATCGATATTACCACCCCGTTCCAGCATATGAGTCCAAATATCCAATACCTTGAGCAATTGTGTTAAACAGGAGCGCCAAGGCATAAAACCGTGTTGACAATCCTTTACAAGCTTGTTTCGTAGTAGATGTTCTATCACGGCATCTCTGATATAATACTCTCAAGTACTTTATTATACTATGCTGGTCAGGCTCCCCATATCTATAGTTGTTTGTGGAGTGAAGATCGCCCTTCATGAAGATAGGACTCGCAAAAGCCATTTTCCAATCACTGGGGACGTTTTGTCCATCCAGGAATTTACAGAGCAGGATCTTCAAGAGCTCGGCAAGCTCGTTGCACAACTCTCTTAGCACTCTGGGATGCATCATGTCAGGGCCGGGACTCTTATGGACCTTTAGCTTTGACAGTTTATTTCTTATACCCTCTTCTGTGAACACAATGTGGGTCAGTGCTGTGTCGAACTGTCTGTCCTTAAACGCAGGGAGGTTAACCTCATCCTCTCTTGTGAACACTGGGGAAACACGCTGTAAAATGCCTTTCTCCTAGTCAGAATCTGCATAACTACCATCTTCATGCCTCAGGTCTAATACTCCCACTCGTGTTTTTAATTTCTACTTTGCATATTTGTAAATCGCCTTTGGGTTTGACTTGACCTCTCTTGCAACCAGCCTATGGAACTCCTTTTCAGCCCTTCTACACGCTGCCTTTGTTTGGTTTCTGGCTCTTGCATACACCCCCGTGTCCTGCTCATCGTTTGACCTAACCCACATGTTGAATTTATGGGTTTTCTTAACTTTGTTGACCGCCGCATGGTTCTTGTGTAGGGATCCCCTCGTATTCGTAGAGGCACTGGGTTTGGTCTTGGGTATATATTTATCGATTAAATGGGTCACTTTACTAAGCATGATATTCAGCATAGTGTCTGCGTTTTTGTGCCTTTGTGATTCCGGCCAGTGGATACCCCTCAGTTCTTCCCTCATCCAGTCGTAATTTCCCTTGTAATATTTGCACCTTGGCCTGGCTTTATCATGAATTAGGTAACAGTTAAATCTGAATGACGACACTACATGGTGACTGGGGCTAAATGTTCCAGTTTGGCCACCATACCCTCCTCGTTTGTTATCATGAGGTCTAGTGGCTTGGGTGTTTGCTCCCCTCTGCAATGTGTCTGGTCTTTAACATGTCGAAACAGAAAATTATCTCTGAGTTTCTACAAAAAGAGTAGCAGGGTTATTAAAGTCATTTAGAGTGAACTCGTCCCCTCATGATAAGGAGGTGGCTAGGGTAGAGCATCGCTGCGTTGTATATTAAGGCTCTGAAGTTCCGTTGATTTAGTGGGCTACAGTTTGGGGATCTGTAGATACACCCGATAATAAGTAGGTCCCCATTTCGAAAATATCCTCTCCCTGCACCCTCGCCTGGCTGGTGTAGGTCAGGGTATCGTTTTCTAGGGGACGAGATGCTCCAACTCATCACCTTCAGCGCTCTGGTATTAACACTGGCCATCAGCTTCAGTACACAGATCTCCCAGACTTTTTACACACTGAGCCCACTGTCCTGATGGGTGACCTGAATACTAGACACAAGAAATTAGGTCACTCCACCACTAACACCAATGGTAGGAGAATTATCTCACTTCTCAGCACATATGAAGATGTTCAAATTATAGGTAATAATGAACCAACACACATCTATGGCGGGGGTCTAGACAAGTGTATTGGTTTTAATCTTTCATACACAACTCATAGCTCAGATGTTATCACTGATCTTATGTCTGACCACAGCCCAATCCAAGCTAGTATACATGAAGCCAATGACACCCCCACGTGTGGTAAACTCAACAGACGTAGAATCAGTCAAGGAAGAACATGAAAGCCAGTTCATAGACTTCATCCATGACTAGTACAAGGACTACAAGCGTGACGACTACCAAAGTTTCCATGACGATCTGATAGATAGAACTTATGCATTCTCACCAAAAATGCCTCCACCAAAAAAAGGAGAAAACGTGGTCAGCATAATGGGAATAGGCAACAGGAGTGTTATAATGACCCTGAGCTGACAAAACTCAGGGCTAAGGTCAAGAGGGTGGGTAAGGGTTACAAACAAATTAGAACACCTCAAATGTTACAATTGTATCAAGCTTCCTTTGCTGCTGTCAGGAAACGTGTAAAAGATCTGACAAAATGCATGGGAGACATGTGTCAACAGCCTGAACCAACACACATACCTCAGCAAAGCCTGGAAAGACATAAACACAATCCGAGGTAAACACAGTAGCCACGTCTCCCATCCAAACCCTCTGCAAAAGTCGAATGACCTAATAACAAAGTGGGTTCATGTGTCTAGCTATGACATGTTACCAGCTAGGACTCGGGAACTCCTTGATGCGAAGTCTGTAGAGAGAAGTAATCTTTATGCTGGGCAAACAGCACGATGAGTGTGATGTTCCATATACTGAGTTGGAGCTTGACGCCGCCCTCGCCAGGGGTAGGTCTACTTCCCCTGGAGAGGACGGAGTCACCTACAACATCGTTATACTACTAACGCGCGTGCCAGGCAATCCATTGTTGGTAATGTACAATGAGTTATGTCGAGGGCCAACTAACCACATCATGGACCAGCAGTATTGTTGTACCAATACCGAAACCAGGACAGCCTGATGCTTTTCGTCCCATATCACTAACCAGCTGCCTGTGTAAAACCTTTGAGAGGATGGTTCTTGGCAGACTCTTATATAGAATTAGAGAACACATGTCTCCTAACATAAATGGCTTCACCCATGGTAAAGGTGTACATAATTGCATCACCAATTTCCTAGCTGTGCATCGTGATGAAAGGCACAGATACACCACATTTCTTGACCTAAAAGCTGGATATGATATTGCCAATAGGCAACTGATATTGCACGAACTAGCCAAAATGGATATAGGAGGTAGGCTGTTACACTGGATAAGTGGGTACCTAACCAACAGAAGGGCTGCTGCACTGTTTCAGGGTTACAAAAGTGAAGTTAAAGATATGCAACTTGGTACCCCTCAAGGTGAAGTACTTAGCCCCACTTTGTTCAATGTTCTTATGAATGCATTATTAAATTTAATACCAGACAACCCCAACAATGTCTCAATCAGCTATGCTGATGATATTCTTATACATAATGAAACTCATCGTGAAATGCAAACCACCTTGAACCATGTATACGTAGCCTATGAGAACCTTGGTCTCATTATCTCCACTGAGAAAACTAAGGTGTTCAACAAACAAGCTGGTAACCGCAAACGCGGCTCCGCCAAGTTCAAGATAGGTAACAACACTATTGACTGTTTCTTCTTTTATATATCTTGGTGTTTCCGTCCCCTGTACCCTACCTGCCATACAACAGCTATTCCGCCAATGTATACTGACAGACTGAGACCTCTTAGAAGTGTAGCGGGGTACATCCCGCTAATATTAGAATTGTTAAAACAATGTACCTAGGCTATATAAGATCTCTGATAGATTACCACGCACCAGCCCTGGTACTTCGTGACGGGAAAGGCGTTGACAAGCTCGAGAAAATGCAAATTAAAGCCTTCAGAATTATCCTAGGATGTCCCATGAGCACTAAAGCACTTAATATGAGGAAAGAACTAGGTATACCCAGTGTTAAAGATAGAATAATTGAAGTCAACCTCATTATAGCCCTGAGGCTTCTGCGTGGTGATCCTGATAACATTGTTTCCTTAAAATTGGTAGAATGTATGTGAACCATGGGACAGTTGAGTCTAAATGGATCCAAACTACAGCTACACATATGAAGATGTTTGGACTAGACCACCTGTACAAACTTGAGACACAACAGCGCTTCCTGCCACCCTGGCGGACAGTTCCCTTCGATATCACAATACCGACATATCCGACTAAAAAATTAATTATACGAAGTATTTATCTCCAACACTGCCAAATTGAGAGCTCTTGAACACATACACACACTACAGACTGATGATAATATCACACAGACCATCTACACTGATGGGTCTCTTAACACCGCATGTGGGAGGGCTGGAAGTGCTGTTGTTGTGACTCAACCTGAATTGAATTGTAAAAGTTTATTTAGCCAAAAAAAATACAGATACAGATGGATAATATTACATGGCTGGTAATATAATTGAGAAAGGAGTTAGAATTAACAACTGGGCATCCACTCTGCAAACTGAATTAGTTGCCATACTCACAGCTATTAAATTCATTGAAACCACTGTTACTGACAGTCTCATCATCACTGACTCGCTATCCTCACTACTTGTCCTTGACACCCTCGATTCAGGGTGTCACGCTCTTGTCTCTGAAGCCAGACACAAATATGCGGGGTATCAAGGTCAAACTGTTCTGGATCCCCTCCCACATAGGCCTCATAAAACATGGCAGAGTTGATGCCCTCGCCAAATTCGCGTCTAACAAAGACACCGTTGAATACAATTTGGGTCTGTCAAAAAGAACCCTTAAAACTGTAATTAGGAAAGAACTTATTGATGAGATTGACGCAAGTAGACTAGTGCAAACAGGCACTAGTCGATCCATAATTTACCATGTTGAGATGTATCAAGAGAAACATGTATATGGAGCAAGTAACAAGATCACTAGATTACAAGATGTTGTAACCGCTAGATTAAGGTTAGGATATAAGTACCTTTGGCACTATGTTCCTCAAGTAGATGTAAACAAAGCTAAATGTAAAGTGTGTGGCCAGACATATGGCCACACACTTGAACACTACGTCCTCGACTGCGTGAAGATAGAACCTTTTAGGGACAGGTCCAAGCACACTGTGTGTGAAATGGCACAACACTTCATCTCTAATGGCAAGATAGCCGACATATTAAGATTGTATCCACTTTTTTGTACTTTGTAACTATATTAGTTCTCATGTACAGAACCAAATACGCAATGTGCTTGAATACTTCTCACGTAATGTGAATAACAAAGTGTGAGGCCAGACATACTGCCTCACATGCCTGTACTCACGCATTTGTGAATAAGTTACCCTTTATGTATAGAACTAAACAAATAATGTAATTGAAATACTGTGTAACATTCAGTGCCATAATATCCTGACAACGGAGATTAATTATTATGACCCGTTGTAAACTCTTCTCTGTAATCCTTTTGCGCTACCGGTCACAGGATGAGTATGGGGTGCACAATAAAGTAGCGGCTGTAAGCGGCAAAATCAAAATCAATCGCCTGGCTGGCTCTAAGGTCTTGCCTATCAAAGATAACCACACCCCTCTTGCAAGTTTCTTGAAAAAGGTTCGTAAATGAGTCATGTCCAACAATACTGAACTCACATTCCTCTGGGTCGATTCTCCTGCTCTTGTACAACAGTTCTTCAACTCCTACAATATCGGGTTGGTGTACCTTCAGGAGTGTTTCAAACTCCTCTCTCTTATCAAGGAACGTGTCACTATTAGTGTGCATGACATTCAAGCCAGAATTTGTTCTCGGTAACGTCTCTGTTCTTAGTAGTAACTCCGGCCCCCCTCCATTCTCAAAAGCTGCAGCATTTGCTAAGTCCACTGTATTTTTCAGGGTGTGGTTATAAAGGTCATTGTTTACACGGCTTTTATTTTAACAAATTTATTGACAGAGCTTGGAGTACAGTTTGCCTATTCTGAGTAATTCAGTCAGGTCTTGACACTGAGGGTGGTATCACTTCTCACTGCCTCGGAGGACAGAGGTTCATACTTTTACTTTTATCCTCTTCGCCACTGATCGGCTCGTTAGCCAGCATGGGCGATCAGTCACGTCTCTGATTACTTTTCTTTTTCATTAAACTTCTTCACCAAAAGATCGGCTCGCTAGTCGCCCGGGCGATCGGTCACGTCTCTGTGTTACGCACTGTTGGCAAATACTGGGCAATGACATGAACGTGCTCCTCAATGTACCTGAAACCCTCTCCAGTGTTGGTCAAGTCTTGTCTTAAAAGAGTAATTTGAATCATCTAGGGAATGCTTGAGGGTGAATGAACAAGGTAACTTTTCCTGTAAGGTAGTTAGGTAGTTCAACGGTGTTGTCCGCGTGCAGCCCACACCATTGTGACGTCACCAACTGGTTTTGCTTGGCTGGTTCAGGGAAGGGAAAATCAGTCGGCTTTTACACCATCCTGAGGACGGACGCGAGCTACAGCTACCCCGGGCCAAAGGTGGAAACGATTCTTGAAAATTATGTATGGAAGGAACTAACCAAACTCGGTGCAGGCCAATTATATGCTGTACAACAGAGGTGCGTGAAACCAAGGAGATATAAGAAACTGGGGGCGGCATACGTCATTTCCCTGAAGCTACCGCCAGGCCGGCACCGCCGTTTTTATACACTAAGCATGTGGTTCGATCATAGTGAAACAAACTGAATATCGAACTAATTACGACAGAGGAGCGATTCTTATGTTGACCTCTGACCCTCAGCCAGTGCGGACCTCTGTTCCTGTCAGTGTTAGTGAGTGATATAGTGACATGGCAGCTGCTGACGAGTACTCGACCACCTCTCACGTTCTCCAGCTTTGTCTTGCCTTGCAAGACCGACTGGAGAAGGTTGTGAATGAGGTCCAGCGTCTCAAGGGCGAAAACTTAGCCTTGAAGCTAGTTTTAGAGGAGAAGAAAACCTTTGCCAGTGTCGTGAAGGACGGTGAAGTTGAAGTGGATTCATGGAAGGTAGTTGCTGCTAGTGCTACAAAATGCACTCTAAAAAGGCACTCGGCTGTAGACCTAAACAACAGGTTCAGCACCTTAAGTGACGAGTGTGAGGAAGGTGCTAGTAACACCACGAGTGCTACTCCCTCTGTTAGTGTGGAGAGAGGGAGAAGTTGTGTTGTTGTTGTATGGTGTTATTGTTGTTGTTTTTGAATGATATATGGTGTTGTTATTGTTATTGTATGGTGAATGTTGTTGTTATTGTATGGTGAATGTTGTGTTGTTGTTGTATGGTGTTGTTGTTGTTATTGAATGATATATGGTGTTGTTGTTATTGTATGGTGAATGTCATTGTTGTTATTATTGTATGGTGAATGTTGTTGTTATTATTGTATGGTGAATGTTGTTGTTGTTATTATTGTATGGTGAATGTTGTGTTGTTGTATGGTATTGTTGTTGTTATTGAATGATATACGGTGTTGTTGTTATTGTATGGTGAATGTTGATGTCATTGTATGGTGAATGTTGTTGATATTGTATGGTGAATGTTGTGTTGTATGGTGTTGTTGTTGTTGCTATTGTTATTGAATGATATATGTTGTTGTTGTATTGTATGGTGAATCTTGTGTTGTTGTATGGTCTATGTGGTGTTGTATGGTGTTGCTGTTGTTGTTATTGTATGGTGAATGTTGTTCTTGTTGTTACTGTATGGTGAATGTTGTGTTGTTGTTGTATGGTGTTGTTATTGTATGGTGAATGTTGTGTTGTAGTATGGTGTTGTTGTTATTGAATGAGATATGGTGTTGTTGTTGTTATTGTATGGTGAATGTTGTGTTGTTGTTGTATGGTGTTGTTATTGTATGGTGAATGTTGTTGTTATTGTATTGTGAATGTTAAGTTGTTGTATGGTGTTGTTGTTGTTGTTATTGAATGATATATGGTGTTGTTGTTATTGTATGGTGAATGTTATTGTTGTTGTTATTGTATGGTGAATGTTGTGTTGTTGTATGGTATTGTTGTTGTTGTTGTTATTGAATGATATATGGTGTTGCTGTTGTTGTATGGTGTATGTTGTTATTGTATGGTGAAAGTTGTGTTGTTGTTGTATGGTGTTGTTGTTGTTATTGTATAGTGAATGTTGTGTTGTTGTTGTATGGTGTTGTTGTTATTGTATGTTGTATGTTATTGTATGGTGTATGTTGTTGATGTTGTTATTGTATGGTGTATGTTATAGTCGTTGTTATTGTATGGTGCAAGTTGTTGTTGTTATTGTATGGTGTATGTTATAGTCGTTGTTATTGTATGGTGTATGTTGTTGTATGGTGTATGTTATAGTTGTTGTTATTGTATGGTGTATGTTGTTGTATGGTGTATGGTGTGTTGTTGTATGGTGCATGTTGTGTTGTTGTTGTATGGTGTGTTGTTGTATGGTGTATGTTATAGTTGTTGTTATTGTATGGTGTATGTTGTTGTATGGTGTATGTTATAGTTGTTGTTATTGTATGGTGTATGTTGTTGTATGGTGTATGGTGTGTTGTTGTATGGTGCATGTTGTGTTGTTGTATGGTGTATGGTGTGTTGTTGTTGTATGGTGTATGGTGTGTTGTTGTATGTTGTTGTTGTTGTTGTATGGTGTATGGTGTGTTGTTGTATGGTGTATGGTGTGTTGTTGTTGTATGTTGTGTTGTTGTTGTATGGTGTATGGTGTGTTGTTGTATGGTGTGTTGTATGGTGTATGGTGTGTTGTTGTATGTTGTGTTGTTGTTGTATGGTGTATGGTGTGTTGTTGTTGTATGTTGTGTTGTTGTTGTATGGTGTATGGTGTGTTGTTGTATGGTGTGTTGTATGGTGTATGGTGTGTTGTTGTATGTTGTGTTGTTGTTGTATGGTGTATGGTGTGTTGTTGTTGTATGGTGTATGTTGTGTTGTTGTTGTATGGTGTGTTGTTGTTGTATGGTGTATGGTGTGTTGTTGTTGTATACTGTTTGAGGGTTAACATAGAACTGACTGACTCATGGTATACAGTATATAATACTGTACTATACTGTCTCTTATACTTGTGACACAATGTTGTATTTTGATAGAATACAATCATGTGTACTACTACTATTACTGCTGTTACTACTACTGCTGCTACTACTACTGCTGCTACTACTACTGCTGCTACTACTACTGCTAATACTACTACTACTGCTGCTACTACTAAACTACTGCTGCTACTACTACTGCTACTACTACTGCTAATACTACTACTACTGCTGCTACTACTAAACTACTGCTGCTACTACTACTGCTACTACTACTGCTAATACTACTACTACTGCTGCTACTACTAAACTACTGCTGCTACTACTACTACTACTAATAATAATAATAATAATAATAATAATAATAATAATAATAATAATAATTAATGATAGAATTAAATAAAAATACATAAAATATTTGCTTACTGTCTCCATCCCCATTCTCTTCCCTTCTCTCGTCTCCCTTTCTATCCCCCTCTCCCCATTTCCCTTTCTCTCTCTCTCTCTCTCTCAACAAATCCACTGGTCCAAACCATACACCAACACAGTAGCTAAGGTCAGTTTATCTACCACTAATCCCATACAAATTTGCCAATGCCTTCTGAGAAACTCTTAATTAATCTCCCACGTGTAATTTTTCCCAGGTATCTCAACTTCCGGGAACATGCGCTAGGTAGACAGACTTGCTTCACAGACAATGGCGGTAGATGGACAGACTTGCTTAACAGACAATGGCGGTAGATGGACAGACTTGCTTAACAGACAATGGCGGTAGACAGAGAGACTTGCTTAACAGACAATGGCGGTAGACAGAGAGACTTGCTTAACAGACAATGGCGGTAGATGGACAGACTTGCTTAACAGACAATGGCGGTAGATGGAGACTTGCTTAACAGACAATGGCGCTAGGTAGACAGACTTGCTTAACCGACAATGGCGGTAGACAGAGACTTGCTTAACAGACAATGGCGGTAGATGGACAGACTTGCTTAACAGACAATGGCGGTAGATGGAGACTTGCTTAACAGACAATGGCGGTAGACAGAGAGACTTGCTTAACAGACAATGGCGGTAGACAGACGTGTTTAACAGACAATGGCGGTAGTAACGGACTTGCCTTACAGACAGACACACATAGGCCCCCAAACGCCTTAATGTCGGGAGCTGGTAAGATTAATATCACTATACACCTAGAAACCGCATAGTGTGTGTGTGTGTGTCATAATAATAGTAATAATAATAATTAACGGTTTATTGAGAAAGTTCTGCAGCCCGAAGGCTGAAAATATATAAAAGACAAAAATGACTTATTACAAACAAAGACATGGGGTGGGTGGGTCGTTTAACAAAAGCTTTCATTACTGAAAGAAAAAGGAACATGAATTGAACATCCATATTATTATAGTTTACAGTTGATGGCCCGGGCCTGGGCTGGTCATGGAGACACCAGGTGGTGTGGTGTTCACGTGGTGTAGTAACTCGTCCTCGGGTGTTGATATGAAGGACCTCACGTGGTCATGGAGACACCGGGTGGTGTGGTGTTCACGTGGTGTAGTAACTCGTCCTCGGGTGTTGATATGAAGGACCTCACGTGGTCATGGAGACACCGGGTGGTGTGGTGTTCACGTGGTGTAGTAACTCGTCCTCGGGTGTTGATATGAAGGACCTCACGTGGTCATGGTGACACTGGGTGGTGTGGTGTTCACGTGGTGCAGTAACTCGTCCTCGGGTGTTGATATGAAGGACCTCACGTGGTCATGGTGACACTGGGTGGTGTGGTGTTCACGTGGTGCAGTAACTCGTCCTCGGGTGTTGATATGAAGGACCTCACGTGGTCATGGAGACACTGGGTGGTGTGGTGTTCACGTGGTGCAGTAACTCGTCCTCGGGTGTTGATATGAAGGACCTCACGTGGTCATGGTGACACTGGGTGGTGTGGTGTTCACGTGGTGCAGTAACTCGTCCTCGGGTGTTGATATGAAGGACCTCACGTGGTCATGGAGTCAGAGTACCTCGCCCTGCTGGGTGGTGTTGTGTTATCTCGGATTAACACTGTCTTGTCCGATGATGGTTCCCAGGGGTGCTTATTCCACTGGTGGGTCGTGGTTCTCACTGGTACTGTCTAGTGCTGAATTCACTGGCTTAAACACTGTTCATCACTGTTCAACACTGGTCCCACTTCTTTCCGAAACGAAATTGTCACTTTTGATTATGTTGATATCTCGGTGGTGGTGAGGATGGGTCGGGGAGAGGGACTTGGGGAATGGGCCGAACATTGGCCAAGGGGGGCCGCTGCTCAGCAGGAGCAGCGCCTGAATAGGTCTTGACCCTACGGTGGTCAAGGATGTGTGTGTGTGTGTGTGTGTGTGTGACTATATTACTCAGAGGAGAGACGGTCAGAAACAAGAGGAGATGGTAAGAGACAGCCCGAGACAATGTCATTACTTGAGACACATAAGACGGTGTGGCATAGTACCAGAAAGTTTAATAGTGTAAGATAGTATGTATGTATGTATGGTGGCGACCTGTGGTGTAATGGTTAGCATACTCGCCTCGCAAATTAAAAGTCTCGGGTTTGATCCCAGGGCAAGTTGGTCTGTGCTATTTGCCTGTCTATCCAGCAATAATTGACGACCTAGATTTTATTCAATTTGCGGATCATGCTCTGTGGTAATGGTTAACCAGTGCAGTTGGCGAGGTGTCCGAACTTCTTAGGCTACTCCTTGAGCCTGAGTCATACTTAGGATGCGGTTGTTGTGTTGGCGACAGCTTCTACACCTTAAACAAATTTACGACTATAGGTAGGCCGGCCAGCTGCGAACACGAGAGACAAGATTATTATTATGTATTTATGTATTTCTGGATCCTCTTTAGCTACAACAAAAAAGCAGCGTCATCCCCGTAGCTTCCACAATGCAGCACCCAATACTCCCTCGGATCCTGATAGACCCGCGAACAATGCCGCGCTAATAGACCTAACCCCGTGACGTCATATGTCAACAAACCAGCTCCTGAGCGCGAGGCATTGTGGGACTAACCCCTCCCCCCGTGACGTCATATGTCAACAAACCAGCTCCGGAGCGCGATGCATTGTGGAACTTGGCGACCAGAGGGGGGCTGTGGGGGGGGGGGCAGGTCCGAGATTAATCCTGTCAACACAAAGCTGGTATTGTTCCTGGTCAGCCACTCTCGCGGCCCCGCAGGAAAATGTCCGCCATTTCGAAATAGGCGTCAGAGATATTGTCGTCTTCCGGGGCGAGGCTAAGAAAAAGGAGCTCGGGAAAATGAGGAGAGAAAATGCAGAAAAAAGTGTGTACAAGTGCGGGAAAGTGACCAGAGAAAGTGCGGGGAAAGGATGTGTCAAACTGTAAGCAAAAGAGATGTCCAATAAAAGCGAGGGAAAGCGGAAGTGTGGAATAAACTCTAGAAAAAAAAAAGTCCAACATAAAGCATTTGAAAGAAAAACAGAATAGATAAAGCGCGAGAATTATAAAGGATTCACGATAAAACACAAAACCAAAAAAGATAAATCTCAAATAAAACGAGAAAAAGGTACACCCATATAAAAAAGCGCGGGAAAACGGGAACTCGGAAAAAAGCGCGGGAAAACGGGAACTCGGGAAAAAAGCGCGGGAAAACGGGAACTCGGGAAAAAAGCGCGGGAAAACGGGAACTCGGGGAAAAAAAGCGCGCGAAAATAGACTTTGCAGGGAGATATAATCCCTTTAAATCTGCTTCACTTTTTTCTCCACTGCGGGTTATGGTATGTCAGGTCAAAGTGTTCCATTCATATGACATGTGACACGACCCAGCCTGGCCTGGTTTGTTAACTTTTTACCATCATCTTCCTCTACTGCCGTTCTCTTCCTGGCTTTTCTCTCTTCCTGTTTTTCTTGCGGGTTTTAACACTTTCTACTCTTTATCGATATTTTCTTACATTCTGTCACAAATAAACATCCCAGACCATTATTTATCTTTTCTAGACACCGTTTATCACGCCGTCTCTTCCCTCCCCTCATTCGTCTCCCTCTTCCTAGGTTTCTTACGCGCCCTCCAGTGGCTGTCAGGCAATTCGCTCCTAAGTTGCATTTCGCGTCATCCAACCACCTAATTGCTTGTTAAGGAGCTAAATAGGGAAACAGCGTTAGCTCGTCTGCTGGCTTAACCCCGCAAATTGTGGTTGTGTGTTGAGGCGTCACAATAATGGCGAAATGCGGGAGGCGGAGTGTACAGGCCTTCCCTCGCTCCAACATCTTACTTACCGTTTGTGTTATGGAGGTGGCTCAGGGTTGTGTTGTAGTGAGGAGGGAGTGTCAGGGTTGTGTTGTGAGGAAGGAGTGTCAGGGTTGTGTTGTAGTGATTATGAGGGATCTATCAGGGTTATGTTATGAAGAGTTTGACCTAGTGAGTGTTTTTGTAATAATAATAATAATAATAATAATAAAATTAGTATCATTATTATTATCAGTAGTAGTACTATCATTATCGCCATTATCATTATTCTTTTCATTGTTGCTATTATTATTCTAACTATTATAATTTTTATGGTCTTCCCTTTGTTCTCTTTCACCACCACTACCCTTCTCTCTCCTCTTCTCCTCCTCCTCCCTCTCCTCCTCCTCCTCCCCCCCTCCTCCTCCCCCCCTCCTCCTCCCCCCTCCTTCTCCTCCCTCTCCGTCATCATCACCGCTAGCAGTATTGACAACACCATTAGGTTCATTAACGAAATGACCGTCGCCTCCACACAGCCGTTGTCAACACTGGCTGAGAGAGAGAGAGAGAGAGAGAGAGAGAGAGAGAGAGAGAGAGAGAGAGAGAGAGAGAGAGAGAGAGAGAGAGAGAGAGAGAGAAAGAGAGTGAGAGAGAGAGAGAGAGAGAGAGAGAGAGAGAGAGAGAGAGAGAGAGAGAGAGAGAGAGAGAGAGACTTTCACCCTAAACAATGCGTTAAAATCCAGGAGGCGTCTCTTTTATCTATCTATCTATCAACACATTGTTTTCTGTTTAAAAGCCACCCATCGTTTCCCTTTCCCCCTTACTCCCCTTCCCCAGCACACTACATGAGACCCCCTTCCCTTACTCTTGCCTCCCCTATCCCCACACACACACACACTGCCTATCTCATGACAACCTCTTCCTCACCACTACCACCACCACCACAACTACCACTACTACCACCATTTCACAACTACTACCGTCACCACAACTCTCCTTTTCCCCTCAACCATCTTCACTATCTAGCCACAATCTCTCCCAACCACCATCCACTAGCATCACCACCACCACCACCACCATCACCACTACTACTACCATCCACTAGCATCACCACTACCACCACCACTACTACTACCATCCACTAGCATCACCACCACCACCACCACCACTACCACCACCACTACTACTACCATCCACTAGCACCACCACCACCACCACCATCACCACTACTACTACTACCATCCACCAGCACCACCACCACCATCCACTAGCACCACCACCACTACTACTACCATCCACTAGCACCACCACCACTACTACTACCATCCACTAGCAACACCACCACCACCACCACTACCATCACCACTACTACTACTACCATCCACTAGCACCACCACCACCATCCACTAGCATCACCACCACTACTACTAACATCCACTAGCACCACCACCATCCACTAGCAACACTACTACGACCATCCACTAGCACCAGCACCATCCACTAGCACCACCACCACCACTACTATTACCATCCACTAGCACCAGCACCATCCACTAGCAACACCACCACCACCACTACTACTACCATCCACTAGCACCACCACCACCACCCACTAGCAACACCACCACCACCACTACTACTACCATCCACTAGCAACACTACTACGACCATCCACTAGCACCACCACCACCACCACTACTACTACCATCCACTAGCACCAGCACCATCCACTAGCACCACCACCACCACTACCATCCACTAGCACCAGCACCATCCACTAGCAACACCACCACCACCACTACTACTACCATCCACTAGCACCACCACCACCACCATCCACTAGCAACACCACCACCACCACTACTACTACCATCCACTAGCAACACTGCTACGACCATCCACTAGCACCACCACCACCACTACTACTACCATCCACTAGCATCATCACCACCACCACTACTACTACCATCCACTAGCACCACCACCATCCACTAGCAACACCACCACCACCACTACTACTACCATCCACTAGCATCACCACCACTACTACTACCATCCACTAGCAACACTACTACGACCATCCACTACCACCACCACTACTACTACCATCCACTAGCACCACCACCATCTACTAGCAACACCACCACCACCACTACTACTACCATCCACTAGAACCACCACCATCCACTAGCATCACCACCACCACTACTACCATCCACTAGCACCACCACCACCACTACCATCCACTAGCATCACCACTACCATCCACTAGCACCACCACCACCACTACTACCATCCACTAGCACCACCACCATCCACTAGCAACACCACTACCATCCACCAGCATCACCACTACCATCCACTAGCACCACCACCACCACTACTACCATCCACTAGCATCACCACTACCATCCACTAGCACCACCACCACCACTACTACCATCCACTAGCATCACCACCACAACCATCCACTAGCAACACCACTACTACCATCCACTAGCACCACCATCACCATCACCACCACTACCATCCACTAACACCACCACCACCACTACTACCATCCACTAGCACCACCACTACTACTACCATCCACTAGCACCACTACCATCACCACTACCATCCACTAGCACCACCACCACCACTACTACCATCCACTAGCATCACCACTACCATCCACTAGCACCACCACCACCACTACTACCATCCACTAGCATCACCACTACCATCCACTAGCACCACCACCACCACTACTACCATCCACTAGCATCACCACCACTACCATCCACTAGCAACACCACTACCACCATCCACTAGCACCACCATCACCATCACCACCACTACCATCCACTAACACCACCACCACTACTACTACCATCCACTAGCACCACCATCACCACCATCACCACTACCATCCACTAGCACCACCATCACCACCATCACCACTACCATCCACTAGCACCACCATCACCACTACCATCCACTAGCACCACCATCACCACCACCACTACTACCATCCACTAGCACCACCATCACCATCACCACCACTACCATCCACTAACACCACCACCACTACTACTACCATCCACTAGCACCACCATCACCACCATCACCACTACCATCCACTAGCACCACCATCACCACCATCACCACTACCATCCACTAGCACCACCATCACCACCATCACCACTACCATCCACTAGCACCACCATCACCACCATCACCACTACCATCCACTAGCACCACCATCACCACCATCACCACTACCATCCACTAGCACCACCATCACCACCATCACCACTACCATCCACTAGCACCACCACCACCACTACTACCATCCACTAGCACCACCACCACTACTACCATCCACTAGCACCACCATCACCATCACCACCACTACCATCCACTAACACCACCACCACCACTACTACCATCCACTAGCATCACCACCACTACCATCCACTAGCACCACCACCACTACTACTACCATCCACCACCACCACCACTACTACTACCATCCACTAGCACCACCACCACTACTACTACCATCCACCACCACCACTACTACCATCCACTAGCACCACCACCACTACTACTACCATCCACCACCACCACCACCACTACTACCATCCACTAGCACCACCACCACTACTACTACCATCCACCACCACCACCACCACTACTACCATCCACTAGCATCACCACTACTACTACTACCATCCACCACCACCACTACTACCATCCACTAGCACCACCACTACCACCCACCACCACCACCACTACTACCATCCACTAGCACCACCACTACTACTACCATCCACTAGCACCACCACCACTACCATCCAATAGCACCACCACCACCACTACTACCATCCACTAGCATCACCACCACTACCATCCAATAGCACCACCATCACCACCACCACCACTACAATCCACTAGCACCACCATCACCACTACTACCATCCACTAACACCACCACCACCACTACTACCATCCACTAGCATCACCACCACCACTACCATCCACTAGCACCACCACCACTACCATCCAATAGCACCACCATCACCACTACCATCCACTAGCACCACCACCACTACTACCATCCACTAGCACCACCACCACTACAATCCACTAGCATCACCATCACCACTACTACCATCCACTAGCACCACCATCACCACCATCACCACCACCATCCACTAGCACCACCACCACTACTACTACCATCCACTAGCACCACCACCACTACTACTACCATCCACCACCACCACCACCACTACTACTACCATCCACCACCACCACCACCACTACTACCATCCACTAGCACCACCACCACTACTACTACCATCCACCACCACCACCACCACTACTACCATCCACTAGCACCACCACCACTACTACTACCATCCACCACCACCACCACCACTACTACCATCCACAAGCACCACCACCACTACTACTACCATCCACCACCACCACCACCACTACTACCATCCACTAGCACCACCACCACTACTACTACCATCCACTAGCACCACCACCACTACTACTACCATCCACCACCACCACCACCACTACTACTACCATCCACTAGCACCACCACCACTACTACTCCCCACACCACTACTACCATCCACTAGCACCACCACCACTACTACTACCATCCACCACCACCACTACTACCATCCACTAGCACCACCACCACTACTACTACCATCCACCACCACCACCACCACCACTACCATCCACTAGCACCACCACCACTACTACTACCATCCACTAGCACCACCACCACTACTACTACCATCCACCACCACCACCACCACTACTACTACCATCCACCACCACCACCACCACTACTACCATCCACTAGCACCACCACCACTACTACTACCATCCACCACCACCACCACCACTACTACCATCCACTAGCACCACCACCACTACTACTACTACCATCCACCACCACCACCACCACTACTACCATCCACTAGCATCACCACTACCATCCACTAGCATCACCACCACCACTATCCACTAGCACCACCACCACTACTACCATCCACTACCATCACCACCACTACCATCCACTAGCACCACCATCACCACCATCACCACTACCATCCACCATCACCACCATCACCACTACCATCCACTAGCACCACCATCACCACCATCACCACTACCATCCACTAGCACCACCACCACCACTACTACCATCCACTAGCACCACCACCACTACTACCATCCACTAGCACCACCATCACCATCACCACCACTACCATCCACTAACACCACCACCACCACTACTACCATCCACTAGCATCACCACCACTACCATCCACTAGCACCACCACCACTACTACTACCATCCACCACCACCACCACTACTACTACCATCCACTAGCACCACCACCACTACTACTACCATCCACCACCACCACTACTACCATCCACTAGCACCACCACCACTACTACTACCATCCACCACCACCACCACCACTACTACCATCCACTAGCACCACCACCACTACTACTACCATCCACCACCACCACCACCACTACTACCATCCACTAGCATCACCACTACTACTACTACCATCCACCACCACCACCACCACTACTACCATCCACTAGCACCACCACTACCACCCACCACCACCACCACCACTACTACCATCCACTAGCACCACCACTACTACTACCATCCACTAGCACCACCACCACTACCATCCAATAGCACCACCACCACCACTACTACCATCCACTAGCATCACCACCACTACCATCCAATAGCACCACCATCACCACCACTACAATCCACTAGCACCACCATCACCACTACTACCATCCACTAACACCACCACCACCACTACTACCATCCACTAGCATCACCACCACCACTACCATCCACTAGCACCACCACCACTACCATCCAATAGCACCACCATCACCACTACCATCCACTAGCACCACCACCACTACTACCATCCACTAGCACCACCACCACTATAATCCACTAGCATCACCATCACCACTACTACCATCCACTAGCACCACCATCACCACCATCACCACTACCATCCACTAGCACCACCACCACTACTACTACCATCCACTAGCACCACCACCACTACTACTACCATCCACCACCACCACCACCACTACTACTACCATCCACCACCACCACCACCACTACTACCATCCACTAGCACCACCACCACTACTACTACCATCCACCACCACCACCACCACCACTACTACCATCCACTAGCACCACCACCACTACTACTACCATCCACCACCACCACCACCACTACTACCATCCACTAGCACCACCACCACTACTACTACCATCCACCACCACCACCACCACTACTACCATCCACTAGCACCACCACCACTACTACTACCATCCACTAGCACCACCACCACTACTACTACCATCCACCACCACCACCACCACTACTACTACCATCCACTAGCACCACCACCACTACTACTACCATCCACCACCACCACCACCACTACTACCATCCACTAGCACCACCACCACTACTACTACCATCCACCACCACCACCACCACTACTACCATCCACTAGCACCACCACCACTACTACTACCATCCACCACCACCACCACCACTACTACCATCCACTAGCACCACCACCACTACTACTACCATCCACTAGCACCACCACCACTACTACTACCATCCACCACCACCACCACCACTACTACTACCATCCACCACCACCACCACCACTACTACCATCCACTAGCACCACCACCACTACTACTACCATCCACCACCACCACCACCACTACTACCATCCACTAGCACCACCACCACTACTACTACTACCATCCACCACCACCACCACCACTACTACCATCCACTAGCATCACCACTACCATCCACTAGCATCACCACCACCACTATCCACTAGCACCACCACCACTACTACCATCCACTACCATCACCACCACTACCATCCACTAGCACCACCACCACTAGCACCACCACCACTACTACCATCCACTACCATCACCACCACTACCATCCACTAGCACCACCACCACTAGCATCACCACCACCACCATCCACTAGCACCACCACCACCACCAGCACCACCACTACCATCCACTAGCATCACCACCACTACCATCCACTAGCACCACCACCACTAGCATCACCACCACCACCATCCACTAGCACCACCACCACCACCAGCACCACCACTACCATCCACTAGCATCACCACCACTACCATCCACTAGCACCACCACCACTAGCATCACCACCACCACCACCATCATCACCACCACTACCATCCACTAGCACCATCACCACCACTACCATCCACCACCACCACCACCACCATCCACTAGCACCACCACCACCACTACCATCCACTAGCACTAGCACCACCACCCCCCCCCCCCCCACTCCCCATTTCAGGAGAGATAATCAGATGGGACTAGTTTTATGACGTCACTGGCAGCAATTACAGTAATACTCTGCCAACTAAAACAATCATTGGTCGACAAAAAAAATACGCAGAATGAAAATGCCATTCCCAGGATAATGTAATAGAGCGTCTCCATAAGTCAATCTACATTACTGGGATGTTTGGGGGGAGGGGGGAGAGAAGGGGGTGGGTGTCTTTTGCAGTAGTTGGGGGAAGGGGAGAGGGGGAGAGGGAAGGGTGGAAGGGGAGAGGGAAGGGTGGAAGGGGAGAGGGAAGGGTGGAAGGGGAGAGGGTAGGGTGGAAGGGGGAGAGGGAAGGGTGGAAGGGGAGAGGGAGGGTGGAAGGGGAGAGGGTAGGTGGAAGGGGGAGGGGAGGGTGGAAGGGGGAGAGGGAAGGGTGGAAGGGGAGAGGGTAGGTGGAAGGGGGAGGGGAGGGTGGAGGGGGAGGGTGGAGGGGAGCAATGGACACAATCCCAGGGTCTGGATTTAAATGTTTCTCATAAAAATGTTTGTTAATTAGTTAAAGAATTTCTCTTTCATTATGTCTAATGTACCTGAAGGCGAGGAAACAATTACCTCAGGTGTGTGTGTGTGTGTGTGTGTGTGAATAATTTTGTGTTTGAGTACTTATGTGTATAATAATAATAATAATAATAATAATAATAATAGTAATAGTAATAATAATAATAATAATAATAATAATAATAATAATAGTAATAATAATAATAATAATAATAATAATAATAATAATAATAATAATAATAATATTAATAGTAACAATAATAAT
>CAUDMG010000136.1:30000-37500 GCA_958450375.1 Homarus gammarus
AATAAAAACGAAAGCTAAGGTGTTCCGTTGTTTCCCTTTTCCCGTGTGATTTTATCAAGATTTATCTTATATATATATATATATATATAAGCTAAATCAGAATATAAAGTTTAGTTCTTAATTCAACCTGAGCGGAAAGCAGGTGAGCCTTTAATAACTACTAGCGGGTTATGTTCATCTGGGCAGCAGGAGTGCTGTGCTGAATGAACTGAAACGACCAAAACTCTCTGAGTGTAGCTGGAGTCGCTAGGTTGTAAAATTCAGTGATCTCTGATTTAGCCTCACAATTTTACTGTGTAGCAGACTGTGCTGCATAAAGAGTGAGTGTAGAGCAGGATGCTGAACACTCTCAGTAGCAAAGAACGCTACATCCTCCCTTAAATGGAAAGTGGCACAAGCATGCTGTAACAAACCGTGCTACTGCTCACTACAGCGCTACCTGCTCACTATAGCACTAAATGTTCCCTACAGCGCGACCTGCTCACTATAGCACTACCTGCTCACTGTAGCACTACCTGCTCACTTTAGCACTACCTGCTCACTATAGCACTACCTGCTCACTATAGCACTACCTGCTCACTATAGTGTTTCATGCTCACAGTAGCGGACAGGATCTGGATTTTCACAAGCCCGAAAAATCCACAAATTTCCTCCGAGTCGCTGACCCTAAATCTCCAATAGGTAAATCCCTTAGGAGATTACCAGGGCGGTGAGAGAGAGAGAGAGAGAGAGAGAGAGAGAGAGAGAGAGAGAGAGAGAGAACATATAAGGAATAGTAAAGTAAGTTTCTCAGCGAAAACTCTCTCTCTCTCTCTCTCTCTCTCTCTCTCTCTCTCACACAATAATTGTTACACTAGGACAGACCACAATAGCTATAGGGCCACAGCACAAGGGCCACACTAGCTAGTACGACAGTAAGTGGGCCACATTAAGTAGGTCGACAGCATTAAGGCCACACTAGCTAGGGCCACACTTGGAGGTGGATGGCCACACCGCAGTAGGCTATAATCTGCCTATTTGCATGTAAATTCTAGAGCAGAGAGCCAGCCCGATACCGCCCGTTTTTTGCAGCCGAGATGAACTGCTGTGCCTGCTGCTGCTGTTCTTGTTACTGCTGTTGTGTTCTTGTTATTGCTGTTATTATTTTGGTCACTGCTGTTCTTGTTATTGTTATTGCAACTGTTTAATATTCTTGTTGTTGTGTTCTTCTAATTGCTGCTGTTGGTAGTGTGCGTGTGTAATAATAATAATAATAATAATAATAATAATAATAATAATAATAATAATAATAATAATAACCATAATAATAATAATAATAATAATAATAATAATAATAATAACCATAATAATAATAATAATAATAATAATAATAATAATAACCATAATAATAATAATAATAATAATAATAATAATAATAACCATAATAATAATAATAATAATAATAATAACCATAATAATAATAATAATAATAATTCACGGTTTATTGAAAGAGCATGGCAGTCAGAAGGCTGATAATATACAGTTCCATAATAGGGGAATGGTTCACTTGATTGACAAATAATATACAAGTAACATAAGTGATACAAATATGATATATAATAACTAGGTGGGGAGAAGGTCAAACTACAGGGCATTTCAACATAGTGACAGTGTAAAAAGGTAAGATTGACTGGGAGTGAATACACTGGTTGATTACGAGTTGTTGATAATATTTACAATGGTTGGGACTGTGCGTGTGTGTGTGTGTGTGTGTGTTACGGTGGTACTCTCACCATGTTTTTTTTGAGATCCGAGAGAAGAATTTATACGAACACCAATATTGTGTTGTTCCCAGCTGGTGCCTCTCTCTCTCTCTCTCTCTCTCTCTCTCTCTCTCTCTCTCTCTCTCTCTCAAAAAAGGAAACGGAACACACACACACAAAGTGTAGGACAAAAGCTCCCTAGGAGAAATAATATAGAATTTTTAAAATAATTATTTTATTTTTTATAGTTTGTGAACACTTCTCTATCCTAACCTAACCTAACCTTCGGGAATTCTGTTACAGTTATAAAGAAGTATACAAGGAATGTTTATTAAATCTTCAATGACGTATGTTGTGTCTACTGGGGTAATTACTCCCCTGACATTCAGTGACCTCACTGGGCCCTCGGGTCACCTCAGTAAATACAGAATGAACATGAAGGTAAAATATGTCGTGTTTTTTCTTTTCTATTTATTTAATAATGTTCTATTCAAAATTGAAAGAGTTATAATATTCTAATTACTTAAATTGTAATAATTTCATATTTAAATCTATATATTTTTTATATTTTTAATGACCCCTCACTTTAACATAAGAACAGGGGGCTTCTGTCCTATTTTGCACTTTTGACCGGGGGGCTTTTGTCCGGGTCCCCCCCCCCCCACACACCTGTCCAACCTAAACAATGAACCCCATCTGTCCAACCACAATTAGGGCTAACGGGTAGGGGTAGGGGGTAGGTGAAGAGGGTAGGGGAAGAGATTAGGGGGTCGGGGAACGGATTAGAGGGTAAATGAAGGGATTAGGCGAGGTAGGGGAAGGGATTAGAAGAGTGGGTGGATGACGAAAGGGAGTGAGGGTATGGAGAGGGATTAGGTGGCAGTAGGGGAAGAGATTAGGAGTGGGTAGAGGGGAAAGGGGGAGAAGGGAAGGTGGAGTTGAGGTTAGGGAGGAGTGGGGGGTGGGAGGAGGCTAGGAGAGTGGGGTTAGGTGGGTGGGTGGAGGGGAGAAGGGGAGAAGGGGAGGTTAAAGAGGAGTTGGGGAAGGTTAGGGAGGAGTGGGGGGTGGGTGGAGTGGGGGTGGGTGGATAGGTGGGTGGGTGGAGTGGGGAGTGGGTGGAGGTGATGGTGGTCCCGGCGGCTTCATAATTCAGTTTGACCACAAGCGGCAAAAAATACAATGAAGCCGCGGTAAACTAATCGTTAATGCGGCTCACGGCACAATGAACCGCGAAACATGTATTTGAGTGGGAATTTCGTATTTGTAATCGGGAACAAATTTGGTTATATGCGGGCGTGTGTGGGTGGTGTGGGTGGGTGGATTGGCGTGGGGTGGGTAGGTGGGCGTGGGGTGGGTAGGTGGGCGTGAGTTGATGGGCGTGGTGTGGGTGGGTGGGTTGGCGTGGTGTGGGTGGGTAGGTGGGCGTGGTGTGGGTGGGTGGGTTGGCGTGGTGTGGGTGGGTTGGCGTGGTGTGGGTGGGTGGATGGGTGGGCGTGGTGTGGGTGGGTGGGTTGGCGTGGTGTGGGAGGTAGTGGTAGGGAGGTGGGATGGTTGTGGTTGTGAGAGAGGGGTGAGAGGGAGGGGGATTGTGGTGATGGGAGAGGAGAGGAGTTGTAATGGCGTAAGTGATAAAGATGGTGAGAGGGAGGAAGGAAGGAAGGAAGGAAGGAAGGAGAAAGAAAAAGTAAACAAAGAAAAAAAATAGAGAAACGAACATAGATATGACTGATAAAACACAAGTAAACAGACAGACACACACACACACAAACAGTAAGGAAACACCTAACACGCCTCACAACAGGAAACAAAACATCTCACCCAAAACAACTTTCCCTGACCAGCCCCTCGAGTCGACGCCTGTGAACGAACTATAAACTATAACTAAGGCGGGGAAGAATCACCTTACGAACCACCGCCCTCGATGTAAACAAAGTGTCGCTGGCTACGAGCTTAAATCCTTTTCTGACAACACCCAACGACACCTAGGCCTAAAATTAACCACAAAAACAAAATAAAGTGAGCCAAGGTCGTTAAGATTTGGCTATGTTGAGGAAAAAGTCTTGTGGTGTAGAAGGTGTGAGATTGTCGTTAGTAGTCTCTCATCTCTCACTCATATATAGAGAGAGAGAGAGAGAGAGAGAGGCAGACAGAGTGGAGGCGGCTTGGACTCGACGAGACACTACCAGAGTCAAAACATTGTTCACTTAATCCATCAGATGTTCGCTTAAGTCCAGGAATTATACCTGCGCTCAGTGACACAGTGTAAAGTATTCATAGGAAGGACCAAAATAGCCCTAAAAAAGGTCCAGTAATCCTGCAACTTCACCAACAAATACACAAAAGCATTTCCTTTAACCCCGAGACATAAACTAGCTCCTTCCACCCCTGCTTTTTGGGTTTCCATTGCATCTTTCCCGGGATATAAACTTATATTACTGGATTTTGTGTTTGGTTAAAAGTTGAGTCTCATTTATAGTTTGAATACAATTTTGGAATTAATTTTGTGTGTTTAACTTTGTGTTAGTTAGCTCTATGTGATGTTACGTCATTATCATCAGTTAAGAGGAGAACGTTCGTATGTAAACTTTTAGGTATCCGACTCCTATAGCTACGAATTATTAAATAACAATCATTCGTAATATTTTTTCACTAAGGACACGTAAAACTACCAATACGGTATCAAAATTACACTGAGATTTAAACTGTTTTACCAAGTACAGTTCGTTGTCTTGTAAAAATTCTCCAGCTCATTCAGTTGCTCCCGATTGTCTTCACTGATGACACGTTGAGAACAGCAAAAACAACAGAACGTCAGGGTTTTCCATCTTCCTCGGTATGTGACTCTATGTAATCCAGTTATTACCTGAGTCTGATGGATATCGAGGAATTGATTGGCGGAGTGCGAAAGCTCACTCACCCACCCTCCTCTCTGGTATAAGCCGGCAGCTGATTGGTTAGTTGAAAAGAATGTTTCTAGTTGTTTTTATTCTCGATTCTTATTGGATGGGGAATAATCATGTTTCGTGTTTTGTTAACCAATGAGAGAATCAAACAAAGAGTAAGGTAGTATTCATTGGCTGTAAACTGTAATATTCTAAAAACTGAATCCCGGAGTCATAAAACATTAATATTTCGATTCCCCAAAATCTGAACCTCAGGATTTAAAACTGAACTCCTAAATTCAAAATAGAACCCGAGGATTTTAAAATAAATCCCAGAATCCAAACACGAACCCTGGGGTTATAAAAATAAACCCCTGAATCTTAACGTTGACCCCCGGGGATTTAAAATTGAACCCCTGAATCCTACAAATGAACCCAGGGACATGAAAATAAACCCCCAAACCTAAAAGTGAACCCAAGGAAATTTAAAAGTGAACCCCTTAAGGTCAATGAAGGGTTTAATAACACCTCTAAACATTGACTTCAACATCTGTCACACACATGAACCCTGATGCCACATGTTTATATATTAGGCCGTAACTTAAAGTCATACTGCATTGTAAAATTTGATGACCACAGCCCAGAGAGAGAGAGAGCGAGAGCGAGAGATAGAGATAGAGAGAGATAGAGAGAGAAAGGGGAAAGAGTGAGCAATATTTTATTTTTACGATATAATATAATTCCCACATAAATATAGTTCGCTAAAATCGCTAATTTGTTCCCTAATACAATCGGTTCAGCGAGCGATTCGATAAACCAAAAGTTGGTTCGTTTTGGCGTTTCAATCTTCCGGTTGATTAAGCAATTTTATTAAGCAGAGGTTTGGCCGGGCAAAAAAAAGGAGAGGAAATACTGTTTTAATAGTGGTGTTGACGCTGTGGTGTTGACGCTGTGGTGTTGGTGGTGGGTGGTGTCCAGGCCTGATGTCACTGTGGGTCATGAAAGTGATATACCAGAAAGAATCCATAAGAGTGAATGCCTGTATCATTTTGGTGCTTCATATTGGTGATTCATATTGATGCTTCATATTGGTGATTCATATTGGTGGTTTATATTGGTGGTTCATATTGGTGGTTCATACTGGTGGTTCATATTGGTGGTTCATATTGGTGATTCATATTGGTGGTTCATACTGGTGGTTCATATTGGTGGTTCATACTGGTGGTTCATATTGGTGGTTCATACTGGTGGTTCATATTGATGCTTCATATTGGTGATTCATGTTGATGGTTCATATTGGTGATTCATATTGGTGGTTTATATTGGTGGTTCATATTGGTGGTTCATATTGGTGGTTCATACTGGTGGTTCATATTGGTGGTTCATATTGGTGATTCATATTGGTGGTTCATACTGGTGGTTCATACTGGTGGTTCATATTGGTGGTTCATATTGGTGGTTCATACTGGTGGTTCATATTGGTGATTCATATTGGTGGTTCATACTGGTGGTCCATACTGGTGGTTCATACTGGTGGTTCATATTGGTGGTTCATACTGGTGGTTCATATTGGTGGTTCATACTGGTGGTTCATATTGGTGATTCATACTGGTGGTTCATACTGGTGGTTCATATTGGCAAGGTGACCAAAAGGCGACTTGCTATAGACAGGAATCATCTTAGGTGACTTCTAGACAGGTAGGTACCCATCCAGGTGACAGTTACTTGAGACAGGAGACGGCTTTTAAAAGGTCTGTCCATCAAAAAGGTGACGCCTACTCACAGTCAGCTGATCATTTGTAAACAGGGGTGACCCCGTTATAAGGGAGACAGCCGCTAGACAGGCAGATGGTGGTGACCCCGTTATAAAGGAGACAGTCACTATAGACAGGCAGATGGTGGTGACCCCGTTATAAGGGAGACAGCCGCTATAGACAGGCAGATGGTGGTGACCCCGCTACAAGGGAGACAGTCACTATAGACAGGCAGATGGTGGTGACCCCGTTACAAGGGAGACAGCCGCTATAGACAGGCAGATGGTGGTGACCCCGTTATAAGGGAGACAGCCGCTATAGACAAGCAGATGGTGGTGACCCCGTTATAAGGGAGACAGCCGCTATAGACAGGCAGATGGTGGTGACCCCGTTATAAGGGAGACAGCCGCTAGACAGGCAGATGGTGGTGACCCCGTTATAAGGGAGACAGCCGCTATAGACAAGCAGATGGTGGTGACCCCGTTATAAGGGAGACAGCCGCTAGACAGGCAGATGGTGGTGACCCCGTTATAAGGGAGACAGCCGCTAGACAGGCAGATGGTGGTGACCCCGTTATAAGGGAGACAGCCGCTATAGACAAGCAGATGGTGGTGACCCCGTTATAAGGGAGACAGCCGCTATAGACAGGTAGATGGTGGTGACCCCGTTATAAGGGAGACAGCCGCTATAGACAGACAGATGGTGGTGACCCCGTTATAAGGGAGACAGCCGCTATAGACAGGTAGATGGTGGTGACCCCGTTTTAAGAGACATCCGCTATGGACAGGCAGACGGTGGACGGAGGTAGCTGGAGGGGCCAGTGTATACAATGAATAATGTAACGGCGTAAAGTCGTGGACTGTATGGTGGGACGTCCATTATGGCATCAGTGGATTATACATCAAAACAGTGTATGTTGGCCGCCACACACACACACACACACACACACACACACACACACACACACATATACACACACACATTCATACACACACACACACACACACACATTCATACACACACACACACACACAATACACACAAACACACATTTACACACACACACTCAATATACACACATACACACACACACAAACACACACACAATATACACACATATAC
>CAUDMG010000136.1:42500-55000 GCA_958450375.1 Homarus gammarus
ACAGGAATGGTTTAAACTACAAACTTTACAGTGAGTATTTTTGTGTGTGCTCCAACTGAACTGTTCGATCTCACGTATGTAAATTAGGTCAAAAATGTGGTATCCTGCATATATAAACAGCTTCCCCCTCCCCTTCCCCACTCTCCCCTCCCCTACTTTCCCCCTCCCCTTCCCCACTCTCCCCTCCCCCACTCTCCCTCGACCCCTCCCCTACTCTCCCTCGACCCCTCCCCTACTCTCCCTCGACCCTCCCCCACACTCCCCACTTCCCCCTTCCCTTACGGTTTCCTTCCTCTCCCATTTCTCTCCTAACCCCCTGCTCCCCCCTCCCATCTCTCCAATTCTCCCTCTTCCTTCTCCTTTCTTCCTAACTCCTCTAAACCCCTTTCTCTACTTACCTCCCTCCCCCCTCCCTCCTACACCCCCCTCCCATCCTTCCCCTCCCTCCCATCCTTCCCCTCCCTCCTACACCCCCTCCCATCCTTCCCCTCCCTCCTACACCCCCCTCCCATCCTTCCCCTCCCTCCTACACCCCCCTCCCACACCCCCCTCCCATCCTTCCCCTCCCTCCTACACCCCCTCCCATCCTTTCCCTCCCTCCTACACCCCCTCCCATCCTTCCCCTCCCTCCTACACCCCCCTCCCATCCTTCCCCTCCTCCTCACCCCCTCCATCCATCCCCCCTCCTACACCCCCTCCCATCCTTCCCCTCCCTCCTACACCCCCTCCCATCCTTCCCCTCCCTCCTACACCCCCTCCCATCCTTCCCCTCCCTCCTACACCCCCCTCCCATCCTTCCCCTCCCTCCTACACCCCCCTTCCCCTCTTTTCCCGCGAAACAAAAGAACAAATTACACAAAGAACAGAAAATTGGCTTTGAGTCAGAGGCCACCGTGACCCCAGATTTGCATGTAATAATTGGGTGGGATTAGTTACATCTACCAAAGGAGGTCTTTTTAAATGTCCAAACGTGGTGGTGGTGGTGAGTGGGTAGAGGTGAGTGGTGGTGATGGTGAGTGGGCGGGTGGGTAGTGGTGGTGGTGAGTGGGCGGGTGGGTAGTGGTGGTGGTGAGTGGGTGGGTAGGGGTGAGTGGTGGTGGTGGTGAGTGGGTAGTGATGGTGAGTGAGTGGTGGTAGTAGTAGAGGTGAGTGGTGGTGGTTGTGATGGTGAGTGGTGGTGGTGGTGGTGAGTGGGTAGTGGTGGTGGTAGTGGTGGTGAGTGGTGGTGGTGGTGGTGAGTGGTGGTGGTGGTGGTGAGTGGGTAGTGGTGATGGTAGTAGTGGTGAGTGGTGGTGGTGGTGGTGGTGAGTGGGTAGTGGTGGTGAGTGAGTGGTGGTGGTAGTAATGGTGGTGGTGGTGAGTGGGTAGTGGTGGTGAGTGGGTAGTGGTGATGGAAGTAATGGTGAGTGGTGGTGGTGGTGGTGCGTGGGTAGTGGTGGTGAGTGAGTGGTGGTGAGTGGGTAGTAGTGGTGGTGGTGAGTGGTGGTGGTGGTGAGTGGTGGTGAGGGGGATAGTGGTGATAGAGGGAGGGTGGTGGTGAGGAGTAGTGGTGGAGGAGGGGGGTAGGGGTGGGGTATTGAGTGGTGGTTATGATAGTAGTAGTAATCGTAATTGCAGTAATTGCAGTAGTAGTAGTAGTCTGTAATAGTTAAATCTAATCTAACCACAGTCAAACCCAACCCAACCCAACCCAACCTAACCTAACCTAACCTGACCTGACCTGACCATACATCACAGCAAAGTTATGGAGGTAAGAGGGTGAGACGGGGTCGTGGAGGTCGGCCTCAGTAGGTCAGGTGTTTACCCTGACCTCAAGAAAATAGTAACAATAATGTGCAGTCAAGTGATGGGTTAGGTTAGGTTAAGAAAGGCCAAGTTACAGTGGGTTAGAGAGAGAGAGGAACAACAGGTTCAGGGGAGGGGGGGGGCAGCTTTAATTAGTCAGCACAGTACTGACACGTTCTTATGAACGTCATGTGATCCAATTGAAGATGTCCGACCCCTTGATGATCTCTCTCTCTCTTTCTTTCTTTCTTTCTCTTTCACACACACACACATAATATATATATATATATATATATAAATATATATATATATATATATATATATATATATTATATATATATATATATATATATGCAAGTAAATCACTGTAGGTGCGCGTGATGTAGGTATATGCTGATAACCACCAGGAAAGAAGAAAACACGAAGTTCCCAAGCGCTTTCGTATAATTCACATCTTCAGGGGTGAGTACAGACTAGATGTCTGTACTCACCCCTGAAGATGTGAATTACACGAAAGCGCTTGGGAACTTCGTGTTTTCTTCTTTCCTGGTGGTTATCAGCAATATAATATATATATATATATATATATATATATATATATATATATATATATATATATATGGGTAGAAATCACGGAAGGAAGAGAAAAACTAATTATGGGAGTGATTTACAGGCCCCCCCCCCCCCCCCCAAGTCTTGGGAAAGAAGCAGCTCAGCCCCCATATGGCAGGAAATGAGTAGGGCAGCAAGATACAACATCCTGTGCATCATGGGGGATTTCAACTTCAGAAATATTGACTGGGACAACATTGTAGGTGACTATGAATCTGAAGACTTCCTAGACGCAGTACAGGACAATTTTCTAAAACAACTAATTACAGAACCTACTAGAGGTGACTATATATTAGACCTAGTTATAACAAATAAAGAAAATATTATCAGAGATATCACAGTAGGGGAAGAACTAGGGAACAGCGATCACAGAGAAATCAGGTTCACCCTAAATTTTGAAACGAAAAACAAAGACATAATGGTCAGAGTCCCAAACTTTCGGTTGGCGGATTATCAGGGGTTAAGAAGGTACATACCTAGGTGAGGTCACCTGGGAACAGTCACGTCAGTCCCCAGTAGGAAGGGGTGAGGTCATAGATGACACAACAATTGATCATGACTATAATATATTCACTAGTATACTACATAAAGCACAAGAACAAAATATACCATACAGAAAAATTAGGCCAAATAAGAATGGGCCAAGGTGGATGACCAGAAAACTTAAACATGACATAGGAATAAAGAAAGGAATATATAAGAAATTAAAGGGAGGGGAGGATGTTATTTACTTAGCATTTGATAGAGTACCGCATCAGAGGCTTCTGAGAAAAATTAAGGCTCATGGTATCGAGGGGAAAGTTTTAAATTGGATAAAATCATGGCTCACCGATATAATGCAGAGGGTCAACGTAGATGGTGTTAAATCTGAGTGGGGCTGTGTAGTGTAACCAGTGGGGTTCCCCAGGGGTCAGTACTAGGCCCACTCTTGTTCATAATCTACATAAACGATCTAGATACTAGGATCAACAGTGACATAAGCAAGTATGCGGATGACACCAAAATAGGCGGCAGATAAATTCAGGGCAGGATGCAAATGCATTACAGGAGGATTTAAACAAACTGCAGGGGTGGTCTGAAAAATGGCAAATGAAATTCAACACCAGCAAGTGCAGCGTACTTAATATTGGAAGAACAAATACTGTCAATGTATACAGCCTTAACAACATCAACCTAGAGAAGTCGACTTGTGAAAGAGACCTAGGGGTACTTGTAAGCCCGGACCTACGGCCTAGAAAACAGTGCGTTAATGTTCGAAATAAGGCAAACAGAGTATTGGGTTTTATATCTAGAAGTGTAAGTAATAAAAGTGCAGAGGTCTTATTGAAACTATATCTTGCGCTAGTCAGGCCGCACCTCGATTATGCGGTTCAGTTCTGGTGCCCCTATATCAATTCACTAGAGTCGGTGCAGCGAAGAATGACGAAAATGATTCCGGAACTTAAAAACCTTCCATATCAGGATAGGTTAAAGAAACTAAACTTGCATTCCCTAGAAAGACGAAGAGTGCGGGGAGATATGATAGAAGTATTTAAGTGGGTGAAAGGAATCAATAAAGGGGATATAGATAAAGTTCTTATAACATCCGAGCAGAATAGGACTCTGAGCAACGGATTTAAGTTGGATAAGTTTAGGTTTAGGAGGGAGATAGGAAGAAACTGGTTCACAAATAGGGTGGTGGACGAGTGGAACAAGCTTAGCAACTTTGTAGTAAGTGCGGGAACTCTGGAAAGTTTCAAAAGGAGGCTGGATAGATTCATGGATGATAGAGAGTGGTAGTAACTCTCGACAGGAGCTGCCATGCACAGGCCAACCGACCTATTGCAGACTCCTTATTTTCTTATGTTCTTTTATATATATATATATATATATATATATATATATATATATATATATATATATATATATATATATATATATATATATATATATATACTCTCTCTCTCTCTCTCTCTCTCTCTCTCTCTCTCCCACCCTAGGAGAGGACATAAAAACCCAAGAATCAATAAGAGTCCTTTCCGGGGCTCTTGGCACATGATCGTCGCCCGTCTGGCTGCACGCGTGAGTTACTGAGAGAGAAAGAGAGAGAGAGAGATATGAGAAAAAGAGAGAAAGATAGATGGGGGACAGGAGTGAGAGATACTGTAGATAAAGGAGAGATGGAGTGAGCGAAAAGGAGACTGAGGGAATAAATGAGAATGAGAGAGAGAGAAAGACAGATCAACAAAAAGAGAAAGAGAGGGGGAGGGTAGGGAAGGGTGGGAAGGGGGAAAGGAGGAGGAAGAAAGGAAGGGGTAGGGAACGGAGGAGGAAGATGGGAAGGGGGCAGGGAACGGAGGAGGAAGATGGGAAGGGGAGCAGGGGGTAGGGAACGGAGGAGGAGAGATGCGGAGAGGGGAGGGGTAGGGAACGGAGGAGGAAGATGGGAAGGGGGCAGGGAACGGAGGAGGAGGAGGGGAAGGGGGTAGGGAACGGAGGAGGAAGAAGGGGAAGGGGGTAGGGAACGGAGGAGGAAGATGGGAAGGGGGTAGGGAACGGAGGAGGAAGATGGGAAGGGGGTAGGGAACGGAGGAGGAAGAGGGGAAGGGGGTAGGGAACGGGGAGGAAGAGGGGAAAGGGAGGAAAGGGGGGGGAGGAAGGAAAACACCATTTTACCCAGGAGCAGTTTCCGTTTGGTGTAGTCGTAGCTCCCCTTCCTGGAGGCCAACAACTACACAAGACACATATATTTTCACCCTCTTCTCTCTCTCCCTATTTTCCAGGGTGTTTATGGCCCTTAAATACCAACCTAACCTATCCCCCCCCCTTTCCTCCCTTTTTTGTGGCCCTTTTTTTTTTTAGACCACTGGAGGGAGTGTTAAACGACCCCTCCTCCCCTGCCTCTTCCCCCCTTCCCTCTTTCTTCTCCTTCATCTCCTTTTTTTCTTCTCCATAATCGTAAAATTCACGTAAATAATACTTTTCCCCCAAGGGTTCGTGTTTCATCATCTGGTCTTTTGAAGCAGTGAAGCTCCTACAGGTGAACCACTTTCTTCTCAAACGAACCTGGTGTGTGTGTGTGTGTGTGTGTGTGTGTGTTTTGAAGAGTCGAGGTCATGTTTTGAGCGTGTAGTGTTTTAAGAGAGTTGAGATGATTCGAACCAAGGCCGTGTGCTCTGATGGGGGTTTATGAGCCAGTGTGAACCATTTAGTGTGAAGGACTTTGTTTAGAGTGTGAACCTTTTGGACGAGTTAACTGAATCTTCGAACCAACGAACCTGAATCATTTTACGAGTCAACTGAACCAACGAACCTGAGTCATTTTACGAGTCAACTGAACCAACGAACCTGATTCATTTTACGAGTCAACTGAACCAACGAACCTGAATCATTTTACGAGTCAACTGAACCAACGAACCTGAATCATTTTACGAGTCAACTGAACCAACGAACTTGAATCATTTTACGAGTCAAGTGAACCAACGAACCTGAATCATTTTACGAGTCAACTGAACCAACGAACCTGAAACACTTCTAAGTATTAATTAGGTATGGAAAGGACTTGTGGATAAACGTACAGACGAACGTACGAAGGGACTCAAGTTCGGACGGACGAGGAACGATATCTGGGATTGTGGGTGGAAGAGGTGGAAGAGAGAGAGAGAGAGAGAGAGAGAGAGAGAGAGAGAGAGAGAGAGAGAGAGAGAGAGAGAGAGAGAGAGAGAGAGAGAGAGAGAGATCTTAGTATCACAAGGAACTGACTCGCGAGAAGGTTGACTGGACAAACACTTGACAGACTCAGAAACAAACTTAACCAAATGAAATTAAATCCGGGTAAAAAAGTGTTTGACTAACTGAACCTGATATGCTTTTGGCGCTTAAACTAAAGAATCCTATACTGAATGGCTTTGGCGGCTGCCCTCGGTCAAATTGGCTAATTACCGTTTACTATTATTATGGTTATGATTAGCTTTTAGGTTGACCTTTGTAAGACCATCAGGGTTACAACTACACGGTAGAGGGTGGTAAAATAGGTCACCTGAACGTATATCAAACCTGTTTCACTACCACGCCCCCCTCACTCCCTGGACGCCTCACTACACCCCTGGCTGGAGTCCACCAACACTCAGCTTAAGTCTTATTCTTGGTCAATATTTTGGGCTTTATTTCCACTGAATTTCCCCCTAAAGGGTAAAATTATTGTATGAATCTCGGGGAATCACGAATTGATGGCTGGAGAGAATCACCGCCATAGAGGATTACCATAGGAGTTGTGACCAAAGCCGTTCACATGGACTCCAAACCAGTATAATGAACCCCCATAATACATCAATAAAAAACACTACAAAAACGTTCATAGCTACGTTCATCTACAAAAAAGAAATAATCCAAAAAAAACTTCAATAGAGATTTGGTATTCGTTAAAGATGGGGAAACACACCAGTCTCGTTCACAGTGTTCTCAAAAAGGGGAGGAGAGGAGCGAGCAGAGGAGGAGCCGTTTCACTCATGGTATTCCATCTACATACACAGTAGCGACGCTCCCCCTCCCGATGCTCTTTTGTCTGTATCCCCGGGCGGCTATAAACTCCACAACACATCAAATATAGACGCGATGACTGTACGATGGTGGATAAGGGTGGGTGGTGGGTGGGGTGGGGTGGGTGGTGGGTGGGGTGGGTGGTGGGTGGGGTGGAGAAAGGGTTTTTGCTCGAATGTAAATAAACACCACCTCACCTTATACCCTTTCCTCTACCCTCTGTCCTTCCCTGATACTGATCCCTCTCTCCACTGATACTCTCGTCTCTACCCCTTATACTCCCCTCATCTCTGCTACTCTCCATTACCGGGGGAAGGAAATATAAGTCAATATTTATATGTACTGTAGTAGTGGTGAAGGCAGACGTGATAATTAATTTTCTGAATTTCAAATGTTTATTATTCTAACATATAGTTACAATGTTTACTTTTAGAACCAGCTGTCACTTACACACACACACACACACACACACACACACACACATATCACACACACACACACACACACACACACACAGTCCAGGGCCAAATATTTTACAACACTGACCAGCTCTACGTATCTATGAGAACGAGAGGTCAAGGGGTCAGCGGCTGTCACAAAATTCATTTATACAATTGGACAATCAAGACGAGACTACATGAAGACTATTTTTTGCTCTCCTCTGTACGTTTGTTTTCTTTTATTATGCCCCGCCAGCAGTCACAGGGATATAGCATTTATCTTATTCAGGTGGTGGGGGAGAGAGCACAGTTCACTCTTAATAATTAAATATGGTGAGAGTCTGTCTGTGTGCCTGTCTGTCTGTGTGCCTGTCTGTCTGTGTGCCTGTCTGTCTGCCTGTCTGTCTATCTATCTATATGTCTGTCTGTCTGCCGGTCTGTCTGTCTGTTTGTCTCTCTGTCTGCCTGTCTGTCTGTTTGTCTCTCTGTCTGTCTATCTATCTATATGTCTGTCTGTCTGTCTGTTTGTCTGTCTGCCTGTCTATCTATCTATATGTCTGTCTGTCTGTCTGTTTGTCTCTCTGTCTGTCTATCTATCTATATGTCTGCCTGTCTGTCTGTCTGTCTGCCTGTCTGTCTGTCTATATGTCTGTCTGTCTGTCTGTCTGTCTATCTATCTATATGTCTGTCTGTCTGTCGATACATACAAGTTTGTCTAGACATTAATACATAAGACTTGTCGGTGTATACTGTAGTGCTCTCTCTCTCTCTCTCTCTCTCTCTCTCTCTCTCTCCTTCCCTCCCCCCTTCCTCCAACTCTCCCCTCCCTCCCCCCCTTCCCCCAACTCTCCCCTCCCTCCCCCCCTTCCCCCAACTCTCCCCTCCCTCCCCCCCTTCCCCCAACTCTCTCCTTCCCTCCCCCCTTCCCCCAACTCTCCCCTCCCTCCCCCCCTTCCCCCAACTCTCCCCTCCCTCCACCCCTTCCCCCCACTCTCTCCTTCCCTCCCCCCTTCCCCCAACTCTCCCCTCCCTCCCCCCCTTCCCCCAACTCTCCCCTCCCTCCCCCCCTTCCCCCAACTCTCTCCTTCCCTCCCCCCTTCCCCCAACTCTCCCCTCCCTCCCCCCCTTCCCCCAACTCTCCCCTCCCTCCAACTCTCTCCTTCCCTCCCCCCTTCCCCCAACTCTCCCTCCCTCCCCCCTTCCCCCAACTCTCCCCTCCCTCCCCATCAGCCACACGACCGTATAAGAGGTACAGGAAAAGACAATTGTTGTTTTAATAATCTATTCTGAGTCCACCCTCCTGTTGAGAGAGAGAGAGAGAGAGAGAGAGAGAGAGAGAGAGAGAGAGAGAGAGAGAGAGAGAGAGAGAGAGAGAGAGAGACACACACACGCACACACTATCATTACAGAATACACACACACAAACACCCGTACTCATTAAAAACGCTCATACATACATACACCCCTCTCTATACACACACACACACGACCCTCGTCTTTTAACCAGGTAAGAAATGACTGACACAGAAACGAACATGTCAGGATTACCATATGTATAGGACGTGTGTGTGTGTGTGTGTGTGTGTTAAAAACATACATAATGTCTGACAGATTTTTCGTGGCGATCGCGTGAATGTTTGTATCTAACTGTATATCAGCACTGTCCTCCCGTGTTGATGTGTGTGTGTGTGTAAAGCAGTGTGTATATATTTTTTATGAGACACATTGTCTGTCTGTATGTATGTATGTATGCGGGCGGTGTACTATATGTGCACTTATGTGTGAAATACTAACAAAACATATCAATTAAAAATAATCTCTCTCTCTCTCTCTCTCTCTCTCTCTGTCTCTCTCTCTCTCCGGTAGCCCGTAGAAGACATAGGGAACCTCAACCCGTTTTTTATTGTTGTTCGATTTCCATTTTCTGTGAATGGTGAAACTGTTTCCTCGATGTTTGTGAAAAATTCTCTCTCTCTCTCTCTCTTCATCGTCTGTTCACCCCTTTATCTTTCCTTCTCCATCACATCGTTCTCCGACCTATCCTCCGCCTCCTCCATTCCTGTTCCTCCCTCATCCTTCCACCTAACCCCATCTTCTTCCCCCTTCTCCTCACCTTCTCTCCCTCCACACGTCTCCCTCCCTCCACCCCTCCTCCATATCTCCCCCTTCTCTCCCTCCACACGTCCCCCTTCCTCCACCTCTCCTCCATATCTCCCCCTTCTCTCCCTCCACACGTCTCCCTCCCTCCCATCCTCCTCCATATCTCCCCCTTCTCTCCCTCCACACGTCTCCCTCCCTCCCATCCTCCTCCATATCTCCCCCTTCTCTCCCTCCACACGTCCCCCTTCCTCCACCCCTCCTCCATATCTCCCCCTTCTCTCCCTCCACACGTCCCCCTCCCTCCACCCCTCCTCCATATCTCCCCCTTCTCCCCCTCCACACGTCCCCCTCCCTCCACCCCTCCTCCATATCTCCCTCTTCTCCCCCTCCACACGTCCCCCTACATCCACCCCTCCTCCATATCTCCCCCTTCTCTCCCTCCACACGTCCCCCTCCCTCCACCCCTCCTCCATATCTCCCTCTTCTCTCCCTCCACACGTCCCCCTCCCTCCACCCCTCCTCCATATCTCCCCCTTCTCCCCCTCCACACGTCCCCCTACATCCACCCCCTCCTTGACATATTCTGGGAACCAATTCAGAAAAAGATCCAAACGATTCTGGGATAAAATATAAATAGAACAAATAAAATAAAAAATAAAAAATAAAAGTTAAGAATTCTTTGACTTTAGTTAAGGAATTGTCATCATCTTGTTGTTTCTGAATTAAACCAACGTATGGCTGGAGAGAGAGAGAGAGAGAGAGAGAGAGAGAGAGAGAAGAGAGAGAGAGAGAGAGAGAGAGAGAGAGAGAGAGAGAGAGAGAGAGAGAGAGAGCTAATGAGGTTTCTCCCAATGAACCAGAAATGTTTGATGGCGAGGAAGAGGTTATATATAATGACCTTAATCTTCTTCCTCATCTTCCTCCTATTTCTTACTTCCCAACTTCTTCTCTTCCTCTTCCTCCATGACCTCCCCTACTCCTCCTCCGTCACCCCACTTCTTCTCCTCCCTTCCCTCACACTCCCCCCAAATCCTGAGACACTAAAAATAACATGAATCAAAATATCATAATTAGATTAGTGGAGCAATAAAACCCACATAAGATCACATCCAGTATGCTAGAGCCATCCCGGAGCCATTAAGGAAATACCCAATCACTCCAACCTCTCTGGGGGAAAAATAATGAAGAAAATATAAAGACAATTACGAAAACTTCATCTAAATGTTGACAGGCGGCCATCTTGGAATTAGGGTTTTGTTTTCTTCTTCCAGGATGAACGACGACCGCAGGGAGGGACGGGAACTCGACAGGATGAACAACATAAGAAAATAAGGAGTCTGCAATAGGTCGGTTGGCCTGTGCATGGCAGCTCCTGTCGAGTTACTACCACTCTCTATCATCCATGAATCTATCCAGCCTCCTTTTGAAACTTTCCAGAGTTCCAGCACTTACTACAAAGTTGCTAAGCTTGTTCCACTCGTCCACCACCCTATTTGTGAACCAGTTCCTTCCTATCTCCCTCCTAAACCTAAACTTATCCAACTTAAATCCGTTGCTCCGAGTCCTATCCTGCTCGGATATTATAAGAACTTTATCTATATCCCCTTTATTGATTCCTTTCACCCACTTAAATACTTCTATCATATCTCCCCGCACTCTTCGTCTTTCTAGGGAATGCAAGTTTAGTTTCTTTAACCTATCCTGATGTGGAAGGTCTCTAACGACTGAGCTGATACGATAAAATGGACTAATTGAACCGGAATGAAATTGACTTTACTGTTGGTGTTTATTATTATTATTATTATTTGTACCAATATTATTATCATCATCATCATTTTATTACTGTTGTTGTTTTTTTATTTGTCATTATCATTGCCTGTGCTTCCTGGGTAAAGACACACACACACACACACACACACACACACACACACACACAGGTGTAGGCAGCTCACCTGTGTGGGAAGACAATCAGATTACCTGGCCAGGAATCTATCACTGATTGTACCTGCCAGATGACCCCTACCTATAAACTGTTATTAGCAGCCACCACCACCTGCCTGCCATCCTACCATCTATCCTGCCTGCCATCCTACCATCTATCCTGCCTGCCATCCTACCATCTATCATGCCTGCCATCCTACCATCTATCATGCCTGCCATCCTACCATCTATCATGCCTGCCATTCTATCATCAATCCTGCCTGCCATCCTACCATCTATCCTGCCTGCCATCCTACCATCTATCATGCCTGCCATCCTACCATCTATCATGCCTGCCATTCTATCATCTATCCTGCCTGCCATCCTACCATCTATCATGCCCGCCATTCTATCATCTATCCTGCCTGCCATCCTACCATCTATCATGCCTGCCATCCTACCATCTATCATGCCTGCCATTCTATCATCTATCCTTCCTGCCATCCTACCATCTATCATGCCTGCCATCCTACCATCTATCCAGCCTGCCATTCTATCATCTATCCTGCCTGCCATCCTATTATCTATCCAGCCTGCCATCCTACCATCTATCATGCCTGCCATTCTATCATCTATCCTGCCTGCCATCCTACCATCTATCATGCCTGCCATTCTATCATCTATCCTGCCTGCCATCCTACCATCTATCATGCCTGCCATCCTACCATCTATCATGCCTGCCATTCTATCATCTATCCTTCCTGCCATCCTACCATATATCATGCCTGCCATCCTACCATCTATCCAGCCTGCCATTCTATCATCTATCCTGCCTGCCATCCTATTATCTATCCAGCCTGCCATCCTACCATCTATCATGCCTGCCATTCTACCATCTATCCTGCCTGCCATCCTATCATCTATCCTTCCTGCCGTCCTACCATCTATCATGCCTGCCATTCTACCATCTATCCTGCCTGTCATCCTATCCTGCCTGCCATCCTACCATCTATCATGCCTGCCATTCTACCATCTATCCTGCCTGTCATCCTATCATCTATCCTTCCTGCCATCCTACCATCTATCCTGCCTCCCATCCTACCATCTATCCTGCCTGTCATCCTA
>CAUDMG010000136.1:60000-80000 GCA_958450375.1 Homarus gammarus
GTGGGAGGGTAGAAGGTGGGGGAGGGTAGGAGGTGGGGGAGGGTGGGAGGTGGGGGAGGGAAGGAGGTGGGGGAGGGGAGGTGGGAGGGTGGGGGAGGGTAGGAGGTGGGAGGGTGGGGGAGGGGAGGGGAAAGAGAAGGAAAGGAAACAGTGAAAGGGAGGGGATGAGGGAAGGGAAGAGAGTGAGGGGGAGGGGTTATATTGGGGGGGGAAGAGAAGAAGATGGAGGGGGGGAGGGGGAGCGGTAGGGGAAGGAGGGAGAGGAAGAATAAGGGGAAGGGGTAGAGTGAGGGCGAGGGAAAGATTGAAAGGAAGGGGGAGTGGAAGGGGAAGAGGTAAGGAAGGGGGAGTGGAAGGGGGTTGATAGTCACATTGAGGGGAGGAGAAGAATAAGAGATGGGAGGTGGGTGAGTAGGGGAGGGAGGAACAGTAGGCCTACCGGACAGGAATAGGTTCTCTGATTAATAATATAACACTCACTCACTATTCCGGAGAGAGAGAGAGAGAGAGAGAGAGAGAGAGAGAGAGAGAGAGAGAGAGAGAGAGAGAGAGAGAGAGAGAGAGAGTGTGTGTGTGTGTGTGTGTGTGTGTGTGTGTGCAATCAAAATAATAAAATAAGAAAAATTACAAGAAAAAACATCCTACCCTCTCTCCTCCCCCCTTACCTTCATCCTCCTTCCCCCTTACCTTCATCCTCCTTCCCCCTTACCTTCATCCTCCTTCCCCCTTACCTTCACCCTTCCTCCCCCTTACCTTAACCCTTCCTCCCCCTTACCTTCACCCACCCTCCCCCTTACCTTCACCCTTCCTCCCCCTTACCTTCACCCTTCCTCCCCCTTACCTTCACCCACCCTCCCCCTTACCTTCACCCACCCTCCCCCTTACCTTCACCCTTCCTCCCCCTTACCTTCACCCTTCCTCCCCCTTACCTTCACCCACCCACCCCCTTACCTATCAACCACACCCTTAACATACGAACAGAAACACCAATTAAAACTCAAATCAAAACCCATTGTCTCCCACCTGGCCACAGTCTCCGCCACTCACCTTCATCACTGCGGGGAATCTGATTAAATTCGGCCCCAGACGCTGTATCAATAATCGTCGCCGCCTTCCACATAATATCTCTAAGACTGCCGCTGAGTTTTAACCTCAGGAGTGAAGCGGCGACGAGGAGTGTAAGTACTGTGTGTGTGTGTGTGTGTGTGTTGGGTGGGGGGGATGTATGAGGAGGGGGGGGTGGTGTATGAGGACAGGTACAGGTGATGATACAGGTACAAATTCAGGTACATTTATACATACAGGTAGATGACTAAACACACTCTACGGACGTCACACGCCATGTTTCACTACCTGAGCTTATAACATATACAATAGCGTACAGGTGATCTACATGTGCCCCCGAACACTAATGATTTTATTTTCATTTATTATATCCTGTGATTTTAAGTGTTCCGAGTTGACACAATGATTTTTAGGCCTATGAGAGTGAAAGTGGGTTCCATAGGCCTAATTCCCAGTCAAGCCTATGGACACAGTGTATATACAGTATGTCTTCTATACACACAAACACACACCCATACACAAACATACACCCACATATACATACATATATACACCCAGACATAAATACATACATACAACCATACACACATATACATACACGCACATACAACCATACAAAGACACACACGCACACACACATGAACCAAAAGCAGAGTGGTGTCAACGTGTCAACTTAACCTTTGACGGCGACAAATTACCTCGGCCAGGTGAAAAACTCTCACTTTTCTCTTTTCAATTTCTAATTCTTTCTTCTATTTCGTTTTCTTTTATTCTCTCGATTTTTCAATTCCGGTTCAATGCAAATTTATATTTTCTCTCATAAATTTAAAATCAGGTGAAAGTGAAATAATTTGTGTGTGTATAATTAGGTATATGTACGTGCGTGTATGTATAAAAACACCCTTAGGCCACGTACACACAGAGTATATCACCGGTGTATGTATTTTAAAGGTAAATATTCACTAATATAATCAATATTTTTTCCCAGCATTGAAACGATCTAAAAACCGTATACTATTTACCCCATAGACCACAAACATACAAAAAAAAAATACCAAAAAAAAAAAAATAAAATCAAATAAACTTCAAAGACAAAACTAAAATAAAATAACATTCGAGTTTCATAAGACTTTTTTTTTGGGGGGGGGGGGGAGGGTATGGCTCGTCATCCCTTGAGTCATCGGCTTTTAGTAATACTGACGGAGAGAGGTGAGGAAAAATGGTTTAAACTTGGACAGACACGACGCGACACCTGGGATTATACCTTCTACGTCGTCTTGGTTGTCACACTCAGGAATTGTTTTTGTTGTTACTGTTTTTAGTAGTAGTAGGAACATTATTATTACAGTTTATTATTATTAAATTAAGAAAGTGTACTGTATTTACATTCTTCCTATGACGTCACGAACAATCAGCCAATGAAAACGCAGTATCAAAAATCAATAAACGTCACTATTGTTTTACTTTCCTCCCCTGAATCAGTTTTTTATCAATGCTTAATAACCCTGGTAGTTACAACACCTTAATCACAATAAGATCTAACAACCGGTGGATACACAGATCAAACTCACTACACCTGCTGGTTGTGACTCTCTCGTCTGTTCAGTATCAAAAATCAACTCTATTGTCACCTTTAATGTAACAAAGAACATACAGTAATCATGACGCAGTAATACAATTAATAACAGATTCACACAGTTTGTTGTTGTGGTGGTCATGCCGGGTGAGGATGACTGCCTTACAGAGTCGACAATTACTTACTACAACTGACAGACAGACAGACAAGGACCATGAATAACAGACAGACAGACAAGGACAATGAATAACAGACAGACAGACAAGGACAATGAATAACAGACAGACAGACAAGGACAATGAATAACAGACAGACAGACAAGGACCATGAATAACAGACAGACAGACAAGGACAATGAATAACAGACAGACAGACAAGGACCATGAATAACAGACAGACAAGGACAATGAATAACAGACAGACAAGGACAATGAATAACAGACAGGCAAGGACAATGAATAACAGACAGGCAAGGACAATGAATAACAAACAGACAAGGACAATGAATAACAGACAGGCAAGGACAATGAACAACAAACAGACAGGCAAGGACAATGAATAACAGACAGACAGACAAGGACAATGAATAACAAACAGGCAGACAAGGACAATGAATAACAGACAGACAAGGACAATGAATAACAGACAGACAAGGACAATGAATAACAGACAGACAGGCAAGGACAATGAATAACAGACAGACAGACAAGGACAATGAATAACAGACAGGCAGACAAGGACAATGAATAACAGACAGACAGACAAGGACAATGAATAACAGACAGACAGACAAGGACAATGAATAACAGACAGACAGACAAGGACAATGAATAACAGACAGACAGACAAGGACAATGAATAACAGACAGACAGGCAAGGACAATGAATAACAGACAGACAGACAAGGACAATGAATAACAGACAGGCAGACAAGGACAATGAATAACAGACAGACAGACAAGGACAATGAATAACAGACAGACAGACAAGGACAATGAATAACAGACAGACAGACAAGGACAATGAATAACAGACAGACAGACAAGGACAATGAATAACAGACAGACAGACAAGGACAATGAATAACAGACAGACAAATTAACTAATAAACAAACAGACACATAGACCCCCCCCCCTCCACCTACGTAAGAGTTTAAAAAAAGGGACAACTATTATATTCTCTAAGTTGTTTGATTGAAGGTAAACAAACCCAGCTATATTTTACTCTCAAGACATCAACTACTCAACCTATGGCAAACATCTAGATAAGGTTTATACAGCTACGTGTTACCCACTTAATAAACACTAACTCAACCATTATTTAAACAGTCAACTCTTTTTGTGTTGACTTTCCAGGCCTCAAAATATATACGTGTAATATATTGGACGCCCTTGATATCCTTAGTCTTCCCAGTAAAAGTAAAATATTAGACTTTTTTTTTTTTTTCTTTCCTCGTAATAATAAATGCGATAGAAATTTTAAATATTTCTCTTTCATGTTCAGTAGAGGGAAAATGTTTTAGTTTTTATTTTAATGATCATAAATTTCACAAGTGTTTTATAATTTGAGTTTGGTTTAGAATAATATAATTTCTTACCTTTAAAGGTATTAATTATGTTTTCATGTTCAATTTTTATCAATAAGCTGAAGATTTGGGAAGTAACTATTTTAAGTGATTGTTCCATTTTGAAGTGTGGTCCTATACCCCTTTAACCATTAAGTATGGCCCTCAACACCCCTTTAACCATTAAGTATGGCCCTCAACACCACTTTAACCATTAAGTATGGCCCTCAACACCACTTTAACCATTAAGTATGGCCCTCAACACCCCTTTAACCATTAAGTGTGGCCCTCAACACCCCTTTAACCATTAAGTATGGCCCTCAACACCCCTTTAACCATTAAGTATGGCCATCAACACCCCTTTAATCATTAAGTGTGGCCATCAACACCACTTTAACCATTAAGTATGGCCCTCAACACCCCTTTAATCATTAAGTATGGCCCTCAACACCCCTTTAACCATTAAGTATGGCCCTCAACACCCCTTTAACCATTAAGTATGGCCCTCAACACCCCTTTAACCATTAAGTATGGCCCTCAACACCCCTTTAACCATTAAGTGTGGCCATCAACACCCCTTTAACCATTAAGTATGGCCCTCAACACCCCTTTAACCATTAAGTATGGCCCTCAACACCCCTTTAATCATTAAGTATGGCCCTCAACACCCCTTTAATCATTAAGTATGGCCCTCAACACCCCTTTAACCATTAAGTGTGGCCATCAACACCCCTTTAACCATTAAGTATGGCCATCAACACCCCTTTAATCATTAAGTATGGCCCTCAACACCCCTTTAACCATTAAGTATGGCCCCCAACACCTTAACCATTAAGTATGGCCCTCAACACCCCTTTAATCATTAAGTATGGCCCTCAACACCACTTTAACCATTAAGTATGGCCCTCAACACCCCTTTAACCATTAAGTATGGCCCTCAACACCCTTTAATCATAAGTATGGCCCTCAACACCCTTTACCATTAATGACATACTTAACTCAATGTGGCCTAACTCTTAATATAGTGTCCCTAACACCCCATTTAAGTGTGGCCATATACCCCTTTAACCATTAAGTGTGGCCCTCACCGCCCTCATACATACAACAATTGGGCACCGCTACGTTACGACAATAACAACAATAATAACAATAATAATAATAATAATAATAATAATAATAATAGTAACAATAACAACAATAATAATAATAATAATAATAATAGTAACAATAACACTAATAATAATAATAATAATAATAATAATAAAAATAATAATAATAATAATAACAATAATAATAATAACAATAATAATAATAATAATAATAGTAACAATAATAATAATAATGATAATAATAATAATAATAAAAATATAATAATAATAGTAACAATAACAATAATAATAATAATAATAATAATAATAATAATAATAATAATAATAAAAATAATAATAATAACAATAATAATAACAATAATAATAACAATAATAACGTCGACCTCTCCGCCAGGCTGTGTGAGAGAATTCATTTTGGCACCGTTTTTATTTTTTGCGTTACGAGAACCTAGACGCCAGGACGACAGTGATGTGCTATTCAATTATATATTGTACTGGGCCTCGCTGTCTCACCTATTATTATTATATTAACTGACGCAACCTAACCTAACCTAACCTAAATAAACTTAACGATAGTACCAAAATTGACCACCAATACACCATATAATAAAAGTGGAATTGCACTGAAAATTTATAAGTAGGAACAAATTATTTATATGGTAGTAAATAAAAAGTTGTAGAAATCTCTTCAACAGTCGAAAAAATAAACCTTTTTTAAATTAATTCAAGAATCGAGACAAATATTTACCCTGAGGGAGGAAAGAGGGAGAAGTGAAGGAAGGGAGTGAAGGAAGGAAGGAGTGAGGGAGAGAAAGGGGGAGAAGTGAAGGAAGGGAGTGAAGGAAGGAAGGAGTGAGGGAGAGAAAGGGGGAGAAGTGAAGGAAGGGAGTGAAGGAAGGAAGGAGTGAGGGAGAGAAAGAGGGAGAAGTGAAGGAAGGGAGTGAAGGAAGGAAGGAGTGAGGGAGAGAAAGAGGGAGAAGTGAAGGAAGGGAGTGAAGGAAGGAAGAGAGTGAGGAGGGAGAGAAAGAGGGAGAAGTGAAGGAAGGGAGTGAAGGAAGGAAGGAGTGAGGGAGAGAAAGAGGGAGAAGTGAAGGAAGGGAGTGAAGGAAGGAAGGAGTGAGGGAGAGAAAGAGGGAGAAGTGAAGGAAGGGAGTGAAGGAAGGAAGGAGTGAGGGAGAGAAAGAGGGAGAAGTGAAGGAAGGGAGTGAAGGAAAGAAGGAGTGAGGGAGAGAAAGAGGGAGAAGTGAAGGAAGGGAGTGAAGGAAGGAAGGAGTGAGGGAGAGAAAGACTGGAAGTGCGAAAAAGAAGTAGATAATGAGGAAGGGAAGGAAAGGGGGAAGGAAAGATTGAGGGAGAGAGCGAGGTAGGAGGTAGTAAGGGAGAAAGAGGGAAGGAGGCAGGGAGTTAATTAGTGAGGGGGCAGTGAGAGAGAGTGAGGACAGAGGTAGTAAAGGAGGAAGGGAAGAAAGTGGTGAGGGAGAATGGGAGGGAGGGAGTGATGGAGGAAAAGGGGGAGAGTGAGGAATGAGAGAGTGGGAGAGGGAGGGAGATAGCGAGGGAGAGTGAGGGAGACAGGGATAAAAGGGAAGAGAGTGATATATAAGGTAGTGAGAGACAGGGAGAGAAGCAGGGAGAAAGAGGGAGACAGTCACGGAACGAGGCAGTGAGGTAGGGAGATAGTAAGGGAGGCAGGGAGAGAGAGATGAAGGAGGAGAGGAAAGGGAGGGTAGTGAAAAATGAGGTAGTGAGGGAGAGAGGCGGGGAAAGGGCGCGTCACCCTCCCTGCCAGTCACCACAGCCCAACATGACGCGGTGTCTTCAGGGAGATAAATCACCAGAATCCTCCGCTAATGTGACTTTAATTGTTTGCTCAGTAGGGTGTGGGTGTGTGTGTGTGTGTGTATGTGTGTACAGTATGTGTGTGTGTACAGTATGTGTGTGTGTGTGTGTGTGTGTACAGTATGTGTATGTGTACAGTATGTGTGTGTACAGTATGTGTGTGTGTGTGTGTGTACAGTATGTGTGTGTGTACAGTATGTGTGTGTGTGTGTGTGTGTGTGTACAGTATGTGTGTGTGTGTGTGTGTGTACAGTATGTGTGTGTGTGTGTGTGTACAGTATGTGTGTGTGTGTGTGTGTGTACAGTATGTGTGTGTGTGTGTACAGTATGTGTGTGTGTGTGTACAGTATGTGTGTGTGTGTGTGTGTGTGTGTGTGTGTGTAAGTGTACAGTATGTGTGTGTGTGTGTGTACAGTATGTGTGTGTGTGTGTGTGTGTGTGTGTGTGTGTGTGTGCACAGTGTGTGTGTGTGTGTGTGTGTGTGTGTGTGTGTGTGTACAGTGTGTGTGTGTGTGTGTGTGTGTGTGTGTGTGTGTACAGTATGTGTGTGTGTGTGTGTGTGTGTGTGTGTGTGTGTGTGTGTGTACAGTATGTGTGTGTGTGTGTACAGTATGTGTGTGTGTGTGTGTGTGTGTATACAGTATGTGTGTGTGTGTGTGTACAGTATGTGTGTGTGTGTGTGTGTGTGTGTACAGTATGTGTGTGTACAGTATGTGTGTGTGTGTGTACAGTATGTGTGTGTGTGTGTGTGTGTACAGTATGTGTGTGTGTGTGTGTACAGTATGTGTGTGTGTGTGTGTGTGTGTGTGTGTGTGTGTGTGTACAGTGTGTGTGTGTGTGTGTGTGTGTGTGTGTGTACAGTATGTGTGTGTGTGTGTGTGTGTGTGTGTGTGTGTGTGTACAGTATGTGTGTGTGTGTGTGTACAGTGTGTGTGTGTGTGTGTGTGTGTGTGTACAGCATGTGTGTGTGTGTGTGTGGTTTGTGACTGAATGTGTGGTATTTGTAGGGATGTTTTTGTGTGTGTGTGTGTGTGTGTGTGTGTGAGGTGTGTGTACCTTGGTTCTTACCGCCGTGTACACCAGCCAGCTCGTGGAAGGTAGAGACGGGAGTAGATCATCTCCCTCACCCTCCCCTTTAACTCAACACGCTCAAATATAGCTCGTTGTTCACGGTCAAATATCGCTTATATACTGTACGGGGGCTGGCCAAATGCACCCCAGTCCACCGAGGGCCTAACCTAACCTATTCTAATCTGGCACACCACCTGATCTGGCACCCCACCTAACCTGGCACACTACCTGACCTGGCACCCCACCTCACCTGGCACCCCACCTAACCTGGCACCCCACCTGACCTGGCACCCCACCTGGCACACCACCTGACCTGGCACACTACCTGACAAGGTCCCCCACCTGACCTGGCACCCCACCTGACCTGGCACACCACCTGACCTGGCACCCCACCTGACCTGGCACCCCACCTCACCTGGCACCCCACCTAACCTGGCACCCCACCTGACCTGGCACCCCACCTCACCTGGCACACCACCTGACCTGGCACACTACCTGGCCTGGCACCCCATCTCACCTGGCACCCCACCTCACCTGGCACACCACCTCACCTGGCACCCCACCCAACCTGGCACACTACCTGACAAGGCCCCCCACCTGACCTGGCACCCCACCACACCTAGCACACCACCTCACCTGGCACCCCACCTCACCTGGCACCCCACCTAACCTGGCACACTACCTGACCTGGCACCCCACCTCACCTGGCACCCCACCTCACCTGGCACCCCACCTCACCTGGCACCCCACCTCACCTGGCACCCCACCACACCTAGCACACCACCTCACCTGGCACCCCACCTAACCTGGCACCCCACCTCACCTGGCACCCCACCTCACCTGGCACCCCACCTCACCTGGCACCCCACCTCACCTGTCACTCACACCTCACCTGGCACCCCCGCTAAAGGTACACTGATTAATGGCAGGTTAGCCCCAATAAAAGTGTGTGGGATGAGTCTGCTGCCAACATTTCAAGCAGTTAAGTATTTACCTCATTTTCATACCATTTTTGGCCAGAGAATATACATGACTGTTTACGTCTGCTCCGTAAATACAGCCAGTGTGTTGAACGACTATTGTTTGGTTCACAGAGAGTAGGGTAGGTTAGGTTAGGTTAAGGTAGGGTAGGGTAGGGTAGGTTGGGGTAGGTTAGGGTAGGGTAGATTAGGTTAGGTTAAATTAGGTTAGGTTAGGCCAAAAATACCGAGTCCCTTAGTTCACATATCCCTTTTTACGTTATCCAGAAAAGACTTGTGACCAACAGCGCTCGAGTAGAAAATTGGGTGTGAAGTTCCCAACCCCCCTCCATCTACAAACACGGTGGTATTGATGTTCTCTCCCTCCTCACCTCCCCCCTAGTGATGACGACACAGTGTTCTCCCCCCTATAGTGATGACGACACAGTGTTCTCCCCCTATAGTGATGACGACACAGTGTTCTCCCCCCTAGAATGATGACGACACAGTGTTCTCCCCCTATAGTGATGACGACACAGTGTTCTCCCCCCCTAGAGTGATGACGATACAGTGTTCTCCCCCGAGAGTGATGACGACACAGTGTTCTCCCCCTAGAGTGATGACGACACAGTGTTCTCCCCCCTATAGTGATGACGACACAGTGTTCTCCCCCCTAGAATGATGACGACACAGTGTTCTCCCCCTAGAGTGATGACGACACAGTGTTCTCCCCCTAGAGTGATGACGACACAGTGTTCTCCCCCCTAGAGTGATGACGACACAGTGTTCTCCCCCCTAGAGTGATGACGACACAGTGTTCTCCCCCTATAGTGATGACGACACAGTGTTCTCCCCCCCTATAGGGATGACGACACAGTGTTCTCCCCCTAGAGTGATGACGACACAGTGTTCTCCCCCTAGAATGATGACGACACAGTGTTCTCCCCCCTAGAGTGATGACGACACAGTGTTCTCCCCCCTATAGTGATGACGACACAGTGTTCTCCCCCTATAGTGATGACGACACAGTGTTCTACCCCCCTAGAATGATGACGACACAGTGTTCTCCCCCTAGAGTGATGACGACACAGTGTTCTCCCCCTATAGTGATGACGACACAGTGTTCTCCCCCTAGAGTGATGATGACACAGTGTTCTCCCCCTATAGTGATGACGACACAGTGTTCTCCCCCTAGAGTGATGACGACACAGTGTTCTCCCCCTAGAGTGATGACGACACAGTGTTCTCCCCCTATAGTGATGACGACACAGTGTTCTCCCCCTAGAGTGATGACGACACAGTGTTCTCCCCCTATAGTGATGACGACACAGTTATCTCCCCCTAGAGTGATGACGACACAGTGTTCTCCCCCTAGAGTGATGACGACACAGTGCTCTCCCCCTATAGTGATGACGACACAGTGTTCTCCCCCTAGAGTGATGACGACACAGTGTTCTCCCCCTATAGGGATGACGACACAGTGTTCTCCCCCTAGAGTGATGACGACACAGTGTTCTCCCCCCTAGAGTGATGACGACACAGTGTTCTCCTCCCTAGAGTGATGACGACACAGTGTTCTCTCCCCTGTAGTGATGACGACACAGTGTTCTCCCCCTATAGTGATGACGACACAGTGTTCTCCCCGTAGAGTGATGACAACACAGTGTTCTCCCCCTAGAGTGATGACGACACAGTGTCCTCCCCCTAGAGTGATGACGACACGGTGTTCTCCCCCCCTAGAGTGATGACGACACAGTGTTCTCCCTGATGGACCACAGTGTTCTCCCCCTATAGTGATGACGACACAGTGTTCTCCCCCTATAGTGATGACGACACAGTGTTCTCCCCCTAGAGTGATGACAACACAGTGTTCTCCCCCTGATGATGACGACCGTGTTCTCCCGTAGAGTGATGACGACACAGTGTTCTCCCCCTAGAGTGATGACGACACAGTGTTCTCCCCCTAGAGTGATGACGACACGGTGTTCTCCCCCCTAGAGTGATGACACAGTGTTCTCCCCCCTAGAGTGATGACGACACAGTGTTCTCTCCCCTAGAGTGATGACGACACAGTGTTCTCTCCCCTAGAGTGATGACGACACAGTGTTCTCCTCCCTAGAGTGATGACGACACAGTGTTCTCCCCCTAGAGTGATGACAACACAGTGTTCTCTCCCCTAGAGTGATGACAACACAGTGTTCTCTCCCCTAGAGTGATGACGACACAGTGTTCTCCCCTAGAGTGATGACGACACAGTGTTCTCCCCCCTAGAGTGATGACGACACAGTGTTCTCCCCTAGAGTGATGACGACACAGTGTTCTCCCCTAGAGTGATGACGACACAGTGTTCTCCCCCCTAGAGTGATGACGACACAGTGTTCTCCCCTAGAGTGATGACGACACAGTGTTCTCCCCCCTAGAGTGATGACGACACAGTGTTGTCCCCCCTAGAGTGATGACGACACAGTGTTCTCCCCTAGAGTGATGACGACACAGTGTTCTCCTCCCTAGAGTGATGACGACACAGCTGGTCGTCATCAACACACTGGGGCCTTTAGAGTTTTTCCTGTGTTTTTCTCTTTTAATGTTCCTCGACAGACTTGAAGGATTAGTCACATTCTCTCTCTCTGAAAGGGTCTGCCCCTCTCTACCCTCACTCTCTTACTCCCTTTCAAAGGATAAGCCTCTCTCTCTCTCTTCCCCCTTTCAAAGGGTTAGCCTCTCTCTCTTTCAAAGGGTAAACCTCTCTTTATCTCTTTCCTCCCTTTCAAAGGGTTAGCGTTTCTCTCTTATCTCTCTTTCAAAGGGTAAACTTCTCTTTCTCTCTCATCTCTCTTTCAAAGGGTAAACCTCTCTCTCCTCCCTTTCAAAGGGTTAGCCTTTCTCTCTCTCCTCCCTTTCAAAGGGTTAGCCTTTCTCTCTCTCCTCCCTTTCAAAGGGTAAACCTCTCTCTCCTCCCTTTCAAAGAGTTAGCCTTTCTCTCTCTCCTCCCTTTCAAAGGGTTAGCCTTTCTCTCTCTCCTCCCTTTCAAAGGGTTAGCCTTTCTCTCTCTCCTCCCTTTCAAAGGGTAAACCTCTCTCTCCTCCCTTTCAAAGGGTTAGCCTTTCTCTCTCTCCTCCCTTTCAAAGGGTTAGCCTTTCTCTTATCTCTCTTTCAAAGGGTAAACCACTGTTTCTCTCTCTCTCTCTTATCTCTCTTTCAAAGGGTTAGCCTTTCTCTCCTCCCTTTCAAAGGGTTAGCCTTTCTCTCCTCCCTTTCAAAGGGTTAGCCTCTCTCTCTTATCTCTCTTTCAAGGGGTTAACCTCTCTTTCTCTCTCTCTTATCTCTCTTTCAAAGGGTAAACCTCTCTTATCTCTCGTTCAAAGGGTAAACCTCTCTCCCTCTCCCTCTGTTAGTTTTATAGTCAGTAAATTTTATATCTAAGTATTATAGGGCGAATAAACTTTTAGCCAATGGAGAAAAGTGTCAGAGGCAGAACAACAAACATGACAGATGAGAAAACTAACAACAACAAAATGAAAGTAAAGAGAGAAAGTTGAACCACATCACAATACAACCACAACACAATACAACCACAACACAACGCAATACAACCACAACACAACACAATACAACCACAACACATCACAATACAACCACAACACAACGCAATACAACCACAACACAACACAATACAACATACTATAGCACCAAAATACAATAACAACACAACCCCGTAAACCAGTGGTTCTCAACCAGGGGGGAATTCCCCCCAGGGGGGGAATTCAGGTTTTCAGGGGGGGAACTGATTCGGGAGCAAGAGATATGTTCGATGAGAAATCAATCACAGAATTTTGGCCCTTGATGTGCGATTCCTACCCAAAAGTGGCAGAAAGAGCTATCCGTGCATTGCTTCCGTTTGTGTCGACATATCTTTGTGAGTCAGGCTTTTCAACTCTGTTGCAAATCAAAACGAAGCAACGTAGTAGATTAGAGGTAGAAAATGACCTGCGTTGTGCCCTTTCAAGCACTCCTCCGCGTATCCCAGAATTGGCGAAGAAAAAACAATCACAGGTTTCTCATTGACTGTAATCTTCATCTGAATAAAATTAATTACAAATTTACAATATCCTGGTATTCTATTGAACTTTTTGTTTATTGCATTATGCTTCAGTTTGGTCTGTTAAGTAATTCATTATAAATATAAAAAACTATTTTACTTTTATTCAAGTTTTATAAATCCATCAACATTTTCAATTGGCATTTAATTTGTAAAACTCCACTATAAAAATAATCCATGTAAAATTGTAAATGTATATGTACTAATATGGAAAAAATAAAGTATTTTCAGTATTCTATGCATATTATTTGAAATGCACTTTTTTGAGGCAGACAATCTTGGAAAGGAGGGGGGAATGACATGCTGGCATATGGTGAAAGGGGTGCATGGGGCAAACAAGGTTGAGAACCACTGCGTAAACCATAGCACACCACAACCACAACACACCACAACTCACTAGAACACCAAAAAGCCAACACACAACACTGTATGCCACAACACAACAAATCACGACCACAATACACAACACATGATGCCATCAACAATAACTTTCACAAGGAACAATTTTACGTCCGACCCCTAGCTAGGTCAGTCTCCCCTCACCTCATGACCCTTTACTCTCTCACCCTCACTCCCTCACCTCTTCTCCCTTTACCCTTACCATAGCTCTCACCCTTAAACCCTCGCCTCTTCACCACTCACCCTCCATCTCTCTCACCCTCACTCCCTCACCTCTTCACCACTCACCCTCACTCCCTCACCTCTTCACCACTCACCCTCACTCCCTCACCTCTTCTCCCTTTACCCTTACCATATCTCTCACCCTAAAACCCTCGCCTCTTCTCCACTCACCCTTTCTCCTCCCTCCCTTAGGCACGAGTAAGAAAAATAAAGGAAAGAAAAAATAACATTAAAACCGGGTTACACTACAATCACTTGCTTTATAGAATGTTGGAATACGTAAAAGAAAAATAAATCTATATTTTTTCTCCCCGTTGGGCTTCAGTTATAGATGTTAGTAAAATAATATAACTCCTTTTATGAACGCCATTTTATTCTCTTCTTCACCTACCTCGATTTAGAAAACAAAATAGTGTTTTTATTTTAACAACCAGAGGGCTAATCTACCTACCAGTAACTTAGTGTTTTGTGGCTGATGATTGGTGTAGGATATAGCTTTGACGCTCTCGTGTTTAACCCCTTGTGTACTGGGGAGCGAGGAGGGGGTGGGGTAGGGGGTGAGAGAGGCAGAGGGAGGGGGTGGATGGGAGAGGGAGGGGGTGGATGGGAGAGGAAGGGGGAAGAGGAAGGGGGTTAGGGAGAAGATGGATAGCTTTGATAAATAAAATCGTCTGGTGTGTAAGTCAAAGAAAATATTGAAAATGGCGTCTGGTAGCGAAGGGTTTGGGTTAGGTTAGGTTAGGTTATGTTAGTTTAGGTTAGGTTAGGTTAAGTTAGCAAGACTCCACGCACGTGTTCATCACTTGTCGGGGCTGGAGGAGGAGGGTTAAGGCATGACCGGCTCAGGCAGGATTACAACATGGGTGTATTGTGTAGGACCAGCGAGGGCGAGGGTCTGTAAATACTGTACTGGGCATCCGTGTACAGGATCACACACACACACACACACACACACACCTTACCACACCCACACACCACACATACACTTACCCCACACACCACACACCACACATACACCTCACACACACCACACTACACACCTCACACACACACATTACACACCTCACACACACCACACACATACACCCTCCTCACACACACACACACACACACACACACACACACACACACACACACACACACACCCTAAACACCCCCCCCCCACCCTCAACACACCCCTCCACACACCCCTAGACTCATTCTATAAGCCTGACTACAACAGATCATCACAGCAGCTCACCCTAAGCAGGTTACTCCAATAATGACCGCTTTGTTTACTCCTCCTGTCTCCTGTAAACATTATCTAAACAAACACCATCCATTACATTGAGGTGTTCGTGCTGATAGACCCTACAGGTGTGTGTGTGTGTGTGTGTGTGCGTGTTTCAATAGGGTCTCAGTGGTGTGATGGTGGCCGCCCTCGTCGTGTTCTAAAAGACAATTGGAGTTTGTTTGGGACTTTTTATTCCTGTTCTGTAGGAGAGGGCTGTAGTGTAGGGAGGGAGGGAGGGAGGGAGGGAGGGAGGGAGAGAGAGAGAGTGTGTGTGTGTGTGTGTTTCTCTCTTTTCTACACCTTTCTGCCCGTCTCTAACTCACTCACTCACACTCTCTCTCTCTCTTTAACCCTGTCTGTCCGTCTCTAACTCACTCACTCACACTCTCTCTCTCTCTTTAACCCTGTCTGTCCGTCTCTCTGTACAATTCTCTCTCCCTTTACAACTGTCCGTCTCTAACTCACTTTTTCTCTCTCCAACTGTCTGTCTGTCTCACGCACTCTCTCTCTTATTTTCACCACATAATCCTTCACTGTATTTTCTTTCTTTTCTCCCTTTTTCTTTCCTCTATTTCTTTCTTCCTTCTCCTTCTCTTTATTCGCTTCTTGTCTTGTTTTATTATTATCCTTTTCAAGTATTTATTTTTTTCCTTGAATTCTCTTAGTTTTTCATTCTCTGGTGAGATGGTGAGGTCAGGGGAGTCACTTAGAGGTCAGGTGAGAGTCAGTTAGAGGTCAGGTGAGTCAGAGGTCAGGTGAGAGCCAGTTAGAGGTCAGGGGAGTCAGTTAGAGGTCAGGTGAGAGTCAGTTAGAGGTCAGGTGAGTCAGTTAGAGGTCAGGTGAGCCAGTTAGAGGTCAGGGGAGTCACTTAAAGGTCAGGTGAGAGTCAGTTAGAGGTCAGGTGAGAGCCAGTTAGAGGTCAGGCGAGTCAGTTAGAGGTCAGGTGAGAGTCAGTTAGAGGTCAGGTGAGTCAGTTAGAGGTCGGGCGAGTCAGTTAGAGGTCAGGTGAGTCAGTTGGAGGTCAGGCGAGTCAGTTAGAGGTCAGGTGAGTCAGTTAGAGGTCAGGCGAGCCAGTTAGAGGTCAGGCGAGTCAGTTAGAGGTCAGGTGAGATTCAGTTAGAGGTCAGGCGAGTCAGTTAGAGGTCAGGTGAGAGTCAGTTAGAGGTCAGGCGAGTCAGTTAGAGGTCAGGTGAGAGTCAGTTAGAGGTCAGGTGAGTCAGAGGTCGGGTGAAGGTTATTAAAGAAGTCAGGTGAAGGTTATTTAAGAGGTCAGGTGAGTCACTTAGAGGTCAGGTGAGAGCCAGTTAGGGGTCAGATGAGAGCCAGTTAGAGGTCAGGTGAGTCACTTAAACGTCAGGTGAGAGCCAGTTAGGGGTCAGGTGAGAGTTAGCTAGAGGTCAGGTGAGAGTCAGTTAGAGGTCAGGTAAGAGTCAGTTAGAGGTCAGGTGAGAGTCAGAGGTCAGGTGAGTCACTTAAAGGTCAGGTGAGAGTCAATTAGGGGTCAGGTGAGTCAGCTAGAGGTCAGGTGAGAGTCAGTTAGAGGTCAGGTGAGTCAGAGGTCGGGTGATGGTTACATTGAGGTCAGGTATAGGCCAGGTGAAGGTCAGGTGCAAAAGTTGAAGTGAGAGAGAGAGAGAGAGAGAGAGAGAGAGAGAGAGAGAGAGAGAGAGAGAGAGAGAGAGAGAGAGAGAGAGAGAGAGAGAGAGAGAGAGAGAGAGAGAGAGAGAGAGAAAAGAGAGTGAGAAGAAGAGGAGAGAGAGAGAGAGAGAGAGAGAGAGAGAGACTCACCCCCAGGGACCATCAGCATTGCTAATTGAGCGGTGGCGCCAAAATTACCTACCAGCTGGGTTTGTTGACATGGTGCTTGGGGGGGGGGGGAAGGAGAAAAGGGGAGGAGAGAGAAGGGGAGGGAGGGGGACAGAAGGGAAGGGGATGGGAAGGGAAAGGGAGGGGACAGTGAGGGTACAGAAGGGAAGGGGAGGAGACAAAGGAAGGGAATGAGGGGACAGAGAGGGGACAGAAAGGAAGGGGAGGAGACAGAAAGGAAGGGAATATGAGGGGACAGAAGGGAAAGGGATGGGATGGGGACAGAAGGGAAGGAAAGGGGAGGGGACAGAGAAGGGACAGAAGGGGAAGAGAAGTGAGATGATGGAGAGGGTGCGGCTCAGAACCATGGCGGTCTTTGTGTATCTCGCTTTACTGAGAACAAATAAAAATACAAATAAATAAACAACGATCGTGTAATATCTTCCCCGTACAGGAGGTAAAGGCCACCCCGGGGGAGATTATTATTACCTCTCACTTACAAAAGATTATACATATATACCTATCACCCCCTCTCTCTCATATACAACAACCCCCCTCCCCTCTCCCATATACAACACCCCCTCCCCTCCCCTCCCCCCTCTCACATACAACACCCCCTCCCCTCCCCCCCTCTCACATACAACACCCCCCTTCCCCCTCTCACATACAACACCCCCCTCCCCCACATACAACACCCCCTCCCCTCTCCCATATACAACACCCCTCTCTCACATACAACCTCCCCCTCTCACATACAACACCCCCTCTCCTCCCCCCTCTCACATACAACACCCCCTCCCCTCCCCCTCTCTCACATACAACCCCCCTCTCTCACATACAACCTCCCCCTCTCACATACAACACCCCCCTCCCCTCCCCCCTCTCACATACAACACCCCCTCCCCTCCCCCCTCTCACATATAACACCCCCTCCCCTCTCCCATATACAACACCCCCACCCATCCCACTCACACATACAACACCCCCTCCCCTCCCCCCTCTCACATACAACACCCCCTCCCCTCCCCCTCTCTCACATACAACCCCCCTCTCTCACATACAACCTCCCCCTCTCACATACAACACCCCCCTCCCCTCCCCCCTCTCACATACAACACCCCCTCCCCTCCCCCCTCTCACATATAACACCCCCTCCCCTCTCCCATATACAACACCCCCTCCCCTCCCTCTCACACATACAACACCCCCTCCCCTCCCCCCCTCTCACATACAACACCCCCCTCCCCCACATACAACACCCCCTCCCCTCTCCCATATACAACACCCCCTCTCCTCCCCCCTCTCTCACATACAACACCCCCCTCCCCCACATACAACACCCCCTCCCCTCTCCCATATACAACACCCCCTCCCCTCCCCCTCTCTCACATACAACCCCCCTCTCTCACATACAACCTCCCCCTCTCACATACAACAAACAACTACACTCCCCCCTCTCACATACAACACCCCCTCCCCTCTCCCATATACAACACCCCCTCTCCTCCCCCCTCTCTCACATACAACACCCCCTCCTCCTCTGCTCAACATAATATCTTGGGTCCGGCTTTGGATTATATTAGTAAAGTGTTGAGAGTTTGTGCACTATCGGCCGCTGCTCTACAACAGTGTCAAAAATTCTCCTGAAGCTTTGAGAGGTTGTGTAGAAAAGTTTGTTCCTTTTATTGTGAAGGGAAAAGTGTGGGAGAGCGAGGGTGAGCGTGTGCAAATGTCTGAACTAAACTCTGCGAGTGTGTGTGTGTGTGTGTGTGTGTGTGCGTGTGTGTGTGCGTGTGTGTATATATGTGTGTGTGCACATACCAAACCCTTAGGAACATCATCATAACTCAGTGTTCGTCACGAGACAAGTGAACACCCAAGAATTAAACACTCCGGCTCAGACCCCCACAAGTGACAGGTAATTCTCCCGCCGAGGCAATTTCCGTGATGCAGGTTGTAAACAATTGAGCATCACGACCCCGGATTCCTCTAGGCGAACGGCAGGTCCACAATAAAGGGATTGGAATCAGGCCGGGATTGGTTGCAGGTTACAATTCTAAAGATTCCAGTCCCCTTCATCACAGACAAACACACACGGGGCGAAACTGATTCCGGAGAATGCCACACTGAGCGTATTCGTATCATCTGTAAGAGGGGTACAGGAGGGGGTATTTACAGACCCAAATTCCCGCTGAATAAGGAAGAATTTCGGCTCTCCTGGGGGCGTTACCGCCGGCACCTACGACCTTCTTGTTATTAGGAGGAAGCTTTTGTACAGCATGGGTGTTTATCAACCAGGTATTGCCCAATGAATGCTCCCAGATGTTGCCCAGACACAAAAGAGCCGCAGGTGTGAGACACAATTACAGGTAACGAGGAGAAACTGTCGAACAAAGGAAAGCCTCAGATGAGGTCGCCCCAAGTGTCGAAACATACAACTAATTCTTATTTTTCCTCTCCGGGCATCAATATCTTCACCCGGATCAAATATAATGGAATAAATCTTTCATTGTCCTAAATAAAACCAAAGATAATGATGGTATTTTTCTTTCGTAATAAGGTCTAAAGAAAGTTAATTATCCCCATCGCTAACAATCTATACCTAACAAACCCCACCATAAACCCAGGTGACACTAATGACCTTCCTTGGAGAGAGAGAGAGAGAGAGAGAGAGAGAGAGAGAGAGAGAGAGAGAGAGAGAGAGAGAGAGAGAGAGAGAGAGAGAGAGAGCTTTGAAGCCTGGTTGTGTTATTGTTGAACGCCAGCTTGAACCGCTGTGACAACGATTCATAACTCAGGTTTCGGGGGAGACTGATGTAACACTCGATCTGAGTAGTTAGTATCATGTTCAGGTGAGTGTGTGTATCTGTGTGTGTGTGTGTGTATCTGTGTGTGCGTGTGCCTCACTCGCTTCCATCACGGGTAACAGCTGTTCATTTCACCACTAAACATAAATGATAAAGTCCTTGTCTATTCCTTTACTATTTCATTAGTTAGGTTGTTAACTTGCCGGGTGT
>CAUDMG010000136.1:85000-132500 GCA_958450375.1 Homarus gammarus
GTCATTTATGTCCAATGTATATTTTCAGCCTTCGGGCTGCAGAACTTTTTCAATAAACCGTTAATTATTATTATTATTATTTTCTCTAGGCCTCTTTATCTTTAATTATTCTATCTAGTCCTCCTTATTACTGTTTTTACCTATCTCAATATTCTGAATACATATAAGTACTAACTACCTACCTACCTAACTACCTATCTTTTATCTGCTCAAATTATCTCCGTCAACAACCAAATCAACTTTCTCTCACTGTCCTTGAATCATTATATAGACCACTCTAACCAATATTCTAGTCTAAGTACTCTAGCCATAATAAGACTCCTTCTCTCGCCCTAGTCTAAGTACTCTAGCCATAATAAGACTCCTTCTCTCGCCCTAGTCTAAGTACTCTAGCCATAATAAGACTCCTTCTCTCGCCCTAGTCTAAGTACTCTAGCCATAATAAGACTCCTTCTCTCGCCCTAGTCTAAGTACTCTAGCCATAATAAGACTCCTTCTATGTTTTCCCTCCAAGTAATGAAAATTTCTTCCGCCAATCACTCACCTCAAATCATCAGAGAAGGCGAGAGGTATAATTACTTATTATTACTCATACACCTCTAATTAATCTTCCTCAATATCAGTCTTCCATTTTATTTCTATCATTATCCATTTAGATATTCATAGGACCAAATGGCGTACATAATTTTAGTAATAGTTTAAACCTCTGGTAAATGGTTTTCTTTTCGATATTTTATTTTATTTTTTTAATATAGAAAATGATTATAATTAGAGGGGTATCTATTGCCTTTTTATTATTCCCTACTGCCACCATATGCACCGTAGTAATCCTGTACATTTGATATTATCACCGTGATTAGTTTGAAGTATTTAACACCCTCCTTCACCCGCCCACACACTACAACACCATCCACCACCCTACAACACCATCCACCACCCTACAACACCATCCTCCCCCTACAACACCATCCACCACCCTACAACACCATCCACCACCCTACAACACCATCCTCCCCCTACAACACCATCCACCACCCTACAACACCATCCACCACCCTACAACACCATCCTCCCCCTTCAACACCATCCACCATCCTACAACACCATCCTCCCCCTACAACACCATCCTCCCCCTACAACACCATCCACCACCCTACAACACCATCCTCCCCCTACAACACCATCCACCATCCTACAACACCATCCTCCCCCTACAACACCATCCACCACCCTACAACACCATCCACCACCCTACAACACCATCCTCCACCCTACAACACCATCCTCCCCCTACAACACCATCCACCACCCTACAACACCATCCTCCCCCTACAACACCATCCACCACCCTACAACACCATCCTCCACCCTACAACACCATCCTCCACCCTACAACACCATCCACCACCCTACAACACCATCCTCCACCCTACAACACCATCCTCCCCCTACAACACCATCCTCCCCCCTACAACACCATCCACCACCCTACAACACCATCCTCCCCCCTACAACACCATCCACCACCAATCTCCGCTTCCGACGCATTGTTCATTGGCTAAGGCAAAATACTCTTGCCCAATTACAAGTCTCCTACGCTACAGCCAATAAGAAACTCCCACACCACCCCCGCACATGCGCTGTAGACGCTAAAGAAGCCAACACGGAGGTAAGGAGTACTGCGTGATGGGTGGTCAGACCTTCTCTCTCAGACTAAACAACAAATGGCGACACTTGTGACTGACCAAATCTAATAATATTGAAAAATTAAGATCTCGGTTATCCTTAATTTCCGGCGGAAATATCATAAAGAAAAAGGTCTTAGAATTGTGTAAACATTACCAAAAACATTAATATCAGCGAGAGAAATGCCGGTGCATAACTGAAATTTCACCCATTATGCATATTAAATTCTGTACATCACATTTTTGTCTTCGGGGTAAAAAATTGGATTGCCAATTACAACTGCTCCTTATGAGGAAGTAACTTCATAATGTCTCCATTGTGAGAGGCTCGGGCACATAAAACTACAATTACTATTAAACATGTAACAGTTCATTACACTAAGAAGACCCAATTAATAATTAGGTAATTAAATAGGACTAACCCGCGAGCGAAGTTGATTTTAAACAATTATAAAAACGCCGGATTTCCATTGTTATATTATAGTGGACACTGTTGTAGTTTGTGGAAATTTAAAACAAAAATTATCTTTTTAAAATAAACGCCACTTAAAATCTGTGAGTATGAAGAATCTAACCTAACCTAACCTAACCTAACCTAACCTTACCTTACCTTACCTTACCTAACCTAAATTCCCCAGGTATATTAAACAGAAAGAACTTACTATGATATGATAAAATTTGATGCATTTTCTGGACGTGAGATGATACGGCCGTATGCAGCCCTGGCGGATTAGTCCTATATATTACCCATAATTATTATTTAAATGTACATACCTGACATATTTACTCTCCTGGTCCAAGTAGTTCGCGGTGGTCAAGTGCACGACCCGCCGGCCAGTGTTGAGACGATGGCTGCAGGATTCCACTTCGCCTTAGTGCTTTGGGGATCTCCATATCAGAGGTTCAAGGTTATTTCTCTCGTTATATTCACTGATGACTCAAGGCCATCCAGCTGACCAGGGGAGTACTGCTGGACCACCACTTAATGGCTCCCTCACACACCCTCATATGTAAACTCTGGCTCACTCCTCTAAGGGTTACATTCCTGATCATTTTTTTTCCAAAGTTTTCTCTTATAGGTTTCACCTTGTCTTTAAAATTCAATTCGGCACAGAAGTTTAAAATTGGCATTTTAGCGGAAAATTACTGTAGCTGTGTTACACAACCTTTGTAATTCAAGCGGGATGAAAACAAAGATGGACGACACAACCTGGAGTTGGCCCAAGGTCTCAACGCCTGTCGTCATCATCGCCATCCCGTCACAATACCAATGGCGAGGTAAAGGAAAATTATAAATAAATAAAACTAAACTAAAAGACAATATACTCAATATAATGTTTCGTGTCTATAAATAATTTGGAAAAATTAAATAAAATGTACATTCCGATGTCAATCTTGAAATCACTGATGGGAAGTTATGATTTTAATTAATCTAATCATTGTAATTTTCACTTAATATCATGATTTGATTTGATTTTTATTTCCAACAGACTCACTTTGAGCAGAGACGGTCAGTCATGATTGCGCAATCATGGTGATTGTGCACGCATATCCGTCGTGTGTGTATATATATATATATATATATATATATATACAATTAACACCTCAACCCGCCAGGATTCGAACCCACGGCCCACGACTGTATATATATATATATATATATATATATATATATATATATATATATATATATATATATATATATATATATGATTGACGGCTTGCGCAAATGATTGAAGAATATCCGACACGGTTGATATTTTCATCAATCATGACGCTTGCGCAATCATGTCTGACGGTGCGCATCAATGATTGTGCAATCATTTTCAGTTATACCTGCAGCCATGGTGACCGCTCGAGACACTCGGGAGTTTATTGAAGTGTACAATGGATTCCCAGCTTTGTGGAAAGTCAAGAATGGTGATTATAAGAAAATATCACTGAAAGGGGAGTTGTATGGCAAATTAATAGAAAAAAAATTAAGGAAATTGACCCCAATGCGACCAGGAGCATGGTGACCAAGAAAATTGGTGGCCGATAATAAAGTCACAGGAAAAAAAGTCACAGAAAAAAGTCACAATTTTGGCTAGGAAAAAAAGTCACAGGAAAAAAAGTCAAATAATTTATGGTGGCCGGTAATAAAGGTTAGGTTAGGTTAGGTTACCATCAGTTCTGCATATTCCTTTACTGAAACTGATTGACATATTAACCTTAAAAAATGTGAGAATTCGATAGTTAACTTTTCTTTTTTTCATGTGACTTTTTTCCTGTTACTTTTTTACCTGTGACTTTTTTACCTGGATTCAGAAAATTAATGCACTACGTTCGAACTACAGGAGGGAATTGAAGAAAGTCATGACTCATTAGCGAGAAGTCCGGAGCTGGGACAGACATTTACAGACCATCCCTCTGTGTTTTATTTGGTTATGCCTAAGTTAATACAGTACTCTGTTTCAACACAGACACGATAGAACTTCACGTCTCCTTACTTATATGTCCAAGGCTCTGTGCAGTGATTGCTGTGGTGAACTTTCGGTCCTCAAAAGACTGACCTGTAGCAAGGAACCATGAAGTACTGGAAAGTCTTTCACTTGCAGATATTGCATCTCTCATCTCTGTGTTCTTCCTTATGAGTGGCATAAGCATCCCCAAAAATCAAGAAATGTTGCAGAAGATATTAAGTCTGTAGAAGGCTCTCATGTGTGAATTTTTTTCTTTTCTTATGCCACTCCATCCACACCTTTCTTGTTCGTTTTTACTTGGTCTCCATGATCTCTAAGGCAAGGATTGTGGCTGTAATGTGGGGGATCTAAAGTGTAGAAAGTATTGGTAGAATATTTAGTTGTAGGAATGTAAAGTGAGGAAGTTTGGTAGCGTGGCCGGTTAGTTATTTACTGTTAATATATTCTTATGGTGAATCTTTCTAAACACTAACTCTTAAGTACAACTATTTATTATTCACTCAATGGCATGGACACATTAATAGATCAATATATCGAAGTTACAAGACACTGACTCTCGGACACAAACATGAAATGGATACACCTCCTACCGTAAGTAACTCACCCTTGGATCACTCTGATAACGACTCACGTGTGACCTGAGGGAGGCCCAGCAGGTGCTGTTGAAGGGAGTGCTGGACTATGTCTCCTGTGGGAGACTCTGCAAGCTGGAGACGCGGTGCTGGGGAGGGAAGTCTCCCTCTGGGGAGGAGCTGTCGGCCTCTTCCGTCACAATGATGATCCGAATGCTAATCTTCCTGAGAGGGAGCTGTAGGGCCTTTATATTGGCGTGAGCGGAAGATGTCGTCACTAATCTGGGTGTGTCTGGTCAAGTGACAGGTGCAATGGCTGGAGGGTAGCTTCTTGAGTAACATGGTCATGTCGCCGGGTTACGCTAATCACGTGGCGGTGAGAACTCTGGGTCAATGAGACTGACCTCTCATGGGTCAGGTCTGGACAGCGTGCCCAGGTGTAGTTTCTTGAGTAACACCCTGGGTTAAATCAGGTACCCTGTCCGTAACCTCTCCTGGGTCAGATCTTACTGTCACTGTAAAGTGTGTCAACCTGCGTGGGTGTCCACGTGGGCATCCACTTACTCTTATAATTATGTGTTGTATTTCTCTGGAGTGTAAGCTGTGGTCTGATAAACAATCATTACATGACTATACATGCGGCCTCCGTACTCATCTTGACTGGGCTTGCCACAATGATAACTAACGATTGCACAGTCTTGTTACTAGTGTGTGGGGAAACCAATGATTGCGCAATCATGGGGGGCTTCAACCTGCATATAAAATTCATCAACAAGAGCCGAGACTGAAGTTCAACTCCCCGCTCCGCCGGTCTGTTGATAAAGGTGCTACAGTAAAACAGTTTGGGATGAGATTAATACTGATAATGATGTTCATGATAAATTATCATGAACATCATTATAGCGTCAATAATAGCATCACCAGACATTATCTGACTGACTTTTTTCAGCTTTTCAAATCCCTTGATTTTGTACAACACGTTACTCAGTTTACCATAGTAAGCATCAGACTGCAAACTTTTCAGTTCATCAAGAACACCATTAACCAACGAAATTGCTGAGGACAGCAGTAGTCCCCTTTCTTCAAGTCTAGTAATTGTTGATGAGATGCACGCAAAATTCGTTGCAATGAAGAGCAAGCTTTCCTTTCAGTGGCAACAAAGAGATACGGCCAGATGAATATTTTACCAAAATATGCATTTATATGCAGTTATCTAGGTAATATGCACTTATCATAGAAATCACGCAAAATATGCATTTGCATATGAAATATGCAAATGCATAACTATCCGGGCCCTAATGATAATCTTGACAGTATAAATTTAATATTTTAAATTTTCTTAATGAATTTAATTTCCTCTATCTAAGCATTGAAATACACTTCAACATTTAGCATAAAAAATAAGTCGCACATCAAGCAAATTGGTGAAGACGAGTGAAAAGTCTGTGGAAATTTTCAAATTTGACTAATCTCAAAATCTCACTAAATATAAAATAAAATAATCATATACAGTATAGAGATATTTAAGCTACCTATACAGTAAAATTAACATACTGTGTGTATTAAAAGTGGCAATAGCCATGCATCTTCTTAGCTCAAAAGATTCACACGCGAAGATATGCCAAATGATGACCGAGAGTTGAGTGGCTGGTGCACATCTTTTTTCTTTAGATACTGTAGTTTATTACGGGTCTGCCTAGTAGCACTCTCGCCATATTTGAACCCCAGACTGTGAATCATCGAAACCTCAAGTATCAACATACGTTCACTGTTGGTCACAGCTCTAGAAAAATCAGACATCTGCCTGTAATGTGGAGTAGCCACCGAAAGAATGATTCCCCAGTAAAGAAACAGAAAAATGCGAGTCAATCTAAATGTATCGAAAATTTTATAAGTCTAAGTGAGCCATTAGCCATGAAACAGTTCACAGGATAGCGTCCGAGATGAACCGTATAAAAAATGGGAACAATGCATTTATTTCCCGTCACAAAGCAATACATTTTGAGCGACTAACAAAAGTATTCAGATATTGTACTGTGTCTTTTTCATTTGTTGATGACTTTCAGCGAGTTAAAGCTTCTGTCTGGTGTGATGTACTGTATTGGTTTTCCAGATAGAAGGTAAGAGAAGGTTTTCATTTATGACACTGAACATCAAAACATGGGTTTCATCAACACAGACTACTAAGACTATGATATATAAAGATGCTGTGTGGTTGGCACTACAGCATGAACCAGCATACAGACAATTCTGGCGAAGCGACAGTTGTAATGGACGGGACACGTCATTCACATGCCAGAGCACCGACTTTCCCTCCAGATCCTCTACGGGCAGCTGCCCGAGGCAAGCCGCAACCCTGGAGGACAATGCAAAAGGTACAAAGACCATTTCAGAATGACGCTAAAAAATTTAACATTTCTCCAAAGGATCTTGAAACTGTTGCATCCAACCGTAGTCTATGGCACTCCACCTGTACGCAAGGCGTCAAACTTCTCGAGATCGAGCGTAATAGGGCCAGATGTGCATGTAGGGAGGGGAGGCACAATCACACTCCCAGAAACCACCCACCCAACCCGGAGCTGTCCTGCCCAATGTGTGTAAGAGTCTGCGGGTCAAGGATCATACTCCACAGCAGTGGCACCATTGACAACATCCCTAGTTCACCACTCATCATCATCAATTTCATAATGAAGCAGAGTCATCGTCGGCTACGATGGACAGCCATAAGCAGTAAATAAGCAAGCATCAACCAACAATATTTATGGCAGGAGGTGGATGCTGTACAGTAACTACTGTCACTACACCCCTCTGGACAGTTACGGTAAGGCATAAAACCATATTTGTAAGAATAGGAGCACCACAAAACTAGTATTTTGGGGATTTTGTGTAAAGAACATCTGTTACTTGAGTGACTGGTAGTTAATCAATATTTTGCTAAAAATGTGAAGACCTAACTTTTAAATTACTTAGTAAGTGGCAAGAAGGTCAGCACCATCGGTGCTTTGGCGAAACAAAAACCCACTACTGAACTGCCTAATTTTACCAAGAAAGAATCATTTCATTCCTGCTAAAATCGGAGTTCAGTGATAATTTCTATTAATTTTCTGAAGCATTGAAGGAACAGTGGACATGCCTTACTGTTACCTAAGTATTTTATTTCTCCACAGTTCCGACAATGGATCGATTACTTTCAAATACATTCAAGTAAATAAAGTAGAACAGTGGCCAAGCTGATAATTGATGGGGCAGTTTTGTGGTGTGGGACCCTGCCCAGTATGCCCTCTTAACCTAAGAGTCTTAGGCATCTTATATCACACACAGGGAAAATGTCGCTAAGATTCTCCGGGAATACATAACAATACATCTCTCACTGATCCTGGAGAGTATATCTCTTGTAACTAACAGGTAAAGCACACACCCTCTCCTCAGATTATATACAGCACAAGTATGACACAAAGTGAGCCAGTAATTTTTCTTCAAGCAGTTACTGTTACATTCATGATACAGTACAGTACCTGCACTCATCCCTGTCAACACATTCATGGTAGCATTGATCTTGAAATACAATATGCCATAAATGTAACTATTTTTTATAAATATTTTAAACTTGGCTATGTACAGTACAGGAAAGTGCAGTACAGTACAGGACTAATACTAGTTAGTGTAACCATTTTCTTGTTTCTACAGGTTTTAAACTTGTGTATGTACTGTATTCATAAAATTTTAATAAAAACATTACAGTACAGTACACAATATCAGGATGGATAATAAAATAAACTATTATCAAAACATTTCATTTCAGTAGATAGATACAGCACATGTATACAATATGTGTAATAACTTACAAGATAGAGGAATTCAGATAGCAACAGCAAAACTTATGATCATATATGCTCTTCTAAAACTTTTAAGCTTTTCAGATTAACAAGCTCTAAGTATGATATTGTAATTGAAGTAAAACATAAATAAAAAGTACTCAAATACCTGATTGTACCAATATAAATGGATTTATCAAACTCTTAAGCTTATATTTATATACAGTGATCCCTCGGTTAATGAGTGCCTCGGTTAACAAATTACCTTCCATAAGATTCTTCACTTCGTCTAACGAGCAATCCCTCGATTAACGAATTCCTTACGAGCGCCCCTCAACATATTTTCGCTTGCTCACTAGCTGTCGTATTAGTCCGCCAATACAGTAATCGGTTCTAGGGCTTAAATTCCTTACCATTTTAGCAAATATCAAGAAGGTTGTACTATTCAATCATTTTAAAAGTTTTATATAAATTGTTTTAGTCATTTTAACAATTATTGAACATAATTGAAGTACAGGAAACTAGTTTTATGTACGCCAAACAGCCACTCAACACACCAAGCTTGGTGTCAGTTTGTTTACAGGTTCAGAGGAAGATACATCTTGTTTGAGACTCAACAAACACTTTTTTTCTTTGTTTCCAGTCAAATTATTGGTAATTTTGAAATATATTTTAAATATTGATAATATATAGCACAGTGCAGTGTTGATTTAAAGAAAATAATCTTGAATTACACCAAGTGAACTAAAATTTTATGGGTGAAATGGCAGCATGAGGTGACCTCTCTTCCACCCCAATGCCTTCTCTTCTCCCTTCTCCTCCACCCCCATTCTAATTCCCATCATCATCATCATCAACCAGGAGCCTTCTTCATACACACCTCAAAGTAAGTACTTTACTGCATTTATTTTTCGTTTGTATGTAATTTTCTGTGAGCTGGAACCAATTACCCAAAAACCCACTGAAACAATGGTTTCGATTAACGAATTTTTCGCTTAACGGGCAACCTTCTGGAACGAATTGTGCTTGTTAACCGAGGGACCACTGTACAGTATATGTATATGTATATATATATATATATATATATATATATATATATATATATATATATATATATATATATTATACATATAGTTATTTATTTATTTATATTTATATATAAACTGCACCTATATAAACTAAAATAGGATATCATATTTGGCAAAAAATATCAATAATAAACTAAGGTATCAAGATTATGGAAACACTAATCCATGTCTTAATATAAAGCATTAGTACTGTACTGTAGTTTGAAGTGAGATGATTTTAATCATTCCTCTTCATATGATAAAGCATTTACAAGGAATATGTGAGGATTGTGCTATTCTGGCATGGCAAAAAACATCACTTTACAATATTCACATATGAGAATGAGCAGTTTAATGTCTGTTGTCGTCCCCCCGGTGACTGAATTCAAGGTTTAAATGTATATACTGTACATTGTTTGTCTTATCATTGGAATTCACTTTAAAGTATATTAACATTTAAATAATTTCTTTCCTCAGAATAAAATACTGCACTGCATTTAAGTAAAAAATCATAGTTTTTGAGTTTATGCAAATTTTCCTGAAGAAGTTTATGGTACTACAATGTGTAAAGGTACATATCACAAGAAGCAGAAAAAGTGCCAGCATATCAATAAAATACCTTGATAAAAAATAATGTCAGATATGAACTCATTATATCATTCAATATTAATAAGAATAAACTCAGCAAATGTAGGCAGATTGAGGATTTTTCCACAGTGTTAGGGGAGGGGAGTTACACATCATATGAAAATGAATGTCGTAACAAAGAAGACACACACCGCCCAAACAGCTGATAAGTGGTGAAATGATAAACACACACACAAACAATATTTTATGTTCTCAACCATTCAATAAGATCCCTTTTAAGTGTTAACTGAGCATTTTTTTCTTCAAATATGTAATAAAACTATTAAGAAGGCCTAATTGGGAGGCAGTGTCTCATTTTGAGTGTGGCCATAGGCAGGTAGCCATCCCTCACCCCACCTTGATCTACCAGTGTAAACAAGACTTAAAAATCTAAGAGAAAATTAATTACCTGTGTAAGAAAATTTTTGTCCTGAGCTGCCAGAAAAAAAATATAAATAAAATAAAAAATAGCTGGCAATAGAGAAGAAAGAACATGATGTATAAACCAACTATTTTATATATTATGCAACATGTGAGAACATTAAAGTTGGTGCACCAGAGGACTTCAGAGATGTGCTGATACCATCCCTGTATGTACACTCTAAACTGTAGAATAAATGTAATAATGACTTTACATACAGGACATCCATTAAGGAGGTATCCTTGGTCCCCCTTCCCCTGTATATTAAATTCACATACCTTAACATATTTCGGAAATTGTTTTCAAGGAAAAAAAAAAATATGTACTGAAGAGCTCTGATTGCTTGGGCTGATAATGAAGTGAAACAAATTTGAAATGGGACACCAGAGTGAGTATCAATGTTTAGGACAAAAAAATGTATAAAAATGGAAAAACTAAACAAATGTTAGCTGGAAAAGAAGGAAAGTCATAAGTACTGTATGGGAAAAAAGTAATGGGAATAAAAAAATAACCATCACTGAAAGAACAATGTGGAAGTCTAGAAAAGATTCTGCCAGTGAAAATAGACAAAAAGAAGACTATCACTGGAAATAGGATCTGAAGGAGGTATTATTAGTCTACTCTTTCCACTACATTGTCTCTTAAGCCAACCGGTATAACCCAGTACAGTATACACATGTACGTAATGTAAATACATACTGTACAGGAGCTACAAATTTAACTGCTTATTTTGTACCAATAGTTAACTAGGCATTGCTTGTATTCTAGGTATTTGCCTAAAGTTGAACATCTGATATATGCCCTCACCCCTATGGTTAAAATAACTCTTCTTTTATCAGGTAAGGGGGGGGGGGGGGTAATATCGTTGCCAAGATTCGTGGAAATCTTTCCACATCCTTTTAAAAGTTCTTAGTCGTACAAAATATAGGCTACACACATGGACACAGTGCTGTATAAGACTCTTCAATAAACACAAATTCAGTTGAGAAATAATAAGCATTTTACATAGCAAATTGGAGTTCAAATTCACACTGGAGATATATTCTTATGATCAGTTGTCGAGGAGGCAAAGTTTTTCAGGCTATGCATCAACGCCCAATGACCACAGTGCTTAATATGCTACTTTACAGTCAAACTACAAATGCAATAGTAAGATGTAAAGTATTTCACACACTAAGTTGTAGTTCAAACTTGCACCTCCATCAGTTAACACCGAAATAAAGTTTCTACAATGTCATGTGAGTACAGTGCACCTGTGGAACTTGTAATCCTTTCACAGGTATTCAGCATAATCACCTTCTCCCATAGAGGTCAACAGAAATGACATCACTCAAAAACACTGCAGAACACCACACAAAGTACAGAGTCATGTCCAATAAGAATTTTATAAAAATGATATCAAGGCATTTGGCAGAATATCCAGTAATATACAGCGAAACAACAAATTCAAGTATATTTTTCCATTTAATGGCCAAAGGGAAGAGTCAAGTTACTTGTGAGAATACCCACTGAACAGTGTCTCACTGGTCCAAATGGTCAGCCATCTGCATTAAGAGGTTTGGCCACTATATTAATTGGATCAGTATTACAGGTACACTACTGCTGTAAATGGTTGTTTGTCCAGTCAAACTTGAGTTTATGAAAAGGTGGAGCCTTTTATGTAATTACTTTCAGTAATTTGAAATGCTAAACTCGAGCATAGTGTCAGAAGCATGTAGAAGGCATTAAAGCCAGACCTACTAATGATGCACCTTGGGTATCAATAAAAGTATAGTAACTTACAAATAATTTCCACTTGCACAGCAAATCAGTGTCTAAATCACCATAAAATACCTCTTATCTCATCATTAGAATATACAAATCTCAACCATGGATAGTACGTGAAAAGTAAACATTGTGAAAAATTCTTAAAATAGAGAAAACTTGGCTGTTGGGCAAAAGGACTATAATAGAACCGAGTCAATCAATAGTGACAATGCATTACTAAGTGACCTGGAATCCCTCCCTCCCCTCTTGGTGGGTTTTCTTATCAGCAGAAGAATGTGCAGTTCGATGTAGGATTCCTAGGTTTATGGCCGAGAGATTTGAGTCCAAAAAACTAGTTCAGGTAGTGTATTGTCTCGATGTATTTATTGTCTCGCTGAATTTTAAAGCAATCATCACATCAATCACAGCTTGTTCCATAAATTCAAATTTAACTGGTTGATGGTTACTTGCAGCATTAGTCGGTGCCTGGGTGGGTCATCTCACAGGTTACTGGACTAGTGACCAATAAGTCATAAAACTCTTAATAAATCAATCCATTGATAAACACACATGACTAGGGACAACATATTACATGGGTTTTAGTTTGTATATTGATGGATGAGGTGTATGGAAGGTTAGCTTAAAGTTAAGATTATGAAGATCACAGGTGATATAGGTAGAAGTGGTAGGATCAAATCTTTATTATATGACCATTAAAACTGCAAATAATCATTCAGTAGTAACGAGCAGAATACACTGACCACATTCAATCGTTATAAAAAAAAGTATTGGCTGCATTACACTATTACGGGAAGACAAAGTTTCCCACATCAACCATTAGGGGAAGAGAACAGCCTTTATGCTTAGAAATACTGACACAGTGAACCTTTCAATCAAGAAAACATTGATCTGTCACCACCTGTTACTTAAGACATGGGAGGCCCATAAAGTATTTGTATCTACTGGAAATCCTAACTTGTGGGCACCAAATATTAAAAAAAATAATAAAGTATTGCAATGCCTCTGCTTTTAATCCACAATTTATTTTTTATTTTTTTTAAGAGTGATCCCGGTAAGTCCTTCATATGTACAGTACTTTCACTGCTGACAAATCTAATTAAGAGACATCAGTGCAATGGCTGATCACCACAGCAAAGTCCAAATTCATTAACATTCATCAACAGTGTGAAGGACTTATTTATGAAGTTTATTTACCATGTTCCCAGTAAAACTTTAGGAATTGTGGAAACCCATTTGTTTGCAGTCGGATGACAGATCTCCTTGTGTGTTCAGTATTAGGAGATACCGTAACATTCATGCTAGTAAATATTTTCCTTTACATAAATACCGTAGCAAATTATATAGCACAAGGTATCATTAACTGTATTTCCTTGTGTCCTTCAATACAGTATATAAATTTTGTCAGGCAGAAAGGATTTTGTGAACATTGCAAGTACTTTCCTGTAGTTGATAATTATTATTTATAGTCCAAGCAAAGTGCCTGTCTTTCCCTTAAGCACAAATAGATATACGTACAGTACTGTACAGTACTACAGTTTCTTATAACATGTCCCATTGTATTTCAACAAGAGTGATGTAATGTTACACCTAGTTTATTAAAGACTGAAAAAATTTAGGTAATTTGCTTAAAGATTAGGGAGGTAGGTTAAAAATTAGGTATGTAGGTTAAAGATTAGAGGTAAGTTAATGATTAGATAGGTAGATCAAAGATTAGGTAGGTAAATCAAAGATTAGATACAGTAGGTAAATCAAAGATTAGATAGGTAGATCAAAGATTAGATAGGTAAATCAAAGATTAGATAAGTAGATTAAAGATTAAATAGGTAAATGAAGGATATTTATTACCGAACAGAAATATTTAGCTGGACATATACACTGGCAGCTGATGCTGTTAAGATAACCTCCTCCACGTGTTGTACGACAGGACACAAAAATCCAATCCAGCAATAACTAGACTAAAGAAAGAAATAAAAAAAAAGAAGAAGGGCGGGGGAGAGTGAAAAGCACTTCAATCATCTCTTCTTTCCTTACAACAAGAGGGAAAATACTGCATTGTGCATACTGTACAGTACTGCACAAGATTAGCCATACATGTGTAACAGAACATTTAGATATCATCTGAGAAAACTTGAGGACTGTTTTCCTTTCTCATGCCTTATGATAAAATTTATCTATGGACTATTAAGTTTTAGTATGCTTTTAATTCAATAAAATAAATGATAAGGTAATTCAAACTGATCATTTAGTATAAGAGCCCTCAGGAAGAGTTTAGTATGGTCTACACAACAAATGTTATTATTCAAAACTGACAGGTAATGTTGTAGCATATATTTTAGATATTAGCATAAGAAAAACATGCCCTTGCCTACCAAATCTAGATGGAAAATTGTTTAGGTGAAATATTATCATTTACCAGCAGTTATTTGATATACAGGGTAATATCTTTCAGGCTGTTACGAGTTTAACGAGAGTAAAAGTGGGGACGGAAGAACACGTCACAGTGGTCAGTTTGAAGTACTGTATTTATAAACATAAGATTTATGTCATTTATACCGAGTATGACTTCATAAAAAAAAAAATTCAAGAGGAATATCATACAAAAGTATCTTACATGTAATAAACACAATGCTGTATTATACCAGTAACTAAATATGGTACCCATGAGGCACAGTACACTTAAAATATTCTTATAAACACATTGAATCTTATATGAAAACAGTTGAGCATCCATCCTAATAACACTGATGTCAAAATTCACAAAAGAAACCACTTCACACCTTAATATTATATACTGTATGTGGGAAGTTACTTGTGGTACATAGAAAATTTGCAGTTGACTATGCCTTCCAATTTTTCAAAAATAACACTCCAGGGAGTGAATGTTATCATCTGCTAACCGGACCTTTCCCATGAGCCAGCTATGTGCAAACCTTTCATTGGCAAGCTTTTTGGAAAATATCCATCAAATCAACCCAATGAGAAAGAATAATCTGAGCCCTTTTCAAAAATACATTTTTTGTATCTTTGAACTTTAGAGCATACAGTTAACCCTCACTTTACACGGTTAATGTAACCCGGAGGGTACCGCGGAAAGCGAGAAACGCGTAAAGTGAATAACATAACATATGGGATTAATTGAAATGGAGACCAGACCGATCCCCAAACTCCACTTTTTGACGACACATAACTATGTTGTAGTAAAAATTTTATCTTAACTTTATGATGGTATGAAAAAACAAGTAATATAGAAGAGGTTAGGTTAGGAAAAATAAAGGTTAACATAGGAAAATAAAGGTTAGGTTAGAAAACTAAAACTTAGGTGGAACACCTACGGTAGTAGAAGAGATGGGTCGGCATACGGGGATGGAGGCTGGTTCCGAGGCAGAGGGCAGATTACTGGCCCTCAGGTGAATCACCATTACTAGGTGAATCACCATCACTGTCACTTACAGTTGTCAGGGCTTCCCTGACAAATCCCTCAAAGTCATCTTCACTGCCACTATCACTGGCTTGGGCTGGCTGTGGTGGGTTGCGGGCGAAGAAATCTGTTATGCTTTGCTGACGGCTGGCGTTGATGTTGTCGTGACACACCTTGATGTACGGCTCCATAGCCTGCACCAGCCGGGTATAGAAGACTTCATAGCGGTCATCGTCATTGTCGCGGGAAAGGAAGGACATCATTTTCTCTGCACACTCCATGGCACCCTTAATATCACTATGACTTAAACTGAGTTCTTCGGAGAATGACGCACCTTCTTCCTCCTCTTCACTGACGTGTTCTTCTTCCAACATCTCGTCGGCAGTCACTTCAGGATCTCTGATCACCTCCAGGATGTCGTCGTTGGTGGTCTCGGAGAAGCCTGGAACTGTAACAGTCTGCGCAGCTTCTCTGGCAAGGTCCACTGCTACTGCAACATTCTGAACCTCACCAGTCACAGATTGACTCCTCCTCTCACCTGGTATTCCATGCAACACATGTCTCCATGCGTGACGAATTGTAGCAATAGACAGCTGATCCCATGACTCCACCAAGAAGTCCACAGCTTTCTTGATGTTAAATACTCTCCAGAATTGTTTGAACAGTATTTTTTGCTGTTCCAACTGTTGATCCTCGTCGTCTTCGCTCTTGCTATCGGTGGTGGTGTCACTCAGGTTACGCAACTCTTCCCTGGTGTTGGTGTAGTCGTTCAGGAGCTGGAATTTTTTTGTTGAGAATACAGCTTTTACATTACAGATTAACTCCTGGTCCATGGGCTGGATTAATGACGTAGTGTTGGGAGGAAGGAAGACCACTTTTACGTTGGGGTGACGATCTAACAGTAGGAGCAAGTGTCCTGGTGCGTTGTCCAGCAGCAACAAAATATTGAATGGCACATTCTGTCGCTCACAGAATTTTTTTACATCGGGAACAAAACATTCATCAAAGCAGGAGAGGGACAGTGTAGAGAACATCCACGCCTTACGTGCGGTCAGCCAGTGGACATCTAGCTTGGTCATGTCCATGGTTTTGTAGGCGTGCGGCTTGTGTGCTGTGTGGATCACCGATAACTTGAGCTTACAGGTACCGGAGGCATTGGTGGTAAACAGGACGGTGATGCGTTCCTTCTGCATTTTCCGGCCCCGAATCCTGCTGGCATTCTTTACAACGAAGGTCTTGGAAGGTAGCTTTTTCCAGAAAAGACCAGATTCGTCCATGTTAAACACCTGGTCGTCACTGTACTGTCCTTCCTCCATAATCTCATGTAAAAACGGAGGAAATTCCCGAGCCGCAGCACGGTCAGCACTCGCTTCTTCAACACCAATGTTTATATTGGTGATCTTGTTCCGGATCTTAAACCTCTGTAACCACCCAGAGGAAGCATTAAAGGGTTTGGGCTCTGTAATTCCCATCTTTCGTGCCACTGCGATGTACAGTTCACGTGCGTAGTCCTTAACAGAGCGCGTGTCGACCGCCATGTTCCGTCGCGCCTGACGCACCAAGTACCTCACAAGTAATTTTTCTGTCTTGAGAAGCACCTGGTTGTGAAAATACTTGATCATAGAAGCACCTGTAGACTTTGTGATCTTCATGTGCTCCTTTATCTTGGCTGCATCCTTCTTTTAGTCCGGATCGTAGATTCGTTCACACCATGCTGGTGCGCCAAATCAACCTGCCTTGTTCCTTTCTCCAACTCTTGGATGATGGTATACTTCACCTCGTAGCTTAAGGAACGCCGTATCTTCTTTGGCTTAGTGCCGCTGGGTCCAGGTAAGGAAAGGTTTCTCTCTGGGGGTGGTGGTCCGGCGGAAGCCATTTTACGGAACAATGGATGCGCATTTACACGGAGTGGCCTTGAGGGATGAAACTGCCGCGGCTAGGTCAAGCGTCGTCTTTCCTCCCTCCCTCCCTCCCCCAGGTGGACACATCATAATACTTTAAGCCAATTACAGCTAGCAGCAGAGGGGGGTAGGGATGCATGGCCAATCACAGGTCTGATACGTCATATGACGTCAGTGATAACGCAACAAAGACACACTGCGCAACCTTACCGCGCCGCTTGCCCAAGCGGAGGGAGGAGGCGATGAGCACAGGCAGGCAGGCGGGCGGGTGGGGCGAATCTAAAAATAGCGTCGCGCCGGACACTCTCCGCGTAATGGGGTTCACGTACCGCGTAATTTGAGCACGTGAGGTTCTGGCAAGGCACCGCGTTAACGTGGAAACGCAGAATGCGGGACCGCGTAAAGTGAGGGTTAACTGTACTGTACCAATATACGTAATGAGAAAATAATTACTTCAGCCCCTTTAAAAAAATATATACTGTACTGTACTATATATATATATATATATATATATATATATATATATATATATATATATATATATATATATATATATATATATATATATATGTATATATATATATATATATATATATACAATATATATATATATATATATGTATATATATATATATATATATATATATATATATATATACAATATATATATATATACTGTATATATATATATCTTCATTTACTGTAATTCTGTTTCTCTTTCCCATATCAACATGACTGAATTACTATACAGGTACGGTACTGTACTGTTTGTAATTTAATGGTTCAATTAAATATTTTTTTGCTTTTGAGTTATAATTACCGTATATCAAGTGGACTCTGGGCTATGAATGATATCCAAAACTTTGGTTTACTACCTATACTGTACTGTACCCAGTAAAGCAGAACTGTACTAATACAGTAATAGCAGCCACATTCAGTGAGCTAATTCCCTAATTTCTGGATGATAGAGCAATATTTCTTAACTATAACAAGTTATTATTTCCTGCACAGTGGGAACTCGCTACAAGACCTGTATCATGTTACTGATAATACAAAAGCAATATATAATATAGAGGGTAAAGCTTGGGGGACACAAGGTATGGGATTCATAGCCTTTTTTCGGACATAACTCTAACCAGATACAAGACTTTGAAATCAGGTTAAGCTGTGCGATGACAACCTTACGACACAGGTCCCAATGCATTACTCTACTGCTAAAGCTCATCTCTTAAGATCTATCATTTGGGGGATCTGGATTGTCCAAGGGATAAAAGTGCCAAGTTCTAATACCTTGTGAAGGGGGGGGGGGGGGGGGGGGGGTTTGATTTAAATCCCACCTGAGGATTACAGTGATTTCTGCAAATAATGCAGCTGTTAACATCTCCAATATCCTGTCTCCAGGGACTGGCTATGATAAATGTTAAATCTAATGAGCATAATACAGGAGATCAAAGCACAATAGTACTGTAATGTAAAATACTTTTATCTGAGAATCTTTAAAAAATAGTGAGGATTATCTGAAAAATGGCACAACTAATGTTAAGACTGTGCTGAAGAAGAATACTACTGGGATCAAGTGCAGAATATTCTTTTAAATTTATTTTAGTGTAATTACTGTGCTGACATCGGGATAACAAACAGATGATAATAAAATTTGACTGGAAAGTTTATGTTAAAATAATGAGTTAGGGTCATAAAAAGATTAACTGCTGTTGGACTAGATGTTGAACTGCTTTTTGATCATAGTATTGTTTTGCAGTTTTGGAAGCATACAGTATTTGCACTGTTTCTGTGCTGTGTTAAAACTTGTACAGTATCTTTAGTTATGATGTATGACTTATTTCTTCTGGTGAACCTCAGTTGTTTATGGAATGACTGACTGCCTTGGGAACAATAACTAGAGTATTTTTCCTCATGGATAGTTCTTGTCTGTGACCGTGTTCACTTATACAGTCGACCCTCGTTAATTCGGACCCCTTTAATCCGGATTTCGGACGAAATCTGAACTGAGCAAGGGACTGTCCGTAACAAATTTCTGGTTCTGGGATTGTCCGATAGATGGCGCGCGCCAGTCATTGTTGACTTAGCGCCATATTCGAGTATCAGTGTTGTGTTGCCCTGCAAGTTGATATTTCAGTGATTATGCATCTTTCAGCCTTGTATTTTACATCATGTCTTCAAGGGGGAGTAATACACCAAAGAGGAAGTATGTGACCCTTTCTGTGAACCAGAAACTGGAACTTATAAGGAAGTTAGAGGCTGGTGCTTCGGTGGCTAGTTTGTGATGAGTATGGTGTTAAAAAGCATATGCAAGGCTAAGGACAAACTCACTGCATTTTCTTTTAAATATACAGTAATACAATATTAACCCCTAAATCGGTTAATTCGGACAATCGGCTAAAACGGACACCCTTCCCCCCCTATAAGTTCGAATTAACGAGGGTCAACTGTATACTGTACCGCACTTTCTAAAATTCGATGTTATCAACCCAAAGCCTAACATAATTTCATATCAGTCACTATTTTTAACTTTCCAATTTTTTTTATGGTTTCTTCTACTTTATCACCTGCATAGGCTCACTGAGGCAACCCCCATCCTTTCTGTATGCAGTATTCTCATTTCTTTTTACCAGCTTACATTACTGCTTTGCTTTTGAAATTCCTAAGCCGGTAAGAAGAATTTTCAACACAAGTTTCAAGTGTTGCTTATTTTTTTTTTTTATAACTGAAGGTGTTAAGATGTTTGATGGGGATTATGCACCATCTTGGTCTGAATGTGAAAAAGTTACATTTTATAATAATGGTGGTGGTGATGGTGATGATGATGATGATGGTGATGATGATGATGATGATAATAAATGATACAAAATTTTAATGTGAAAATTTCCAGAATCTGTGAGTAACATAATTTTGATGATGTCTTCCTAGAATGAAGAATTGACCCCATGAAAAGTTGGCAGGTGAGAGCTCTGGTATGAAGAATCCAGGAGGCTGATGATCAAATGGTATGAGAACATTTTAGAAATGAGGGAGAGAGAATAAGTTGTTGACCAGGTAATAACCACAACTAGACTGAATCAAGAGACAACACTGGCAAAATACTTAAGAACACAGAAGAGAAAGGCTCACAAGAAGTGGGATGGGCATGTGGAAGAACTGTACTGCTAAAATATTAATAAGCTAACCACAGATCGTAGAAATTTACTGTTGAGAAGTTTCCATCAAAACCAACTCAAAAAGTTCTACACATGTATCATCAAGTTTGGGATTGGACTAGACACTGAATATCTATTAATGTATTTTTTTTTCAAATACAGTAAATGACATTAAATGTATACACTGAAAGAAAACTTTTTTATTTGACATAATCTGAGAGTAACTGCTAATATATGTACAAACTTATACGGCAGATAGTGAAATGATTCTTCACTATTATAATTTTCTTACACATCTTAAGCTCAAGCATTTCATTCCTTTATTTTAATCCATTTATTAATAACCCAAGGACAGTTAAAGCTTGAAAATCCAGGGTGGCTAACAAATAATTTTACCATGTGTTTGGATACTATCACTGGAATATGGAATATAGTGTTCTGCAGAACATACAATTTGACTGACTTGTATCTGAGATCTAAAAGCAACAATCATATATAACTTGCTTCAACACAGCATGAGTGAAGGATCTCGTTTCCGATTTTACCGAGGAAATAAATCTAATATGTAATGAAAAAAAGTTTTAGAAAATAGTATTTATCAATTGTGAATCTTTAAGTAATATATTCTCCATTTTCAAACTAATATAGAATACTTTATTAATATTCTGATATTCCTAGTTTACTATAGGCACATAATGAGATTCAAGACTTTAGTTCAATTTCATCTTTAGTTAAATATATATTTGCCATGCAAGAGCCACAGCATAAAACATATTAGAAAAGTACATAGATAAGAGTTTAATTGAGATCTGATACTTTTTAAACAATATTACCTACTAATGGACACTTATTTTCCACCGTGCTTCACCAAACGTTGCAACAAAATACAAACCATCCTGTGCACTTGGAATACCCCATTCATAAGTTACCTGCAAGACAAGACCAGAAACAGTAAATGAATATTAAATACGTATTATGCTTATTTTCCTTTATTCATAAAGTTTTAAAGTAAACAATATGTTGTCTAAAACTGATAAATGATTTACGAGCTTACCTGCTTCTCCTGGCTCTCAATATATACTCTGAATTTGGTCGAAGATACTTTCTCCACAGCAAAGCTGACTTGTGACTTGTCTTGAATGGCTGGTAATCGAGTCACACGACTCACGCCATCCAAAAACACACATCCTAGAAAGTTAGTTTCCATTTTAATAAATCTATCAATATTAAACACATACTAGAAACCAATTTTTTTAACAAATTTAAAATTATTTCCAATGGCAATTAGGACAAAAAGATTTTTCTTAACATGTACAGTAATCATATTTTGTTTACTGTACAACCATTCAGTTGACAGGGAGGATTAGTATACAGTACAGCCTATGGACTTGCAGGGATCCTCTTTTTCCAGTGGAGTTTTGTCAATCTTGATAAAAAATCTACACTTTACCCCCTCACCCACTTTAGGAATTCATTGTCTTTTTATCCTTAACTTAAAAAAAAAAAAAAATTATATATATACAATACAGTGGTCCCTCGGTTAACGAACACAATTCGTTCCACAGAGTTGTTTGTTAACCGAAAATTTCGTTAACCGAATCCATTGTTTCAATGGGATATTGGGTAATTGGTTCCAGCTCACAGAAAATACATACCAGTACAAAAAAAAAAAAAAAAAAAAAAAAAAGTACACTTACTTTGAGGTGTGTATGTAGTAGGCTCCTGGTTGATGATGATGATGGGAATTAGAATGGGGATGGAGGAGAAGGAAGAAGAGAAGGAAGTGGGGATGGAGGAGAAATCACCTTTCAGGGGACCCATGCTTGATGCAGTAATTTCACCAATAAAATTTTAAGTTCACTAGGTGTAATTCAAGATTATTTTATTTAAATCAACACTGCACTGCACTATATATTATCAATATATTAATTAAATTTCAAAATGACCAATAATTTTACTGTAAAAATGCAAAAATATGCATGACACCAACAAAATCGATGTTCACTCCACTGTCAACAAAGCCAAACTGACGCCTGATGTCTGAGTCAAGCGGCTGATGGGTGCACAAAAAACTAGTTCCCTGTACTGCATATATTATCAATATGTAAACCAAATTTTCAAATGACTAATAATTTTAATATAAAAATGCAAAAATATTAAAGAGCACAACTTTCTTGATATTTACTCCACTGGAAACGAATGTAAACATAGTACAGTTCGTCCCCGAGTTACGTACATCCGACTTACGTACAAACGGCCGATACGTACATCGTTTCTGAAGTCTTTAATTGCAAAAATATTGTCTTAAAAGGGCGAGCAATTTTTAAATTTGGCGGGCGAGCCAGCCGCACCGCGCCGCCACTATCACTGACCATGCAGACGACACGCTAGACGCACCAAAACAACAAGTGTGGTCATTGTGCATACAGTACTTCTCCTGTGAATTTCTGCCCTATTTTGTACACTTTACTCTGTGTGCAATGACTGGTGTAAAGCGTAAGAGTGGTGAAGCCAGTGGGAGTGCTACGAAACGTCAAGCATGTTTGCATTTGATAAGTTGTATTAATTACCACCAGATAACATTATAGGGTTGGGGGATTTTCGAGTTACGTACATTTCGAGTTAAGTACAACCTTTTGGTCCCCATTATGTACGTAACTTGGGGACTTACTGTACAGATTACTGAATTGGCAGACTAGCCCATCAGCTAATGCTCACAACAAAACGTGTTTGTTGTAAGGATTTCGTTAATTGAAGTTTTGTTCGTTAACCGAATTGAAAATCCTTATTGGAGGTAATTCGTTAACCGATATTTCGTTAATCGAACCGTTCATTAACCGAGGGACCACTGTACAGTAATCCCGTGTTTTTTGCGAGATTTTTCATCGCAGTTTTTATCATTCGCCGAGTTTGTACTCAAAAAGTTATATACAGTATATACAAAATATCCGTAAAAAAAAAAAAATTTAAATTTCGAACCATTTTCGATATTCCCGTGCGGTGCGGCAAACAGACGCCACCCTTTCCCGCCACAGACACCCGCTGCTCCGAGAAGCCTCAGTCCACACGTGCCTACCATACTGTGAAAGCTACTGTAATTACCTCTTCTGTTTGTCCTCCCACGTGCATTCCACATGACTCCGGAATGTAAGCCAGCCTCATCAAAGGCAAATATTACTTGCAAAGACTCTAGTGACCAAGAGATCAAGAATAGTGATGACCTTAACGGAAAAAAACTGTTTTATTGGACAAGCTCAGAGGTGGTATGAGCTATGGCTCGAGATGTGGTGAAGACTGACAGTTCATTTGTGTCTTTTGTTAGAATACAAGTCTACAAGTGGAGGAGTGTGGGTGGAAGAGGACTGGCTGGCTGGCGTGACTGCGTGAGGGCGGGCAGACGCCGGGACAACAGGGAGAGGCTGGCAATGGGAGTGTTGCCGACCTCAGCGAAATACAAATTTTTTATTTACAGTCGACCCTTGTTAATTCGGACTAATAGGGGGGGGAAGGGTGTCTGTTTTAGCTGATCATCCGAATTAACCGATTTGGGGGCTAATATTGCATTATATTTCAAAGTCATTGTTTTCGTCAAGATTTTATCCCACTTTCCACTGTAATACGTACGTAATTTCAGCAAAAATATTACATTTCCGTGAATGTATTATATCAAGCACAGCATGAATAGAATATCATTGTAATATAACAGTATTTTAACCGAAAACTATTAAAAAAACGAATAACATCTCAAGAACATCGGAAGCTTAGGTAAAGTCTTGTTTTCGTCATGTATTTTATCCTATTTTACATTGAAATACATCACATTTCAGCAAAACTACTATTTATTTCCGAGAATATATTCATTCAGGCGCAGTTTAGGTAAAATATACATGTGATGTAACAGTTTTTTAACTGACAACGATTCGAAAAACACATACCCTCTAGCCCTGTTCAAGGAGAGGACTGGGAGAAGCTGTTTGGTGCTGCAGACGATGACAAGGAAAATGATTTGGATGGATTTTAATGAAAATATTCAGAAATATGGTATCATAGTATTTATTCAAGTCAATTAGGATAGAATATTATTGTAATACAACAGTTTTTAAACTGAAAACCATTCGAAAAGCGATTACGGTAACATCTTTTGAACGAAAGAAAGCGAAAGTCATTGTTTTCGTCACTATTTTATCCCACTTTCCACTGTAATACGTACGTCATTTCAGCAAAAATATTACATTTCCGTGAATGCATTATATCAAGCACAGTATGAATAGAATACCATTGTAATATAACAGTATTTTAACCCAAAACTATTAAAAAAAACGAGTAACTTCTCTTGAACATCGGAAGGTTAGGTAAAATCTTTTGTTTCCGTCATGTATTTTATCCTATTTTACATTAAAGTACATCACGTTTCAGCAAAACTACTATTTATTTCCGAGAATATATTCATTCAGGCACAGTTAAGGTAAAATATACGTGTGATGTAACAGATTTTTAACTGAAAACGATTTGAAAAACACGTGTACCGTCTAGCTGATACACAACAGCTGGTGGTGCGTCATGCGTCGTTGTAAACAATAGGAGGTTGAAGTAGATTACCGGGTATTATATTAAGTGTGAAATATCAAAAAGGTTTTTATTACCGGTATTTTTTGTAGATCAATGAGAACTGTGATACCGTATATGATATGATAAGTTAGCCTGTGCTAAGAACTTCAACATAGACTACTGAAAACACGTTGTAAGGTAATTTAGCCTATTGTAAGTTGGTGAGCTTCATTTGCTGAAGGAACTGCACAACTTTTCATTACTAATTGGTACATATTTTACGTTTCCATTGTTTACTGGCAGTAAATGGTAAATATTTTTCATGTCTGAAGCTAAAAGTTGCACCCCCCCCCCCCCACACTAGTGGTGATGTTACATTTAACCAAAAAGACGTTGGTGTTTTATCCCAGCAGTGGGTGGACCAGCATTTTAGCTTAAGGTCCGCGTAGGTAATATTCCTACAAAATACTACAATATGATTACAGTAGTTTCAAATAATGATGTTAGTAAATGCCGGTACAGTGCATCAATGATCAGTGTGACCACTGGGCCGTGAGTGGAGAGCATGGTGTGGTCAAGTGCATGACCTACCGGAGCTGTTTGGTGGCCACAGGTACAATGATTCCTAAAACAGTATTCGCGGTCAGGGCCAGATTCAGGAGAGGGCAAAGTGGGCAGCTGCCCAGGGGCCTCCACAATCTGGGGGCCTCCACGTATTACAATATTTTATTTATTTGTTTAATCATTTGGATTATTTTTATTTTCATTCTTTAAAATTCATGTTTATCTATTCCATCACGTAAAACTATGTTCAGCAAGAAGCGTGATAGAAATTAGGCTAGCTACTCCTTGAAATTTATGAAAACCTGGTTTTCCTATGAATGCTATTGTTTGTGTTGCTAATAATATATTTAGAATTCCACAAACATTTATTGATTAAAAATGAACTACATGGAATAACGAAATTGAGATTAAAAAAAAACAAAAAATATTTTTTTCATTATCACTTCCATTACAATTGCCATCAGGGCGCTGTGTTTGTTGACATGTTCATACTTTTGTTATAATTTTGTCAAATTCATTAAATTGTTTATTTGTTTTACTATTGGATGCAAAACTTCAATTTTATTTATAGTTGAGTTAATACTTATTCTGAATCTATCTGACCTTGGACTTAAAGAAGCCTATACATGCATTCTTGGACAGAACCATTATTTGAGTAGAGGTTTATCTGATTAATAATGCAAAGAATCATCTCTCTGTAATAAACAATATATTCATTTCTGTGAAGTCTCTTGAAAATTTTTGACATGTGTGGTAGTAGCTATATCAGGGCTGGTCGACTTGAAACCACATGAATGACTCCAGTCATGTCTCACTTTTGTGTGTGTGTGTGTGTGTGTGTGTGTGTGTGTGTGTGTGTTGGGAATTTGTACACTATCAATAAATATACAGTTACTTAAAAATTTCTCAATGTTCTAATTTCCTCAATATAACTGCATATGGCTTCAAAATTCTCCAAAGAAGTGTTCAAATTTAAAAATTTTCTCAGGGGCTTACAGCGCCCCCCGGAACTCCCAGATGTTTAGGCTCACTTCACTCGCCACCCCACCCTCTTGGGTAGTTATGAGGGGGGCCTCCACAAAGAGGCTGCCCATGGGCCTCCACAGGTCTAAATCCGGCACTGTTCGCGGTTTTGGCGTTTCGCGGGGGTTTCAGGAACATAATTCCCACGAAAAACACGGGATTACTGTAGAAACTTCCTCATAAAATGTAATTCTTAAATTCTTAAATACAGTACAGTATTATTAAAAATTTATACCGAAAAAGTTTTCACACAAGAGTAAATTCAGCTTATAAATTTATACTCTACAAATACATTTTTCAATAAAAAAAAAGTCAATACAGTAACAGTTGTGAACCAACCTTGAGCACTAAGGAAGAGTGCACCAGGCAAGAGGAGCTGTTCTGGGCCAGTCACAGGCTGGCAGCATAGACCAACACCCTCGTCACTGCAGCCTACACCTCCACACACTATCTGTTCTCATAAATACAACATTGCTGAATAATATGTTATACACAAATAATTAATCTACCCACTGCCACACACCATAGTCAATACACTACCGCAGTGGTTCTCAACCTTGTTTGCCCCATGCACCCCTTTCACCATATGTCAGAATGTCATTCCCCCTCCTTTCCAAGATTGTCTGCCTCAAAAAGTGCATTTCAAATAATATGCATAGAATACTGAAAATACTTTATTTTTTCCATATTAGTACATTTACAATTTTACATGGATTATTTTTATAGTGGAGTTTTACAAATTAAATGCCAATTGAAAATGTTGATGGATTTATAAAACTTGAATAAAAGTAAAATAGTTTTTTTATATTTATAATGAATTACTTAACAGACCAAACTGAAGCATAATGCAATAAACAAAAAGTTCAATAGAATACCAGGATATTGTAAATTTGTAATTAATTTTATTCAGGTGAAGATTACAGTCAATGAGAAACCTGTGATTGTTTTTTCTTCGCCAATTCTGGGATACGCGGAGGAGTGTTTGAAAGGGCACAACGCAGGTCATTTTCTACCTCTAATCTACTACGTTGCTTCGTTTTAATTTGCAACAGAGTTGAAAAGCCTGACTCACAAAGATATGTCGACACAAACGGAAGCAATGCACGGATAGCTCTTTCTGCCACTTTTGGGTAGGAATCGCACATCAAGGGCCAAAATTCTGTGATTAATTTCTCATCGAACATATCTCTTTCTCCCGAATCAGATTCCCCCTCCCCCCCCCTGAAAACCTGAATTCCCCCCTGGTTGAGAACCCCTGCACTACCGGGTACACTGCTAAATGTTGGACACACCATTCGAGCTACCAAATGAAATATTAGTGTCAAAAATGATTTAAATTGATATACTGTACACTACAGTACAGGCCTCACCTTAAAGCTGACAAAAAACAAAAAGCACCTTGAAGTATGTCATCAGGAAGGAGTACAGCTTACCAAAAAAAATACATCCTTTAACCATAAAAAAAAAAAAAGTTTTACACATACAGTACAAATGGCTAAAAATAATTTTTAAGGACCAACATCAAATACCTGTAAACAAATTAAAATTTCCTTTTTTTTAAGGGAAGCCATCCATATGACACATAACTAAGATCCATTCCAACTTTGGTGTAAACTGGAGTGAAGGTTTAGTAAAAGTTACAAATGGACCACAAGTTGACTGACACACAATGGATAATGGATGGTAGACAGTGGGGGCTGAGGTCGGATGGAGGATGTGAGAAGTTTTAGTTATCTGGATGAGGATCTGTTGGTGAATGGGAAAAAGATTGACAAGTTGAGTCAAATAATTCTTGAAGAAATAAAATTAATAGATGCATTTAGTTGTGCACAATGAGAGAAGTGTATAAAATTAGGCAAAGATAGACAGGTACAGTACACGATAATAGTTGAGCTGACGGGTGAGAAGTAAGGATCCTGCAAGCTAGAGGAAAATGTGTGTTGGTAACAACAGAAATTGTGTGTGCTTGTAAGCAATATAAGAGGTGATTATGATGTAAATGGTAAGGAACTAGGATAAAAGGTAACACAAAGGTAAAAAGTGTTGATCAAAAAGCTGATAAGGGCTTGCTTAGGTGATATGGCATATAAATAATACTGTACACTATTGGATACGAGGGATTGATGTATATAAATGTATAACTCAAGAGGTTGATGGTAAAAAACAGCAGAGTACCAAGAGAAAGATGGAGGCACAAGAGAAAAAGGGATATGGATGTTCAGAGAACACCAGTGTGCAAGAATGACTGAACATGATGCCAAGTGAGTTATGAGGATGATGAAGGGCTGTGTGACATGACAGGGATAAACTAAAGAAATAATAACAAGAGAGGTCTTGATTGCTTGAGACCAACCACCGCATCATGACAAGAAGAAAAAAAGTGAAGCTCTGAATATAAACTAGTAAAACCTCACTAATTACCTTAAATAAAACAGAGGATCCTGCTCTTAGCAAGGGGCCATCTGAGTGGAGGACCTCCAAGTCGCTGGTTACTTTGGAAGCAAGACGGCCATCATCTGCTATACTCCATCCTGAGGAACAACCTTTCTTCCATCCTAGACAGTGTCAGTAAAACACACATTAATCTAACAAGTCTATTTATAACAACAATACAAATACAAAGTAAACATTCATCATCTATCAAATAAAATGACAGGAAGAAAACATGAAAATTCATGGAGGTTCACTACAGCCAGAACAGAAGAGAGGCTCAGGCCAGTGGCTATGAAAAAGAGAGCATTTTGGAAGTGGTATAATGGAACGAGTCACATGGTAACAATGACCATAGCCATCATGAAATTCCTTACCTCAAGGAAGTACAGTAGTTATATAAGTAATCCTTCAAAGTGTGAATTCCACATTTCCTGCCTCCCCGATCAATGTGAATTTTGTAAACGTAAAAAAAAAGGGACTTGGTTATACATAAACACTGGAACTACAGTACTGTACATAATACAGTGAACCCTCGAAGATCCAGACTAAAAGGGGGACCTCCTGTCCGTAAAAGCCGATTGTCCATATCTTCCGACACATGAACTAAATGTATAAAAATTGTAAATAATCATTTAAAAAAAACACACTAAAAAACAGAACCGTATTTTACAGCATATAAGATGCACCTGTCATTTTAGCAGAGAGTTCTTAGGAAAAATTTTTGTTTATTTTTCTCCTGTAGGCATAAATTTCTTTAAATAATATATACAGTGGTACCAATAAATGTGAGAAACAAATAAAAATAATACCAACAAATAAGTTACAAAAAAAAAATACTGTAATGTCAAATCAGTAAATAAAGGCCAAATGAAAGTTTAACACAGTCGCCATTTGCATACACTCCCTGCTTCATCATAGCAATGGAGACCAGCTGGGACGCTGATTCCCTAGCAATACTACCCACCCCTTACATTCTGCGGTCTCCTTCTGCTCCCTCACTGAGGCAGCTAACTCATGTGCAAAGAAATGTATATTCCCTTTATGTGTTTGCCCTTAGGACAATTATTGTTTTTCCATTTTTCACACTATGTATGTAGGATGGTGAGTGCATGTAACTGAGTAAAAATAAATGAAGAAAGTTACGTATGTCTACCCGAAAATGTGTTGAAAAAAAAAACAAAAAAACATATCACCTCACAGCTTGACTCAGCAGCCCGGTAGTTACAGTGATGAGTCCAACCTGGCTACAATGCCATGATTAATCACTGTTATATCAGTAAACACTAATAATAACAGTAAATCCAGTGAAATATGGCAGGGAGTGAGGAGTTACAACAGCAGACAATGCTCGCCTAGCAGTCACTCACTCCCCTTACTCCGTCCCGTTGCCAGGCGTACTGTATGATCGAAATACGTATGGGAGAAATACAGATGTTGTACTGTAGTCATATTTGAAAATGGTGAGGGCCACAGTGATAAACAAATTATATAAACCATGCATTTACCTACGATAACATAATAAGAAACATTGTATCATTATTTGAGTGAATTAAATAATATTCCCACAAACAACAATTGACAACTCTGTTTACGTTTCCCGCCTCGGGCACCTGTGTCCCGCGCGTTGACATATTTGTTGCACGGGCCTGAGATGACCTTTGCTATCTTTTAGGATGCTTCTTAAGGAGGCTTCTTAGCCCCAAAACACCAAAATTTGTCCGAATCTTCGAGGGTTCACTGTAATAATGACTGACTGTTGATAATATTCATACTGGATAGCTGTACCAGTAATGATTAACTGGTCTCTCTGGAGGTTAAGTGAAGGTCATCCTCCATGAGTCCAGTGTAAGGACAGGAAGAAGATGGAGTGTGGGTGCAGTACAGTGGTCCCTCGGTTAACGAGCACAATCCGTTCTAGAAGGTTGCTCGTTAACCGAAAAACTCGTTAACCGAAACCATTGTTTCAATGGGTTTTTCGGTAATTGGTTCCAGCTCACCAAAAATTGCCTAAATTCAACAAAAAAGGCAAAAAAGTACACTTACTTTGAGGTGTGTATGTAGAAGGCTCCTGGATGATGATGATGACGGGAATTAGAATGGGGGTGGAGAAGGGAGAAGAGAAGGCATTGGGGTGGAAGAGAAGTCACCCCATGGTGCCATTTCACCCATGAAATTTTAGTTCTCTTGGTGCAATTCAAGACTATTTTCTTTAAATCAACACTGCACTGCATTATATATTGTCAATATGTAAAATAAATTTCAAAATGACCAATAATTTGCTTGCAAAAACAGAAAAATGGCATTTAGTTGAAGAGAGTCTCAAGCAAGATGTTACCTCCACTGAAAAGATACAAAGACTGACGCCTGTATGGTGTGTTGAGAGGCTGGATGGCACGCATAAAACTAGTTTCATTACCTTCAATTATGTTCAATAATTGTTAAAATGACTAAAAAATTTAATATTAAACTTTTAAAATTATTGAATAGTATAAACTTCATGATATTTGCTAAAATGGTAAGGAATTTAAGCCCTAGAACCGATTACTGTATTGGCGGACTAATACTACAGCTGGTGGACCGCCAAATGCAAGCGAATTCATGTTCAGGTTGGCTCGTAGTTAAGAATCTTATGGAAGGCAACTCGTTAACCGAGGGACCACTGTATATAAAAAAATATATGGCTAGCTATAAGATTGAAGAACACAATTTTTTTATGAAAGAAATATTCAATGATCATCAACAGATAAATATTAAGAACTCAAATCTGTGATGCAGAAAGTAAATATTTAAAACTGAGAAGACAAAAACTACATTGATAAATGATGTAACCATTAAACTGATATTAATCATGGGCAAAAACTGCGTTTGAAGTATCTATCAAATTACCTGAACTGTACAGTACTGTACAGTATATGTATGTAAGAACTTGGGAAGGAAAGAGGCCAATGTTTTATTTATTACAATGAAAATTATATACCTACTATATTTCTCTTTTCAAGCAGTAGAACATCTGACCTTAATCACCCATGAAGGTATAACACAGGATTGTGAATGTTCTCTGAAAACATTCTCTCTCACCTGATACTCAGTGGACAACCCAACAACCTGACATTCATGTTCCTTATGAGCAAATAATACAGTGGTTTAAATTTGACAGTCAGAAGAATAAAATTTACTCAATTATTTCTAAATGTAAATCCTACATACAGTATCTCAAAATACACCAGCAAGATTGGTCTTTTTAATGAAATGGTAATAATAAACATATGAACTTACTGAAATGTGGGATGTTTGTTACAGAAGACTGTACCAGGCTCCAAGGTCCAAAGGTCTTGGAGCCTTCCCGTCTTGATGCCACTCTAAGCAGGTACGACTCTCCAGCCATAAGGTCACGCAGCAAAAATGAATAGTCGGGCCCTACATACTTTGTGTGAAACTCTGCAGTGTGACGATCAGTGGCTCCAGTGTTACTACACTCAAAACAGAATTCCAGCCCATCATCCGATACATCTTCATCCACCTGAAATTTGTGTTAAGACATTAGTTTAAATTGAATTTTCCTTGGAATGTCAGGAGATGATGGACAACGAAATATATATACTGTATGTATATATATATATATGCTGATAACCACCAGGAAAGAAGAAAACACGAAGTTCCCAAGCGCTTTCGTGTAATTCACATCTTCAGGGGTGAGTACAGACTAGATAGAGTAATGCAAAACAAGATGAATATATACAGAGGAGGGTGAGACCAGGTCCACAATGGTCAGGTAATTAGGTAATGACCCTACTAATCTTTAAATGGCACACAACGGTTGGTGGTTGGGTCAGATGGGACAGTGACCCGCCCTCTCACCTGATCACAAATCTTCTTAATTACAAAGTTGTCCAGCTTGTACATGCCTTTACTCAAATTCATGTTGAATGCTTCGGTATGTTTAATAAGACTAGATTCTATGATGTTCCTACTATCAATTGAATTACATGGTAATATTGAGGAGGCATTATCCCAGTCAATGTAATGCTTGTTATCCCTCAAATGAACAAACAGAGCATTGGATTCCTGGCCTGTCCTAACACTGTATTTGTGTTGTTTAATTCTAGTTACAAGATCTTTACCTGTCTGGCCTAAGTAAAACATATTACATTCCTTGCAAGGAACTTTATAAATGCAACCAATTGTGTTGTTGGGGGAGTTCTTGATTAACATTTGTTTAACAGTGCATGAGTTTTTAAATGCCACATTGACGTTCCAAGATTTTAGCTGTGCCGGAATGTGTGAGAAATTTTTGTGAAATGGTAATATTAAGATATTCTTATGGTCATGGGTGGGCTTGGGATCAGTTCTATAAAAAGTTTTCTTAGTAATGTTTAAGCATTTGTCTATGAAAGATCTAGGGTATTTAAGGTTTGAGCCAATATTATATATATATTTGTATTCCTCATCGATGAATTCCGGACTGCAAATTCTCAAGGCACGTAAAAACATTGTTGTAAATACTGACTGTTTGACTTTATTATGGTGGGCAGAATAATAATGAATGTATGAACACACATTGGTTGGTTTTCTATAAATACTGAACTTGAAAGTGTTACCCATTCTGTGTATCAGACAGTCTAGGAATGGCAATTTACAGTCTTGCTCTAATTCCACAGTGAATTTGATCGAGGGGGCTAAGTTGTTAAGTTGTGGTAGGAAAACTTTTAGGTCCTCATTACATGGCCAGAGACATAATACATCATCAACATATCTAAACCAGACTGCTGAGGGTGGTAAAATATTACTTAATAGTTTCTTTTCAAAGAATTCCATATATAGGTTGCTTAATACAGGTGAGAGTGGATTACCCATTGCCATACCAAATTTTTGAGCATAATATTCCCCATTGAATTCGAATTTGCAATCCTTAATACATAGTTTGATGAGTTCGATGAAGTCATCTTTCGAGACGGGCAGTGAAATGTTATCCAGGGAATCTATGAGGAACTCTAGTAAATCATCAATTGGGACCTTTGTAAAAAGTGACGTTACATCAAAGCTGACCAGTTTAAAATCATGATTAATGTGCAAGTTATTGAGTTTATCAACCAGATCCATATTATTCTTGATATTGGAGTTAGAAATGTTGCCAACTAGGGGGTTTAGTAAGGAAACTAACCATTTCGATAGTTTATAAGAGATTGACCCAACTGAGCTAATGATGGGTCTTGCTGGGTTATTGGGCTTGTGGGTCTTGATTAAACCGTACATGTATGGCAGTGGAGGGGACGTTGAAGTAAGATGTTTAATGAGAGTAGCTTTGCCTCTCAATAGGGACTTAAGTTTTTTGTTGAACTGGGTGTTGACAGTGTTGAGAGGATTATTTATGAGTTTAGAATATGTTGTAGTGTAACGTCACTTTTTACAAAGGTCCCAGTTGATGATTTACTAGAGTTCCTCAAAGATTCCCTGGATAACATTTCACTGCCCGTCTCGAAAGATGACTTCATCGAACTCATCAAACTATGTATTAAGGATTGCAAATTCGAATTCAATGGGGAATATTATGCTCAAAAATTTGGTATGGCAATGGGTAATCCACTCTCACCTGTATTAAGCAACCTATATATGGAATTCTTTGAAAAGAAACTATTAAGTAATATTTTACCACCCTCAGCAGTCTGGTTTAGATATGTTGATGATGTATTATGTCTCTGGCCATGTAATGAGGACCTAAAAGTTTTCCTACCACAACTTAACAACTTAGCCCCCTCGATCAAATTCACTGTGGAATTAGAGCAAGACTGTAAATTGCCATTCCTAGACTGTCTGATACACAGAATGGGTAACACTTTCAAGTTCAGTATTTATAGAAAACCAACCAATGTGTGTTCATACATTCATTATTATTCTGCCCACCATAATAAAGTCAAACAGTCAGTATTTACAACAATGTTTTTACGTGCCTTGAGAATTTGCAGTCCGGAATTCATCGATGAGGAATACAAATATATATATAATATTGGCTCAAACCTTAAATACCCTAGATCTTTCATAGACAAATGCTTAAACATTACTAAGAAAACTTTTTATAGAACTGATCCCAAGCCCACCCATGACCATAAGAATATCTTAATATTACCATTTCACAAAAATTTCTCACACATTCCGGCACAGCTAAAATCTTGGAACGTCAATGTGGCATTTAAAAACTCATGCACTGTTAAACAAATGTTAATCAAGAACTCCCCCAACAACACAATTGGTTGCATTTATAAAGTTCCTTGCAAGGAATGTAATATGTTTTACTTAGGCCAGACAGGTAAAGATCTTGTAACTAGAATTAAACAACACAAATACAGTGTCAGGACAGGCCAGGAATCCAATGCTCTGTTTGTTCATTTGAGGGATAACAAGCATTGCATTGACTGGGATAATGCCTCCTCAATATTACCATGTAATTCAATTGATAGTAGGAACATCATAGAATCTAGTCTTATTAAACATACCGAAGCATTCAACATGAATTTGAGTAACGGCTTGTACAAGCTGGACAACTTTGTAATTAAGAAGATTTGTGATCAGGTGAGAGGGCGGGTCACTGTCCCATCTGACCCAACCACCAACCGTTGTGTGCCATTTAAAGATTAGTAGGGTCATTACCTGACCATTGTGGACCTGGTCTCACCCTCCTCTGTATATATTCATCTTGTTCTGCATTACTCTATCTAGTCTGTACTCACCCCTGAAGATGTGAATTACACGAAAGCGCTTGGGAACTTCGTGTTTTCTTCTTTCCTGGTGGTTATCAGCATATACCTAGATCACGCGCACCTACAGTGATTTACTTGCATATATATATATATATATATATGTATATATATACATGTATATATATATATGTATATATATATACATGTATATATATATATGTATATATATATATATGTATATATATATATAGTATATATATATATATATATATACACACACACAGTGGTCCCTTGGTTAACGAGCACAATCCGTTCCAGCAGGTTGCTCGTTAATCGAAAATCTCGTTAACCGAAACCACTGTTTCAATGGGTTTTGGGTAATTGGTTCCAGCTCACCGAAAATTGCCTAAATTAAAAAAAAATGGTAGAAAAGTTCACTTACTTTGAGGTGTGTATGTAGAAGGCTCCTGGATGATGATGATGATGATGTGAATTTGAAGTGGGAGGTGGAGGAGAAGAAGGGAGAAGAGAAGGAAGTGGAGGTGGAGGAGAAGCATTTTACTGCTTCTTGGAAGGTGAGTCACCTTCCATGAAAAGTCAGAAACCTCTGGACTGACAGATTCTCCACCATGAACATCCTCTCTCCTTCTTGAAGTGGAAGGCTGAGGGATAGTATCTTGTTCCCTCTGCCTTTTACTGAAGAAAGTGTCAATTGTGATCTGTGGGGCATCTGTCCTCCTCACCATTAACTTATGTTTAAAGAAGGAGACCACGGAGTCCTCAACATGACACAAAGTTAATTCAGTTTTTTCCACTTCTGGGTGCTTTGAAGCCAGTTCCCTGAACTTCTCCTAGTAGTAAATTGCATCTTTCAACTGTTTAGCTGACATATGGTCATCACTTTCTATTTCCTCCTTGCCACTGTCAGCTTCTACCTGTAACATCTCATCCAGTTGCTTCAAGTCATCAGGTGTAAGTTCCTCCTCATGAGACATCACAAGCTCTTCCACATCCTCCTCCTCCACTTCAAGGCCCAATGACTGACCAATGGACACAATCTCCTGGTCCAACTCTGTTTCTTCCATGAAGAATTGAGGGATCTAGTGGAGACTTCTTGCCATGATGACACAATCAATTTTACAGCCTCCAGGATGTTGAATTGTGTCTTCCAGAAATGTTTCAGTGTTAGTTCAGGATCATTGGAAGTTGCCTGATGACACCTCCTAAACATTTTCTTCATGTACAACTTCTTGAAGTTGCTGATCACATTCTGGTCCATTGGCTGTATGATTGATGTAGTGTTTGGAGGCAAAAACAACATTTTCACAAAGTCAAATTGATACTCCAAATTTCTGGCAAGGTCAGGGTCATGACCAGAAGCATTATCCATGAGGAGAAGAGCTTTTAAAGGGAGTTTATTGGTGGTTAGGTGGCTCTTGACAGAAGGGCAAAACACATCAACAGCCCATTCATTAAAGAGCTGTCTTGTCACCCATGCCTTACGGTTGGACTTCCAATAAACTCCAAGCTTTGTTCTTACCACTTTCTGTTGCTTGACCACCCTGGGGTTTTCAGAGTGGTAGACAAACATAGGCTTCAGTCGGAAATCCCCTGAAGCATTGGTACCAAGCAATAGAGTTAGACGGTCTTTCATGGGTTTATGCCCAGGTAAAGAAGCTTCATCTCTGGTGATGAATGTTCTTTTGGGCATCTTTTTCCAGAACAGCCCAGTTTCGTCCACATTGAACACTTGCTGTGGAAGATAATTTTCTTCTTCCATCAGTTTTTTAAATTCATCTAAAAACTTTGCTGCCCCTTCCTTATCAGCACTAGCAGCTTCACCATGCCTAACAACACTGAAAATGTCACTTCTTTTATTAAATTTTTCGAACCAGCCTTTGCTGGCCCGAAAATCTTCAAATTCTGTGCCTGAAGAACCAGGTTGATCTGTCTTTAAATGTTCGTAAATCTCCCTGGCTCTTTCACAAATGAATTCAGTAGAAACTGAATCACCTTTCATCTGTTTTTCCCTAATCCAGATGATAAGTAACCTCTCAGTTTCTGCAATTAGGGATCCACTTTTAAACTCTTTTGTAGATTTGTCTCTCACTTTCACTTCTTTAAATTTGTCTTTCTGTGCAAGAATTGTTGACACAGTTGATGTCGACATGCCATATTTTTTACATAGCGCATTTGTTCTAATGCCTTGTTCATGTTTTTTTATGATTTCCTGCTTGGTTTGGATTGAAATCGCTTTTCTTGATCTCTTAGGCCCCATGCTGGATTCAAACAATGTCAACACATGCTTTTCAAAGTTAAACTTGTTGTAAATAAAGAATATTTTCTTTAAAATAACACTGCACTGCGCTATATATTGTCAATATGTAAAATAAATTTCAAAATGACCAATAATTTGCTTGGAAACACAGAAAAAAGCATTTAGTTGAAGAGAGTCTCAAGCAAGATGTTACCTCAGTGAAAACAGAGAGAGACTAACGCCTGTTTGCTGTGTTAAGAGGCTGGATGCCGCGCATTAAACTAGTCACTTTACCTTCAATTATGTTCAATAATTGTTAAAATGACTAAAAAATTTAATATTAAACTTTAAAAATTATTGAATAGTATAAACTTCTTGATATATACTAAAAAAATAAGGAATTTAAGCCCTAGAACCGATTAATGTATTGGCGGACTAATACTACAGCTGGTTGACCGCCCAGTGCAAGCCAAAACTTGTCGAGGTCGGCTCGTAAGAAACTCGTTAACCGAATTTAAGAATCTAATGGGAGGCAGCTCGTTAACCGAGGGACCACTGTATATAAAGTCTCTCCTCGACTTACGACAACCCGGACATACGACGGCCATGGTATATAAAATATTTTTCACATTATGTATTTTCGAGTCCCGACGTTAGTGATTGCGCTGTGTAGTGACAAAATTTTTGTTTGTAATTCCCTTTAAAATGGCTGGCAAGCCTTTTCGACTTATGACCTGGTCGTCGGGACGGAACCCCGCCATAAGACGAGGAGAGACTGTATATACATACACTCCTCGCCATTGCATTATGCGCGGGGAAGTGATGGACATATAAACAAGATGAAATAATAATAAAAAAATAATCTGAAAAGTTAACAAATTTCCGGTAGTCTATAGGCCTCCCTTTTCTCTTGATACAATCCTGCAGGCATGCAGGAACTGACTCTGCCAAGTTGTGGATTATTTGTGGGTCTTAATTATTCCACTCCTCACGAATGGCTGCCTCCAGCTTGGGGACGGTATTTGTGTTCTTGCCTTGTAGACGAAACTTGATAATGATTCACTTATTTTCTATTGGGTTAACGTCAGGCAAATTGCTTGGCCAATCACTTATGAAGTCTACCTGACAGTCAACAAGCCATTGTATTACATATTTTGCTGTGTGACAAGAGGTACCATCCTGCATAAACACATCAGGGCGGCATTTTCAAAAGACCCGGGCAAATAATCATAAAGCAGCCCCAAGTAGTTAAATTGCTTCATCATCACATTCCTAGGGAGCACAAGATCACCAGTTCCAAAGTACGAGAAGCAACCCCATACCATTAGTGAACTGAGTATGCTTAACTGTGCTAAAAGTGAACTTGGGGTCAAGCAAATCACTCCAGGGGCACCTGTAAACATTAAAAGTAAGACTTCCAGTAAAAGAAAACGTTGCCTCGTCACTCCACAGCACGTGCTGCCACTTGGTCGTATCACACTGAGCATTAGCCTTGGCAAAAGCGACCCTACGCTGCTGCTGGACAAGGGTGAGGAGTGGCTTTTTGCGTGCGAGGTGGCTGCGAAACTGCAGGTCGTCCGGATGTGGCGGTGAACGGTCCTTACAGAAACATCACCTAGAGGTACAGGGTTTATTCTTTCAATTCCCATGCTGACAGACGTGGATTAGCATCAAGTTGCCTCTTAAGAACAGTTAACGTGCGTTGCGAAGTTTTTCGAGTCTTCCCTGGCTGTCCGTTGTGCACTGGTATTGCCAACCTGCCATCATCTCGAAATTGTTTAATCCAAATCTGAACTGATCGTTCACTCACACCAACAATTCTTGATACTTCCTTTACAGGTTTCTTGCCCTTATGCAGACTAATAATTGGCACTATCTGCTCTTTTGTTGAATCTTTCCTCTTGCCCATTGTGGTAAAAACAAAGAAGCAACGAACATTGTGGCAATAAATAGGGGCAATGTTTTTTTTTTGGGGGGGGGGGGGGGGGAATAGTTATACATCTTCATTCACAAAATTTACATTTTGATTGCTGGCTGACTTGTCGTTGAGTCTCCCTTCGCTGCCAGACTTACAATGCCTGCCTCAGCCCCAGCTGGCTGGTGTGGAGGGGTGTGAGACACTTCAGCAAAGATCACTTCCCGTCAGCCACCTCGTGTATAGTGTAGTATATGATAATGTTAAATATTTCTTTTCAGTCAAAAATGCCTCTCTCATTCTACCGGTATATGCCAGTATTGTGAACTCCTGTAATCTTCAAATACAACTAATAAACACAATAAATCCTCACTGCAACCTTATTAACTGGAGCTCATTTCCAGTAGGTGAGACGGTTCCAGTACTCTACAACAACATTACTTGCACAAAAGTCAGTTAGTATCTTACTACTATTACTTATTGGGTAACTGCCTCCCAAGCTTTATAAATTTCCTCCATAATTTTTGTAAAAATAAGTGCAAATATAACTTCCATGAGTGCTAGTGGCAGTAAATTAAAACAAAAGTACAGTAATACTGTACAGTATTTACATTATCTTGGGTGGTTAAGTTAAAAATACTGTACTGTACTGTACTGTACAAGTTGGGTATTGGCTGTAGCGGGAAGGAGATTTTGAAAGACTGTTGTATTGCTTCAGGAGGAAGTTAAGAGAAAGACATGAAAAGATATAAAAACAATAAATGGGAAGTAAAAGTGGATGAGAAGGCAAATAAAAGCGGTGGAGGAAGAAAAAACGAAATTAAGGGGAGATAAAGTGATAAACAGCATGATAGTGAAAAATTTTTCAGTCCTTAGACTTTGTATGAACCTGAGACCAACTGACCTCCTCCCAGGATACAAGTAGTGCACCTGGCTGCTCCACTATGTTGGTGATCTGCACAGGACCCATCCTTGAGACCCGACCTGCCTGATCAATCAGGTCCTGCACTTCTTCAATCAATGATGGGTCACCGGGGAACTCAACACTAACACTAGGTACTGCACACAGAGCCGGAACCTCAGGCAAACTACCACAAAAAACACTGCTGTAAACTACAGTACAATCTGCATTACCTTTAAATCAATTATAAATATTAAAAAAGTAATTTAATAGCAAAACTCATAAGACTTTGTATATACATGGAAAACAAAAAACTTCAAACAAGAAAACATTGTGTACTGTACAGTGGGGTATGCTATAACGAATCTAATTGGTTCTAGAACCTTGTTCGTTATAGCATTCGTTCGTTATAGGATTAATCCGTTCCAGGCCCCCAAATACAACCACTTAACACTGAAAAATATAATATAAAATTGTAAAAATTGTAAAAAAGTGCATAAAGATGCATCTAAACCCCTGAAATAAAGAATATCATTAATATTTGTAATAAAAAACAATAAATTAGAAAAAAAAAAATTAAATAATGTTCGTTGTAGGAGTTTCGTTCGTTATAGCATTCTCAATTTTATAGGTAAAACCGTTCGTTATAGGAATATTCGTAGTAGAATCCGTTCGTTATAGCATACCCCACTGTATTGTACCAAGATTTATGATAAATATGTAAAAGGAAAACTATATTTACAGTTTGATATAAAACACAAAATTGAGAGTAAATAAGTAACTGTAGCTACATTAATAGTATAATTACATAAATGTGAGGGCACTCAGACCAATACAAGGGTACAGTATCTTTATTTTGCAATTTTAACATTCCGCTTTTTTCTTTTCAAAGACTTACAGAATTTCTTTGATTAATATTTCAACTGTCTGTCATTTCCTTCCACATACAATACTGTATTTTCTCTCAGTTTGGTGACTTGGTGACCTGTTAATTACTCCTGTACAGTTGCATACAAAAGTCCTGTCGCATCTTCTGCTGCTCCACAAACCCCGGGATTCAGAATCATGAATTGGAAGCATGTATCAGCGTCTACTGCTTTGGGTTCATGAGCCAGAATCTCGGATTTGTGGAGCAGCAGAGGCAACAGGACTCTTGTTGGTGACTGTACAAACTCAGTACTGTAACCATTTAGATGAGATGAAAAGTTTTGTCATCTTAAACAACAAAGCTTTTTATGAATTTCAAAAATGGTTAAATGACAAAAGCTAAATTCAACATCTCAAATTCTTCAACTTCTCAAACTCTTCAACTTACAGTAAGTATTTGACGAGCAACATTGTCCTCTACTGTACCTGGTCATAGCTGCTGCCTCCTCCTGAAATCTAATAACTGTGTCCTTAGCCATGACACCTCCATGTTTCTGAAGTCGCTTTCCCTGCTCTATTCTCTCTGCAGCTTCCCTTACCCGAGTCTCCAACACACACCCACACTGGTCTAAGGGGCCACGGGCCTCTTCTTCAACCTACACCAGGGAGACAAATAGTGAGTCATGATTGCCAAGAAGCATTATAGTTACTAAGACTCATTACTGCTGCAACACTTTGGTACAATAATACCTGCAACACCTTCAAATACTATTTTTCAAGACATGTGTGAACCCTACGTCATTTCTATTCATGCAGTTTACAGTACAGTATTTTGTCAATATTTTCTCTTAATTCCTTTACGTGAGATTTAAGCCACAATACCCAGAGTATATCCTTAAATGTGGACTTTTCACAGCCAGTTCATGGCACAGGTTATGCATTTAATGGTGAAAATAATGAAATGGCATCCTGGTAACCTTTCAGGAAAGTCATATCATTACGGGGTAAGTACAATGTCGACTCATAAAAAGAATGGATTCACCGAGTCAAATCAGATACATAAATAAAGCATGTGATGACTTGTAGACTTGTTCTGTACAGTACAAGTGGAACATTTATAAAGTGATCTAAAAGAGGGTAAATCTGGACAATGTAAAGACTAAATTGCATTAATAACAATAATTTACATTCACATCTTTGTAAAAAAAAATTTAAACTTACAACCCCTATGTTAGAAAATAATTTTCACCAAACCAACCTGTTTTGCAAGACAATATGTTAATTATATTTACTACCCCTATGTAAAAAAATATTTTACATTCACTATCCTCTTGAAAGATTATCCAATTCAGTTTCAGGCTTGCTTACCTCCTGCACTTCATCCAAGAGGTTTTGGCGCCTCTTATTTACACTTTCATTCACAGCAGCAATAAAACTGTCAAACACTGTGTTGATTGTTGCCTTTGTGTCCGATGAACTGTTTGTCACCTGAGAAGAAAACTCAAGCTGTAAACATAAATACAAAAAGCATTGGCGATTTTTTTTTTTTACGGGGAATAGCCCACCCTGGCACAGGTCATCGAACCACAACGGGGCTTAGGGGGCGAAAAAATAGGAGCAAAAGAAATTAAAAAAAGAAAAGAAAAAGATTATATTAATCTACACCACGAAGATACTGGAAAACCATTTTTTTGAAGTGAGACAGTCTGTTTGAGTATGGAAACACAGAAAAAGGCTGTGTGAAGAAAGAAGGATGTACTATAACGGGTTATTCTAGTGTGACCGACATCCACAGAGAAACGGTGGGCAGCGCGGGCAAGACGTGCGTTACGAGCCCACGGCCTTGCCGGCGGTACACAGGATGCCAAATACACCAACCATTGCCCATTAAAGTAACTGTAAAAGAGAGAGAGTGAAGCAACATTGCAGCAAACAGAAAGGGAAGAAATATTGTTAACTAAAGGAGGAGAGAGAAACCATAAGAGGGATAGAATTGAAATTGTCTAAGGTGGAATTAGACGAGAATAAGGTGCCAAAGAGATTGGCTTTATCAGGGGGAGAGTTGGCTACAGAGTTATCAGGTCAGAAGAGAGGAGGAAAAGAGGGAGTGCAGAAGTTATTACAGACGTTTTTGGTTACGGACCAGAAGGATTTAGTAGAAGAAGAGTTAGTCAGGACAACGGTCTTTCTTTTTATAAAATTCCGCTTGGCCCTACCATGAAAGTTTTGGTAGAAGATGGGATATATGCACTCATACCACCCTGTATAACCCATCACATACCAAGGCATCCCGAATGGAAGAGTAATATTCATCCCAAGGAAAGTGAGAGAAGAATTCTCACAAGGATTGCCAGTTTGCCCTCCGATAGTGCCATAGATGGCGTTTAGAGGGTGATGGGGGAGGTGGTCATGTCCGGTTTGATTTAATAGAAATGAGATTGTGATCAGAAGACCCTAAGGGGGCAGAAATTGAGTATGAATAGTGTGGGGGGTTAGAGGTAAAACAAAGGTCAAGAATGTTAGTAAGTTGATCGTGTCGACCAGGAGAACGTGTAGGGTGTTTAATTATTTGTTCCAGATCATTAAATAAGGAAAAAATGAGTGCCTCAGCTCCACCTGGGTCATCCCTTGCAGAGCCAAGCCACTCTCTGTGATGTACATTGAAGTCCCCTACGTATAGGATCTCGGTGTTGGGGTGTGTGGATAGCAACGACTCATGGCAAGAAGTGAGATAGTCAAAGAGTTCCAAATTGCTGGTAGAGTTGGGAGAACAGTATAGGAAACAAAGAAAATAATCATAGTTGGTCGAGATATTTTGAGCCAGATGACATCATAAAGAGAAGATTCAAGATCCGTGAGTCGAGCTATAGGTGTACGTGTGTTGCATTAGGCGCATACACCTCCCTTAGAACAGAAAGAGGTATAAAGGTTGTAGTTGGAGATTTGAAAAGGTTTGGGTGAAGTCTGGTAAAAAAATAAAAGAAATAAAGTAAAATAAACTTTTAAAGTGATGGATAAGAGTTCACAAATTATCTCTAAGATATTGTTGATAAAAAGACTGATCCAGTTTACAAATCTTTTTAAATAGTGTTTAAGCCCTAAGTTCTACTCACTGAAACCACAAGGGGCTGAGATACAAGGCTTTCTTGGAAAAATTTTTGAAGATCCTGAAAATTTACAGGTCTGGGGACTGCCTGGGTCCTCAGAAACAGCCATTACCTAACTACCCTATGTAATTTTTCTCATCAAATTTATATAAATCTCAGTAATGACCTTGGGCCACCTGAAAGTCAGAAATGTAAACTAGTCCAGAAAAATCTCAAGATACTCTTATCGTATAAAACAATGATGCTACAGTGACAGTAATGAGTCGGGTCTCACATCCTGCTGCAGTACGTTACTTTACAGGATGCAAACACTTAAAGGGAATGTTACTTGCTGAAGACTGAGCCATATACTGTAACAACAAAAAATAAAAATGTGAGGCAAGAAAGTTGATACTGAAGGCCAATATGGAAAACAAGATTATGCAAAAAGAGACTTACAGTGTATCATCATCAATAAGAGTCTTTGATGAAAATAATTATAATGTTCAGTAGGGATATACTAAACAAAGATTTTTATTTTCTTCTCAAGGGTGTAAAGTACCACCTAGCTTGTAGTCTGTTCTTGTTTCATGTTAATAGTATTTATTCTTGTTCTTACCCTAGCAGCATAATACAATAAATATAATACAGGTACTCCCCGACTTACGACGGGGTTAGGGACCGACATCCAGGTTTTAAGTCGGAAATGCTTAAATAACACATAGAAAATCGAAAATTTGGGTACTGTATCTTTTTCTTCTCAGCACCACAAAACACTCACTTTTAAGCTTGCCAGCCATTTGAAAGTAAATTACAGATGAAAATTTTGTCTGTGTACTGACTTTGGGACTCAAAAATACATAATTTGACCACATTTTGGTACGACTGAGGCAGGTCATAAGTGCGGGTGGACGTAAGTCGAGTCGGTCGTAAGTCGGGGAGTACCTAATAATAATAATAATAAAAATAATAATAATAATAATAATAATAATAATAATAATAATAATAATAATAATAATGATAATAATAATGATAATAATAATACTGTACTGTAAAAGGAATAGTGATGAGAGAAAGGTAATAATAGCAAGGCACCAGGAATCACTGTAAAGATAAATGATGGAGGATGGAATAGTACAATTTAAATCTTTTAACCCAACTTTGAGTTATTATATGTTAGAAGGGCATACACTCATCTCTTTTTAAACACCTACACCATGAAGTATTTTTTTTTTATTCATGGTGTATTAGTCAATTATGGGTCACCTGTCAATTATCTTGCCCTTCTGAGAATACACGTGTGTACTACCCAGGAAGTATCACACAGATGACAAAGAAAAAAAAAGTGTTATGGACACTTCAGATGGATGCCAGGACAGGTGATGAACTGGTTGTCAGGTTGAAGCAGCTAGTATGAGTCCTAGGAGGGAGAAGTGGAGCAATACATGATGGAAAGAATAGAGTAGGTAATAGTGAAGGAAAAATAAATAAATAAACAAATAAAATAAAATAATAATAAATAACAAAGTTATATACAGTAAGAGTGCAGACAGAAGGCTCTTCTGTCAGTGCCAACCTGTGTGATGACCTCTTAGGGAAGTGAGATAAAAGTTACTGTAAATCACTTCTAAAATTACAATAGGTATATTTCCCTTATTACCTACCAAGGACAAATTCATAGAGGAAATAAGGTCTCTTTAACATTATGATAAAAGATTTGCTCAGTCATTACCAGTGTAAAATGAAACAAAAACAGGAAAGCAATACAGTACAGTACAGTATTTGTTGTTCTCTACCTGTTTCTTGGCCAGTTTAAGCTGTTCACACAACTGCAGTAGGTGCTCTTGGTGTTGCTCCAATGTGGCGATTGTATCCACGAGATCATGAGAAATCTGTGTCTGCACGTGTCTGCGATATTCCTCTCGTAGACGCTCACTTGTGCTGCTTGCTTTTTCTTCTAACTCTGCCATCTAGGGATACATCACTATACTGACCACAATACAGATAAGATCATTTTGTTTTAAAGTTAGGATTCCTGCATATACTAAGCCTTAGCTCTGAGATTTCAGGACCTAAATCCAGCTCTGTAACCTCAGCCTATAACCACAGAGTACAGTACAGTAGTGCATAGGTTAACAAGATAAAAGACACTAGTTAATAATCAAGAATTCTGAAGGAAACTTGCATTACAATATATGTAATATTTTGTGAAGAATACTTGAATCATGTAAAGATTAGCTGCCAGTTTATTTCACTTGATGATTAAACCTCCTAAAGCTAACCTAACCCACCCCTGTATTAGCCCATCTTATAGGCAGAAG